>JAJOZX010001545.1:695000-782500 GCA_023014485.1 Bathynomus jamesi | reverse complement strand
CTAATAAAAAATTAAAATCGAAAGTATCGATACCAGCAAGCAATCCGCGTGCACTATTTTTGTTTTTTCATCAAATTTCTTTGGGTTTTCAAGAATGCTTTTTAAAAGATCTATTATATCTTCTTTATTTTCCTTAACTCTTTCAACTAGACGAGATGAATAGTTCCACCGCGTTGGAGCCAGTTTAGGGAAACGCTTTCCAACAACTTTGTCAAGCATTGAAGTTCGCTTAGTTGAACTGCTGAAAAATGATGACAAACTTCCTAATACTGAAAAAAAATTATTACATTCGGAAATTTCAGCGACAGCTTGGGATAAAACAAGGTTAAGTTTATGGGCGTAGCAGTGAAGAAAAATAGCCTCTGGTACAGTTTCTCTAATCTTTGTTTGTACTCCATTAAGATCGCTCCCCATAACAGCAGCACCGTCGTAGGTTTGAGCAACTAATTTTTTCAAACAGCCCAGTTCACCTAGTTGCCTTATAGATAAATCAGAAATCGCTCCTGCACTTCTATCATTGCTGACGTCATTGAATTTTATAAATCGTTCACAAATCTCTCCATGTTTATTAACATAACGAACAACAGTAGAGAGTTGAGAAAAACAGCTGACATCAGATGTTTCATCTAATAAAATCGCCACATACATGCAGTCGATAAGCTCACGTTTTATTTGTTCTAACATAACTGCACTAATAGATTGAATTATGTCATTCTGAATAGCAGATGATGTTCCCTTAAAAACAGTCGCAGTTTTTAAATGGTTTTGAAGCTTTTCATCGAATTCTCCCATACAAAATACCAATTCAATATAGTTACCCCTATTGTCAGCGTTTTCTTCTTCATTGTGACCGCGAAATGCTAATTCTTGCATACCTAAAAAACATGTTATCCTAATCAAACGTTTCAAAATTTCTCGATTCTTATTAACTTCTTCGTTATGTCTGGAAATGGCAACTGATTTCTGCTTGTCGAGTATTAAATCAATTCTTTCTGACTTTCCAAATGTTTTAAGATCAACAAATGCATTTATGTGAGCAAGAGATTTTTCATGGCGAGAAATTGCAGTATGTAAATTGTTTAAATCGTCGTATCCACGACTAACAGAATTTGAATGCACCTATGAAACTGAATGCATGCCGTATTATTTTCATTAATTAAAAAAAAATCAGAACAAAGCTTTTTAATTATTTTTAGTAAAAATATTAAGTAAATTTTCTAAGCATATTTTAAAACATATTGCCTTTTGAATTTAGCTATGAGGCTCAAAAAATATATCTTATGGATAGTGAGAAGTCTCCTTAAAAAATTGCCCAAGGCAAGGCGGTGTAAACAAAATCATGTCTTATTTCACTAGACAATTAAGAACATTTTTCTGTACCCAGACTGAATTAGTGAATGCTTTAGCTACAAGTATTTCGATCTGTGTACAGAAAAATGTTCTTAATTGTCTAATGAAATAAGACATAATTTTGCTTACACCGCCCAATAGCCAGTACATGCGTGATTGAAGCCTTAGCCTATTTTTAGTTTCTGAAAATTATTTTTGTCAATTATAATCCTTACTTACATCTGAAAAGAGAACATATTTAACGCGCATGCATTGCATGCGTTGCATTCATTAAGAAATCGCCACTGATATATATATATATATGTATGTGTAATTGTGTGTATATATGTATATATATATATTATGTGTGTGTGTGTGTGTGCATGTATATATGTATATGTACATATGTATATATATGTACATATATGTACATGTGTATATATGTATGTGTATACAGGGTGAGTCAAAAGTAGCGCCCGATTTCTGTCAGTTGATTGTTTGTTTGCCATTTGTATTAGTGTACAAGAAGGTAGAAATAAATGAATGACATGTTTATCTAACCATTTATTCGGGGGAAAATTATTACGGAACTGTACCAAGCTGTTTTACTTGCAATTTTCAAAGTGCCCTCCCTCGTGATCGATGCACAATTGCAGCCGAGCAGGCACAGAGTGGCACACACGCCTGCAGAGTTCGATATCAATTTCCTCAAACTTTGCAGTGATTTGAGCCTTCAATTCCTGAATGGTACGAGGCTTTTCACGATAAACAAGGTCTTTCATGAGCCCCCAAAGAAAGAAATCTGGAGGTGTAAGGTCTGGGGAGCGTGCCGGCCACTCGATCGGACCGCGGCGGCCGATCCACTTTCCGGGAAAGTTTTCATCAAGCCACTGACGAACATGACGTCCATAATGAGGTGGAGCTCCATCTTGCTGGAAATAACAGTCCTGATCTTGTACCCTGGGCCAAAAGAAGGTTTGCAGCATATCCAGGTAAATTTCTGCAGTGACAGATCCCTCAAAGAAAAAGGGTCCAATTATCCCTAATGGAGATATGGCTGCCCAAACTGTCACGCCAGGTAAATTTACCTCCTTCTCAACTGTCACTCTTGGGTTCTCCGCAGCCCAGTAGACACAATTGTGTCTGTTAATTGTGCCGTTAAGCTTAAAACATGCCTCATCTGACCACCAGATGTTGTCTAGCATTGTGTCCTCTTCGTCAAGTTTAGCTAAGAACTTCGCAAAATTGAAGACGGCGGTCGTCATCTCCATCATGAAGGGCATGCAGTAAGCGTGGAATGTAAGGTTTCCATTTTTTCTGGTGAAGGATACGGATAACACTTGATTGGCTCACTTCCAACTCTGCAGATAAACGGCGAGTTGACTTTTGCGGACTTTGTTCCAGTCTCCTGATGGCTACTTCAGCCTTAGCTACATTCGTTGCCGTTTTGGACGACCGGGCTTTCTTTGCAGTGGCTACCGACCCTGTTGCTTCAAATTTCTCGACAATCAATCGTATGTTTCTTCCTGGGGTGGGTTAATATCGAATTCCTGTGCCAAACGGCGTGCCGCCATCGTTGGTTGTTCATTACATTTGTAGTAATGTTTCACGGCCGCAATGCGTTGATTCATTGAAAGGTAATTCATGGTTCAATTTGGTGCAAATTCAGTAACTTTCCAAACTCTCAGCAATAACCTGCAAAACAAAAACAAAAATAAATAAACTAAGAAAATTAATAATCTGCAAGACAATTATTAACAACATGACTTCCCAGAAAGAATCTGACAGCCGAAAAAACAGAAATCGGGCGCTACTTTTGACTCACCCGTATGTATATGTGTATGTATGTATATGTATGTATATGTACGTATGTGTATATATGTATATGTACGTATGTGTATATATGTATATGTACGTATGTGTGTATATGTACATGTGTATATGTATATATGTGTATATGTACATGTGTATATATGTGTATATGTACATATGTGTGTGTGTATACGTACATATGTGTATGTGTGTATATGTACATGTGTATATGTACATATGTGTATATGTACATGTGTGTATATGTACATGTGTATATGTACATGTGTATGTACATGTGTATGTGTGTATATATGTGTTAGTGTATATGTACATATATGGAATGAATTTCACAATTAAACACGTGAAATTAATGAATGATGCAAACCTACAAGGAAAAAGAAAAATGATTCCAAGGCCTTTCGTGTATTCAGAGCTACATTTCGTCAGGGCTCTCAACACACGAAAGGCCTTGGAATCATTTTTCTTTTTCCTTGTGGGTTTGCATTATATATATATATATATATATATATATATATATATATATATATATATATATATATATAGCGAGCAGACAAAGGAATTCCTTTCCCCGCCATTCTCAAACATCATGGAATCAAAACAAAGGCTATACACGTGGGCATGAAACAGACCTACACAGGAAACAAAGATTCTGTGGTATTTTCTGAAGCGACCACCAGAGGTCACCAGGTCACCAAGACCTATAAAATGTAGATTCTTCCTCAAATCATCACTTCTCGTCTTGGTCGTCACGTCTCACTCTCAGCACCTTCGTCAGTAGCACCACTCGTCAAGCCACCCGCACTCCGGCCTTCGCCGGAGAGCGGCATGCTGTTCCTCCAAGGTTTCGGTCGAGCCTACATGAAGTCTATCATCAAGTAAGACTCACTCCGCTCTTTACAACTACTCGTGAATCTCGCCTCACGTAGTGTCGCTTCGACCCCAGCCGGCCTCAGTCGCAAGTCACAGTCCAACCATTCAAGAACGAAGCAACACTTGAGGTGACTTTACAATTCCATCCTGCAAGGAAGAACATCACTAACCTGACTACAGAAGCACCCTTCGAAGCCCAGTCCGTAAACCTCCTGTAGGCTGCAAGGTACAACTCCACTTTGCTTTACACTCGTCCTTCACCACACTTCGATCGACGCCCTTTCAACAAGTATCTAAACAGGCCCCATACAGTTTCCAAGGGTTAACAAGGGCGAAGGTAATACGGTCAACCATCAAGTAGGTCTTCACTTTCCAGAGTATTCATCATTTGCGGTAAGCTCCCTTTCTCTCGTCTTAAGCAGTCCACACGAAGCTAACACAGTGTAATCGTACGTCGCGTTTAGACTCTATCTAGGTGTACGCAAGCAACCGGAAAACTAACTCTCTCATCAAGACCGCAGTAGGGCTATTTCAAGTGTCGTACCAATATCGTAGTTTCGTGTCGCCCTGTTATTGTGATCACTCGTGTAATTTACTTATCGTGCATCCTATTGTTTATGTGCTCTTTTATGCATTTCATTCTTGACGGCCTAATCCATTTACTATACCAACCGTACGTGCATTATTTCAGTTGTCAATAGGCTTTCATTATTTATTGTGTGTTCCCTTTTGCATATCTCATTAGCCTATCTAATTTAGTGTATTACTTAAGTTAGTCTGTATAACCATTCCTTGCTAATATTCAGTCATCTTTAGCGTAATATAAATGCCGTTATATAATTGTTAATCATTATAAATACCTTTATTGAACTGTTAATCGCTGTGAACAAATAACACTGGTCAATACTCATTTTATTGCCAATCATATTAGAGTGATTTTGGGGTAACTTTGTGGTGCTGATTCCGAATATGACATCGGTTTTGCTAGATTGGCTCTAATTTATGAGATAATTGGTACCCCATTGAAACATGTAAAAATGCAAAAAATTTAATGTTCGGGCGGAGCCTACTTACAAATCGCATTGAAATTGTCTCAAATCATACAAAAGTAAACACATGAAATACATAATGGCATTTTATTCGGTATAATAACAGATAAACACAGTAAGCTGATTCGCATAATTACAATTAATGTATAGTAAATCTCTGTTTGTACGATTCTCTTTTATGTGGGTTATCAGGACAATCACGTTGGAGGTTCCAGCAATAGTCTGCCATCATGTGTCTGTCCCATCTGCCTTGATACCTTTCCTCCATCACCTTGATATCTTGATGAAACCTCTCCCCTTGTTCCTCGCTAAAATCACCAAGAATATCCAGAAATCTGTGTAAGTGGCTATGGAGAAAGTGTACCTTTATGCTCATATTAGTACCCAACTTTTCAAAGTTTGTGAGCATGTTTTGCACCAGTTCTTCATAATTGTCTGCTTTGTGGTTACCCAAGAAGTTCTTGACAACTGAGACATAACTGCACCAGGCAGAAGCTTCAACACCATTCATAAGTTTTGTGAAATTAGAATCCTTGATAAGTGTACGGATTTGAAGGCCATCAAAGATTCCAGCTTTTAGTTTTTCCATACTTAGTCCAGGGAACGATCTACAAATGTATTTGAAGCAATCGCCATCTTTGTCCAAGGCCTTAACAAATTGTTTCATTAGTCCCAGCTTGATATGAAGTGGTGGGAGGATGATTTTTTCCCTGTCAACCAAAGGCTCGTTAATGATGTTCGCTGCACCTACAGTCATGTTTTCTCTTGAAGGCCATGTCACTTTTTTCCAATGATCTTGCCTTGCCCTACTATCCCATAAACAGATGAAACAAGGGTACTTCGTATATCCACTTTGCTGCCCAAGCAAGAAGTTTACCATCTTTACACGTACCGCTCCACTGCCAACTGTCAACTGACTACTGGTTGGGTGGCCGATGACTTATATACGGAGGGGGAATATTCTAGAATGATCGCGGAGTAAACACTAAGAATATTCGCGTGTCTCACCATCTAGAATGTTCCGGTAGTTTCCCATATGCACGCGTTATAGTTACGTTTCCTCTTAATTGAGGGTATTCATTATCTCAAGAACTAGAGCCAAATCGGAAAATTACTTTCATTTTGGAATTCAGCAACCCCAAAATACCCGAAATTCGTACGAATTTCCTTGGCAACGAAACAAAATTTTTTTTTTGTTGAGCTGTGTAATTGATTTATTTTCATAATTAAACACCAAACCACAAGGTAATTTCTCTCTCCTATTTAAATATTGTTTATTTGGGCGATAGGCCCAAATTGGTGACCCTAACAATTCATTTCAATATCATTCATAAGTTATAGTAAGCCTACTTTCTTAGCCACATGAAATCGGTGATCCGTAGGCCATTTTATATATATATATATATATATGTAAAGAACGACGCTTTGTATAGGAGAATTATCCGCGCAAGATGAGAGCGAAAGAACGAAACAAATGAAAAAATGAGGTAACCACCCGGGAATCAAACCCGGGATCTTCCGATTGCCGGTCAGATATGATAACCATTATACCACGGGCCTCACAATCAAATGTCGTAATTCCTCTACATGCGCGCAGAAACCAATGCCCCAAAGGGGCACCTTCCGCATGCCGTAACATTATATACATTATAACTGCAAACACGCAGTTCTTTCGCTCTCATCTTGCGCGGATAATTCTCCTATACAAAGCGGCGTTCTTTACGTTAATTATACTGCGTGTTTGCAGTTATAATGTATATAATGTTACGGCATGCGGAAGGTGCCCCTTTGGGGCATTGGTTTCTGCGCGCATGTAGAGGAATTACGACATTTGATTGAGTGAGGCCCGTGGTGTAATGGTTATCATATCTGACCGGCAATCGGAAGATCCCGGGTTCGATTCCCGGGTGGTTACCTCATTTTTTCATTTCTTTCGTTCTTTCGCTCTCATCTTGCGCGGATAATTCTCCTATACAAAGCGTCGTTCTTTACGTTAATTATACTGCGTGTTTGCAGTTATAATATATATATATATATATATATATATATATATATCGTAAAGAACGACGCTTGTATAGGAGATATTCCGCGCAAGACGAGAGAGAGAAAACGGAACAAATGAAAAAATGAGGTAACCACCTGGGAATCGAACCCAGGATCTTCCGATTGCCGGTCAGACGCGATACCATTACACCATGGACCTCACTCTTCCAAATGCCGTAATTCTTCTACATACTCGCAGAAACCAATGCCCCAAGGGGGCACCTCCCGCATATATATATATATACACACACAGGGTGGGCCGAAAGTCTGGATCCATAGGAAAATATTTATTTTAATACATAAATTACAACAAATGATAAATACTTAAAATGAATATCAACTTTAACTCGTAAATGCGTATCCGTGATACTGTACAGTAGTTCGTACTCCAGTATAAATACTCAAATGCTTTTTTTATTTCAGCCCAGAAATGGCTTCGAATCTAACAACAGAAGACCGGTAGAACTTGTGCTCATGTACGCAAGACAGGGCGCTACACACAGAGAAGTTGCTACCGAATTCAATAGAAATCATCCTGATAAGCATCCAGTAACACATGCGACTGTTGGCAAGTTGTTTAAACGTTTCAAAGAAACAGGAAGTGTACATGATCGACGGCGTTCTGGTCGTCCAAAAACTGCAACTGATGAAAATACCTCTGCAATGGTATGTGAAACTTTAACGAATAGTCCAGTAAAGTCAACAAGAAGATTATCAAATGAAACACGCATCTCGAGAACGTCAATTCGAAGAATTATTAAAAATCATAAATTCCATCCCTAAGTGTCTCGATGTCAGAGGCCGCCAATTTGAGCATTTGTTATAATTTGTTGTTTATACTGGAGTACGAACCACTGTACAGTATCACGGATACGCATTTACGAGTTAAAGTTGATATTCATTTTAAGTATTTACCATTTGTTGTAATTTATGTATTAAAATAAATATTTTCCTATGGATCCAGACTTTCGGCCCACCCTGTATATAGGGTGTCCCAAAAAAACTATATACTCTTTATAGCATATATTTTATAAATTAAAAAAAACCCAAACAATATATTGTTATAGCAATTGCCAATGAAAGGTAAATTAGTAATCTAAGTGATCAAAATGTTATAGCGAGTTGTTTGCATATAAAATTTAATTAACTACGCCAAGTGCTCAAAATGTTCTCCGGCGGCATGAATGCACTTTCAATACAACAAAATCGTGTGGTCTGATGAAACTACCTTCAAGCTGAATGGCACAGTAAATCGACACAACTGCAGGTACTGATCACTTGATAATCCACACGTTCATGTTAATAAACATGTTAATTTACCAGGATTAACAGCATGGTGTGGTTTATCATCCATGGGTTTGGTTGGACCATTTTTCTTTAATGGGACAGTTACCGTGCCGCATATCTCGACATGCTGCGGACAGAAATTATACGTGCAGTTCGGAAGTGTTTGGAAACGACGACTTTTACTTTCAACAAGATGGAGCCCCCCCCTCATTATCATTGTGATGTCAGAAGGTACCTCGATGAAACGTTGCCTAACCGTTGGATAGGACGAAGAGGAAGCGTTGAGTATCCTCCACGTTCACCGGACTTGACTCCACTTGATTTTTACTTGTGGGGCTACCTGAAGGATGCAGTTTATGGTACAAGACCCGCAACACTCGAACACCTTAAGGATGCAATTAGGGAAAAGTGCTGGACCATCACAGCATCCACATTAGTCCATGTCTGCGAATCAGTTAGTCGACGCATTCAAAAGTGCATTCATGCCGCCGGAGAACATTTTGAGCACTTGGCGTAGTTAATTAAATTTTATATGCAAACAACTCGCTATAACATTTTGATCACTTAGATTACTAATTTACCTTTCATTGGCAATTGCTATAACAATATATATTATATATTTTTTTTAATTATAAAATATATGATGCTATAAAGAGTATATAGTTTTTTTTTGGACACCCTGTATATATATAATTTTTTTCTAAATCCCCAATTAGCGCCAATAGTAAGCCACATTTTTACTAGTTAGGTCGAACTTTGTAAACAAGTCTGATTTTCTTGTGTGACCTGCTTTTTTGAGGTTAGGTTAGGTTAGGTTAGGTTAGGTTAGGTTAACTCGGAGGATGTGTAAAGTCTGAGGAAGCACAAAATACGACTTATTTGGCATCGAGATTTTTAATTAAAATCCCAACGTGGGGCGGGTGAAATTTGAAAAAATAATCATTGGAAATTATAAAAAAAAACCGTTTTCTAATCTTTCTAATTTACACAACTGGACCAACCTGTGCACGTATGCCTTATAATAATAATAATATACTGGGTGATTACAAATGATCTTCCGGATTTTAAACATTTATTATGAAGAAACTAACAAAGCTTCAGTGAAAAGCAAGATATACAAATAAAGAAAAACTCAGTTTTATTTATAAGCTGTTGAAGTTCAATACACTTTCGTGTATTCAACAGTACACCTCGTACACCCTGACGAGGTGTACTGCTGAATACATGAAAGGCCTTGGAATAATTTTTTCCTTTTCCTTGTGAGTTTGCATCATTCATCAATTTCACGTGTTTGAGTGTGAAATTCATGATATATATATATAGGGTGTCCCGTAAGTCTGGAACCATAGGGAAAAATAATAAAAACGCCGAAGAGACTTTTGGGGACTGTTTGTGAAATGAGCGAGGATGGTAGCTGCTGTGTTATCGTCGGTGGATGTCCTCGGAGGTCCACTGCGTGGTTTATCTCCTATGGATCCCGTTTCCCTGAACTTTGCTACAAGTTTGCCGACACAGCTGTGTTATCGGCGCGCGGTCCGATGCAATGTTAAATTCCTCAGCGACCTCCCTCTGATTCCGATTTCCTACGAGCAGAATTACCTGGCTCCGTTCTTCCTTACTCAAAGACATCATGGGCACTTGCATAAACGTAAAAACATGAGTTACTTATTTTACCCTATGGTTCCAGACTTATGGGACAGCCTGTATATATACTGTATAATGTTTATATAACTTATATCCCCCTAAGTAGCGCTTGTTGGTAATGTAAGAAATACTGCGTTATTCACAAACTTCGACCTGGCTTACTCTTGGCACTTGGCATTTAAAGAAATGCTGTAAGAACTTGGGCATATATATTGTACACACGTGTGAGTGTGTGCGCGCGCGCGCGTTCGTGCGTTGGGTACTGAGCAAAAGAGGTCCAGTGTGTGATAATTCCCAGATGTAGTGTAGTAGTTTTTTTATGAGGTAACGTTTATGATACTTTGAAAAATAAAAACTTGTAAAAAATGAAGTCTGGAAAAAGATGTTTGTTCTGTTGAGGTTGCGTTAGGGTATGTTAACTAGTACCTCACTACTTAGTAACTTAACAGAAAATACCTTTCCAGCCTGGAATTGCGTCCGGGTCGTTTATTACCTTCTCGGTTCGATGACACTGAAGTTAGGGTAATTAATTTTTTTTAAATATGAAATTAAAACTTCGGTACCTCGCTTATGCGGAGATGCCTACATTGTACGTGGGTATGAGCGCGCGCGTAGGTCGCTCGTGCGATAATTAGAAATTTGTCGGATATCAGATATCCGGCCGAATAGTGACTGTTATTACTGTTTTATAGATAAAATATAGACATTTGTTAGCGCATAAAAGCATTGTAGAATTTTCATTCGGGTTCTCCTTGCTTCACTTCAGAATTCTCATTTTTCTTTAAAATTTCTTCCTCTCTTTTAAGCTCCTTTCTTTGCTTTACCTTAATATTTTCACTTCTTTAAAGTTTTCTTTCTCTAACCTCCCTTCTGTAACAGACAGCTTCGTAGGGACCACCCTGTTTGTTGCTGTTTTGTGTTTGGTCTCCTTTGTGTTCACACACACACACACACACACACACACACGAGTGTATATATTTATTTATTTTCCCATTTGACTTATCAATGGAAGCAAGGAAATAAGAAGGGCTTCTCTAGGCGGAACGGAGAATTCAATACTTATTCGTAATAAGAGTGAAGGCGTGGCGTGGCATAAGGTTGATTTCCCACCAGCTACGAATTATTGTACGATTACTGAAAGTTTCTGTACATTTTCCGTTTTTTCTTTGGCGAATTCCTTTTCCGTAACTGTATAATTTCGAAAAAAAAAAAGCCTCGAGAACTAAAATGCCCTTGAGGCATAAAAACAAAAATTCTGAATTTGATTGGGTTTTATTTTTGGAATTTTATTGTCATCAAAAAGAATGAAATAACCAAAGAAAAACTTTTTTCCGAGACTGGGCAGGTATATTTTCTGTAAACAAAAATGCAATAAATAAATAAATGAATTCATTCGAGGTTATTGGGAATTCCGTACCAATCTGAGAATGTCCTGTCCTTATTTGCACAATCCACGCATTGTCGACTAATTGAAAAAATGGATTTCTCGTGTCATCGAAACGTACAACTGGATCCTCTACATAAAGCACTTCGAGGAGATAGGAGAGCGCACTCAACAATTCTTTTATCTCCTTCATAACTCGTTTTAATTGTAATTGGTTCATTATTGCATTGTGGTTGATGGTCTAATACATTTTAATAAATGAAGTCAAACTTATAATTCGCTGCACACGTTTTTTGAACACACCTTATGCGTGATAATGATAATCTTTATTGGCGAAAACACATTCCACAGGAAATACAGTACGCACGCAAGTAATAAAAAGTACGATTAATTTAATAATAAAAAAAATAATAATATTTAACACCAAAATATTAAGTAAAAGATTCATTTCATATCGGGCATACTACTGATGCGTTGATCATAAACAGTAAAACATAATCCAAACAGATTTGGCTGCGCGTGACACTCAATTTAAATAAAATTTGCTCTCTACATTTTGTTCATATTTTAATAGAAATGTTGCGGGTTTACGTTCAGTCGCTGCTTTCAGGGCTTCCAATGTCCTGAAATTTTCTTCGAAGACCCTGTCCTTTAGATATCCCCATAAAAAGAGATCACAAGGGTTAAGGTCAGGTGATGGAGGGTGGCTTAAAGGATTTACTCTTACAAGTTCAGTTCAGGAGGCTCTTGAGCTTTTAAGACTAAGCCAAACGTATGAAGTTTGCGAGTGAACAGTCTGTCCGAATTGAGAATTAGCCCACCGTCATTATCAATGCCTGGTTCAGTGATGCGACCCATTTTTATTTCGATGAGTATGTCAGCAAAGATTCACGCTTTTGAGCCCTTAAAAATCGCCGTGTATCAATGGATAATCCGGTTCATGTCCAACGTTTCACAGTTTGATACGCGGTATCATTGAGTACGATCTTTGACCCAGTTTTTATTGGGACAAAGGTGGATCGAAATGATAACCCCTTTCATCCTCCGAGAACAGTTCCTCACAAGACAGAGTTTGGCTTCAGGAGAACAGAGCAGGATCGCATGCAGCAAATGTCATTTGGGACTTTTTGCACGAAACTTTTGTCCTGAAAGTTCCATCTGACAAGTACCCCTGAACGCTTTTAAGACTAAGCCAAACGTATGAAGTTTGCGAGTGAACAGTCTGTCCGAATTGAGAATTAGCCCACCGTCATTATCAATGCCTGGTTCAGTGATGCGACCCATTTTTATTTCGATGAGTATGTCAGCAAAGATTCACGCTTTTGAGCCCTTAAAAATCGCCGTGTATCAATGGATAATCCGGTTCATGTCCAACGTTTCACAGTTTGATACGCGGTGTCATTGAGTACGATCTTTGACCCAGTTTTTATTGGGACAAAGGTGGATCGAAATGATAACCCCTTTCATCCTCCGAGAACAGTTCCTCACAAGACAGAGTTTGGCTTCAGGAGAACAGAGCAGGATCGCATGCAGCAAATGTCATTTGGGACTTTTTGCACGAAACTTTTGTCCTGAAAGTTCCATCTGACAAGTACCCCTGAACTTCACGACTGTGATCCTGCGTGGCCTCTTCTATCACCTGACCTCCGATCCCTATGATAACTTCTTAAGAGGATATCTAAGGGACAGGGTCTTCAAAGAACCTCTCAAAACACTGGAATCTCTAAATGCAGCGAATGAACGTGAAACCCGCTTCATTTCTACCGAAACGCGAGTGGCCGCGATAAGAAATCACACTACTTGGATTCGCCACATAATTTTGCGATATACTCGTTAGAAATCTTCTATCCTTTCACAATAATCTTGCCAAGATTCACGAACGTAAGTTAATTCATTGATTTTTTATTACTTTTTGGAAGTATGGAATAATTAAAAACAGTACATGAAACTCGAACTTTTGTAGGGAAACCGAGGGTGTCCTGTCTGGAATTAATAATCATAATAGTTAAGGGTAATGATGATGATTGTAGTAATAATAGTGATAAAAATAAATGGTACTTAAAAAGAGGGGAAGAGCTACATTAGATTAGGAAGAATTAAGTGCACTGGAGATATTAAAAGTGTTGTAAATAAAAAGTAAGTTGCTATACGAGTACGAGTTTTCTAACATTTGTTCTGGGTTCAGTAGTTTTAGGGGATTTCTTCCGCTATTAAAGTCTAGTCTTTTTTTAAGTTTTATTCCGTTTCTGAATTTACAAGCGCGCGCGCGCGCACACACACACACACACACACACATATATATATATATGAATAGAAACGACATAAGTGTTAAGGAACGTTTCTGCACACGAGGAGGAGAGATAACGAATAATGAAAAATGAGGCGAACCGCCCAGGAATCGAACCCAGGGCCTTCCAATTGGAAGGCCCTGGGTTCGATTCCTGGGCGGTTCGCCTCATTTTTCATTATTCGTTATCTCTCCTCCTCGTGTGCAGAAACGTTCCTTAACACTTATGTCGTTTCTATTCATTTATATACTGCGCGGTCATTGCAGTTATATGCATATATATATATATATATATATATTAGGGTGGTCCAAATCCATAGGGGGAAATTTCAAAATTGTCTTAGATAGTCTCCACAAGTGTGGTTTCTGTCCATTTAGTGTCCACATGGTCTGTGCAAAATTGCAGCGTGATTGGTGAATATTTAGAGGTCGCCCCACTCTGAATATATATATTATATAATGTACTTTTTCTTCCGTAGGTCCGATGGCTCAAACTCGATCAATTCCAAAAGTTTGGCTTCTAGGGATGGCAACTGGAACTTTATCCACGTCAAGGCTCCCTACATGCCTTGACGCCCTCCTCTTGGGGCAATACCACCACATCAATCAAAAGCAAACCACCTCCGACAGTCTGAACCAGGCATGCCAGAGGGTGATTGAAGTCTGGACCCGAGCGCGGATCCCAACTCAACGGATCGACTCCTGTGTCCGTAAGCTTTCAAAGCTTTTAGACCGCTACAAAACACTCAAGAAGCACAGGACCAGGCAACGTGCCAGCGATAGAATGAATAAAGACATCTTCAAAGCGGACATCCAGGAAATGTTTGACATCGCAACCAGTGATGCCATGAGCACAATCGTCAACGTTGAGGACCGAAATTTCCTGTCCATGCAGCGCAAGGACGTCAATTCTTGCAGCATGGCTGGCATTGATAAGGAAACGACTACACAAGAGGACAGAAAGCGATCCAGAATGGAGAAGGAAGCCAAGAGGAAGGCAAGGTATGAAGCAACACAGAAAGATTTGGAAGAAGCAGGAGTGTCATCAATTGATCTTTCCTCTTCTTCTTCCCTTTTTTCGCAAGACGACGACGACTATAGACCATCGGTTCCGATTCCTTCTTCGTCTGAAGCTCCGGCACCAAAGCGTCCCAAGAACAAGGTTACGAACATTTTCCAATCTCCAGAAGTCATTGGAGCAATGGATCGCACCAATCTTTCTGACCGGAATGCTGTTTTCGTAACTGGAGCTGTATTACAGGCCGCGGGGCATGATCTGTCTGGGATGACGTGCTCTCGGAGCTCTATTCATCGCTACAGAGAAAGTGGGCGAGAACAGGCAGCTCGAGAAGACCTAGAATCGTTCTCTCTAGAAGACCCTGTCCTTCTCCATTGGGACGGAAAGCTTCTCCCCGGCATTGAAGGGAAGAAGACGAATGTGCATCGGATAGCAATCCTTATAACATTCAATGGACAGGAGAAGCTGCTTGGTGTCCCAAAGATGAAACAAGGAACTGGAGAAGCACAGGCCCAGGCATGCCTTCAAACTATGAAATTATGGAACGTGGAACAGCATGTGAGAGGTCTCGTCTTCGATACCACTGCGTCAAACACGGGTTTACATCGCGGAGCCTGTGTCAGGATTGAAGAAGCATTGGGTCACGAGCTAGTTTGGATCGGTTGTCGACATCATATACTTGAAGTCGTACTTGCTGATGTCTTTGCCTCAATATTTGGCTCAACAGGAAGTCCTGAAACAGGCCTTTTTAAGCGATTTCAAAAGGAATGGCCATCTCTCTCCCACGAAGCATTTGTCTCAGCATCGGACAGCTTGTTCGAGAACCTTCAACTCCAAGAGATGAGAAAAGAGATGCTCACTTACTTACCTAACGCTCTTCAGGCAAGCCAACCTCGTGACGACTACAAGGAGTTCCTTGAACTATCTTTGCTCTTCCTGGGGGGAAAGACTGGTGGTCAACTCTTTATCCGAGCTCCGGGTCCCATGCACCACGCGAGATGGATGGCGAAGGCGATTTATGCGCTCAAAATCTACCTCTTTCACTATCAATTCAAGCTCACAGCACGCGAAGAACGAAACGTGACTCAGCTGGCTTTATTTGTCAGTCTGATTTACGTCAAGTACTGGCATGAAGCGCCAATGGGGACACAAGCTCCTCTCAATGATCTCAAAATGCTGCATCTTCTGGAAAAATATCCACACGGAGGAGCTGCACAAGCGGCGAAGACAGCTCTAAGACGCCACCTGTGGTACTTGTCGGAGCATCTGATTGGACTGGCCTTCTTCGATAATAGGATCGATCCTGATACCAAAAGGAGAATGGTTCAACACCTCCAACATCCCCAAAAGAATGGCTGCCCCCGACGAATCGACATGGCGGAAGCTGGTGTTGAAAATGATGTGGCATCCTTCGTCACGAAAAGGACATTGACCCTCTTTGATGCCTTGAAAGTTGGAGGTAAAGAGGAAGCGCGCCAGTTACTTCAAAAAGATCCACGGGAATGGCCAAATGACAAGAACTACAGGGAACTTAGAGATCGCGCCTGAAAGATGAAAGTCGTCAATGATGCTGCCGAGCGAGGTATTGCTCTCGCACAACGCTACAATGACACTTTGACACGAAACGAGGACCAGAAGCAGTACCTCCTACAACTCGTAGCCGCCCACCGAAAACAGATACCAATACCATCCAAGGCGACTCTGATGCAGAAGAAATAATGAAGATACACCCATTATCATGTCCTATTGTCTTACTGTTTTCTTTCATATTCTTTGAGAACCAAAAAAAAATTTAGTTATTCAGTTGTCTATATATTTTCCCAAATTTTCAAAAAGGGGGCAAGTGGGGCGACCACTAAATATTAACCGAATAACGTGAAACTTTGCAGAAATACTGTCCACACCAAGAGGCATAAAACCAACCTTGTGGAGAGAACTTAGTCGATGCTTTAACGTTTTGGACCACCCTAATATATATATATATATATATATATATATATATATATATATATATATATATATATATATATATATATATAAACGTAATTATTACTTCAAACCGGGGACTTCAGAACTCCACGATAAACTGGATTGATCGAGTTCGAATTAACAACATATTGTAAAATTGGGATTTTTGAGTGGCGGCATTTAATGGAAAAAAAAAACGAGGAAACTCGAACGTGAAATAAAAAGAATAAAGATAGGTAAAAATACAGTCCTGTAACGGAGGGTTTGCGATTGTGGATACTTGTGGTTTTTGGTCCAGTTTGTGTAGAAGCCTCAGGTAGTGCGAAAGTCGTTGTAATTGGTGCGGGTGGGTTTGTGCTACCTTGGGGTGGGGGGGAACAAACTAGCGGTGCATCTTGCGCCTGAACAATCACGCACCTAGACTAATAAGAACTGGAGGTGTCTACGATACAAACTAACGAAAATTGCGCGAAAACGAATATGGCATACTTTGAACTGGGATAACGCGGAGCATTGTTAGTTATATTACTTGGCAATGCTGCTGCGAGCTACTCTTATCTTGAAATGGGAGTATGAGCGGAATGATGGTCTATGCGAAAATTTTTTTAAAATTTTCATCTTCCAATAAATATATAGATATTCTTTTATTTTTATACGTTTGTACATAAATGCTTATATGCGTACGCGCATGTAAGCATGTATGTATTTATGTAAGAATGTATGCACAATGTATGCATCCCTTCCCAAAAACAAATTTTTTGGGGGAAAGGGGTTGCGTTCCGAAGTGAAAAGAATTCGGCGTGGTGCGGTTGGGAGGTCTTCCTAACGAAGGGGGGAACCTGCATTGACATTTCTTATTAAGGAAAATCAATCCTAAAATGGCCGAGAGATTAGGATGGCAGAAGAAGACTTCTTAAAGGCGACTGCCAGGACTGGCTCTCATTCGACGTTTTCCCTCCTCCCCTCTCTCTACCGCTCTCTCTCCCTCTTTTACCCTCATTCACTCGCACCTTCCCATTCCAATTTTGAATGAGTGTCTCGCCGCCTTCTCTCTCTTTTCTTATCGCCGGCCAAATCCGATTCCATAATCGGGTTTTGTCCGGAATTTGAATGGGATTTGACAGGTGTTCCGCGTGATATTCCCGTCTGATCAAACTCTGTAGAAACGGCACGTTCATGCAGCGATCGAGGGCCACTACATATATTAAAATACTTAACCCAGTTTTTCCCAACAGAGATGCTGCCGCACTCTGGAGTGCCACAGGTACCTCCTGGCCAGAATAAGTTGGGGGCCATTGACTTAACCCGACCTTCAAATGATTTTTATTTGTAACGGTAGGTTGATAGGTACTTCCATTAGAAGTGTGTTACTGTTTTTTACTGTTGAAATGCGACTGTTTACTGTTGAATTGGAATATTCCTTTAATGGAATACGATTGAAATACTTTCACCCTCCTCCATTAAAAATTTTCTTTGTTGAAATCTTAATTATCTTAATATAGGCCGGTAGCCCACGGAGCCCCAGTGGTCCCATCTCCATGAACATGAATTTTTCCTATTAGATAAAATATAAAATAAAACAATGTCAAAATTTATAAGGTCATTAAATCTCAAATGGTAAGTTAGGTCGTTTGAATTAAAGATGAAACTTAAAAAATACGTTGAAATTTTTTTTCTTGAATCTCACTGATAACGTAGAATTTTATTATGCAATTATCCCTTCCGAGCCATTATAAAAGGTATGGCATACTTTGCTTAAAAAAAAAAAAGTTTAGTTGGTTGATTATTCATCCAACGGGGATTGTGTCTAAAATAACACGTTAATATTACATAACCTGAAATCATAGTTAATTATTTTTTAAATACACAACGTTCCACTTGGTTTAAAACGTTAGGCTGAACTAACTTAGGTTTAAAATGGAAAAAAAGAGATGGTTAGTTCGCTGATAGTAAATAGATGATGTGTTATTGAATTATTTGTAGTTGGTGTGCAGTATGTTTGTTCGTGAAGTGCCTCTAAATTGTAAGGTTTTATACAAGAATGGTATTTTTAAATTTGTGGATGAGAGTATTTCTCTGAATAGTTTCAAATGGATGAGTCCTCTGTTGCATAGGAAAGGAGTCGTCCAGTTGTATGCGATATACCTTTGTGTTTGTCCACCCGTTGCTTTAATTGTAAAAGTTTGTCCTACATAGCTGACCTTGCAGTTCAGCCCACGGAAGAGAGAACTTTTAGCTATAGTGAGAATTGCTCCTTATGGCGTAAGAATTTTTGTATTGAGATTGGGTGGGTCATTATGAAATTAAAGTTGTATTGCGGCTAAGTTCTGATAAGGATGGATATCAATATGGTACAGCATTTAGAGCATTATGCTCCAAAAGGTAGTTTTAAATAGAAATCTAATTTAGATACAGATGGAACAGAAAGTTTTGGTTGGTGGGTATTCTGCGAAAATTTGTTGATTCATTTTTCAATTTCATGAAGAGGATATAAATTTGTAATAAAGAAATTGGTCAAATAAACAATGTGTCGTCATTGTAACAGAACGAATCGTTTGTCTTTTCTTGTTCTATAAATTAAAGTGATTGCACTTACCTTTAGTATCCAAAATTGTTTTATTCTTGGTACTGATTTGGCGTTGTACCCCTTGCGACAGATCTGTAGCTACCGGATACTAAACGTTATGAAAGTATATGCAGGGTTACCACTGACCCGGAATATATAAAAAAATATATATATATAAAAATACAGGGAATTCTGTTAAGGCGAAATTCTTGCAACTCCCAATGATGCCGCATTCTCTATAACCATGTAATAACTTCAACCCATTAATTTAATTTGTTGTCCTGTACTTTTGGGAAACCTACAATATTTTTTTCAGATATCTTAAAGTTCAGAAAGTGTCTTGTTGACACTTATTTACATATATTCTTAAATGAATAAATAAATTGAAAGATATAATAAATAATTTTCCAAGAAAGTTAAAGAAACAGAATTATCTTTTAACGGGTAAGAACATTCTACATGTTTCTGGAGGTACATCAGAGATGTTATATGTACAGTTTAGCTCATTATTCATAGGACACTCTTCAGAACAGATAGCGACATCTGGCGTATATTTGTGTACTACAAACGGTTGTAACATTTTATGAATGAATCTGGGGTTTAGTGAGTGAGCTAAAGCGTCGTTAGATTTGCCAACTAAACGATAGATGAGCGAAAATATCCACTAGCCCAAACGTCATTGTTTTCTACCGGAGTTCAGCGTAAAAACATTTAGGGTTCTGGTATGTTGTGTAATAAATATTTAACATAACATACTGAAGCCCAGTAGTTCAGAATATATAGACGGAACTAAGTTAGAATGAAAATAAAGAGGTATTTTGTAACAAGAAGTGAATAATGTATTATATTTGTTCGTAACGATATGTAATTAGTTTATTACAAAGTTTTCCATCATTTTGCTTACCAAACGAAGGGGAATATAATGAATCGAGAATATCTGGGTTCCACAATATCATGCATGTTGCTTACAGGGTCCCTCGACCTAGAAAAGATTGAAAAACACTGCCACAGATATATACTAGACTTTGTAAGTATGTGATGATCTGTGTAGCACAACGAGTCCCAAAGTGGGGGTAATTTTGACATTTCCAGAGGTAAAAAGGAATTCCTGAAAATTTTTTTTTTTAGTGTGTGAGTGAAAAAATTGTTTTTTGGAGTTAGACCATTTAACTGTTTAGGTCGTGGTCGCAGTGTTACAAAAGACTAACGGCTACACCTCGAGAAGAATTAGACTTTCCGAGACTAACATGGTGTGTTCATAGTAGCGCGTTGACTAAAGAAAAGCTACAAATTGAATTTCTACCTACATAACCTAGTTTAATCTAGATTCTGTGTAACCACTGTATGCTAAATCCACAATCAAGATCCTTATTAAGGACATTAAATGAATTAGTACATACTTACTACGCAGCCATGCTATCTAAAAAAGAGGCCATTCACTTATTACGCTCTGAAAAGCAGTGACTCACCCGAACTGAAAGCAGAAATCCTAAAAATGTGGCAAGATCTTATTCTGAAGTTTGAGTTTGCAGAGAAAAAAAATCGAGACATTTTGGGTAAAAGTGGATGGGGAGTATCCTTTGCTTGCTGAAGAGGCAAAGAAAGTGCTGGTGCCTTTTGCGACAAGTTATCGTGGTGAGGCAGGCTTTTCAGTAATGTAATGATGGTCATAAAGAACAGACTGCGAAATCGGCTGCACATTGAAGGCGATTTACGCTGCGCCTTCAGCAAAACTGAACCCAGAATTCAGGTGTTAGTTAAGCAGAAACAGTTGCATCCCTCGTACAAGACTAGTAGTTGGTAGTGACGCGTTTTGCTTGCCTCCAATGTGTAATGTTGTAGCCATTTTTTTTACTAATATCATGCGTGTTTAACTTATACATAAGGCACTGTGTATATATAGAAATATACGAATATTATGTTTATAAAATTTGAATAATTATTCTCATGCTCAGTAAAATGAATTTTCTGTGCTTTTTGCAGGGGGGGGTAATTCCATTTGGCAATTAACCAAAAGAGGTAATCACAAAAAAAGTTTCGGAACCACTGGTGTAGCAGCTTAATGACTATTTTTCAAACTTTCCGCATTCCAACAGTTCCACTTGACTTTTAATATATCACGTGACACCACATGACGTCATGACAGAGGTGTTAACAGGTTTGGTGACAGAATAAGCTCGCACTATTCCTGAATCTCATCGAAGCAACTACTCTGCAGAATGGATTATCATCACTAGGAAATTGCTGAAAGGGGAAGTATCATCGGCATGAAGGAGAGCGGGCTGTCTCCAACTCAAATTGCAAGAGAACTTGGAATTTCTAGGAATGCTGTTGATATATGGTTGAATAGGTGGCAAGAGGAAGGGAATCTACGAGATCACCGCAGAATGGGGAAACCTCGACTGACAACTGCTGCGGATGATTGGAGGATCTTCGATGTTGCCGAAGCCCATCCCTCTACCAATGCTGTTGCCATAAGGGAACAATTGCAGCTTGATGTTTTGGCAATGACAGTAAAGCGGGGGCTACATGAAGCTGGGTTACACCATCGGACCCCGGCTGCTAAGGAGAAGTTAAATCAGCAACATCGAGAAAATAGACTTCGATTTTCTCAGCAACATGTTGACAAAGAACTTGACTTTTGGAGAAGAGTGATATTTACCGACGAAAACACCTTTTCCTCCACATCCCATGGCCATCTTTATTTTTAGAGGAGGAACAATACTCGATATACTCAAGAGCACATCTATGAGGAAGCACGTAGCGGTCATCATGTGGGGGATGGATTCATCTGTATGGTGTAGGAGAGCTCACCAAAATAGAAGGGAGGTTTACTGTAGACCAGTATATAGAAATTTTCGAAGAGGTTATGCTTCCTTCTGTGCGTGCCATATGCTCTACCATTTCCTGAGCGAATCATTGTCATTCAAGACAGGTCCCCAATTCACACACCACGGATCGTCACATGCTGGTTCTCTGAGCAAAGAAATATCGACCTTCTGGCTTGACCAAGTAAGGGTTTATATGAATTCCATCGAGAATATATGGGCTAATATTGTAAATGTGTGGGAACCAGCAGAGGAAGGAACAACGGACCAGCCTTTACAACACTCATTTCGGGAGTGGGAGGTGCTGAAGAGGAATCAACAGCTAGTATATAATCATGTTGCTTCTGTACTACATCGACTGCAGGAAGTCATAAACAAGAAGATATTAAATTTGTTGTGTTCGTGTATAAAATATCTCTCATATACAATGGTAATTATGAATGTGTAACACCTTTGCAAAATTGTCAAATATCATCGTTTAAATGGCTCTCTGTTTATTGATACGAATCACTGTAATAGTTTTATTTTCTGTAATTCTCTCTTTTGAGGTGAGAGACCGCCTAGAGTGGTTCAACACTTAAGTTGTAACATGGAACTTATTAATACGAAACATTTATATGCATTTATGATGTTGCCTCAATACAAAACATTCTTCTTTTCTAAATAATATTTCTCTCAGTGACTGTTTACTACTATATCAGTGTTGCTGATCTAGAAATAGCATTTGCGGCGGATATGACAATGCCATACCAGTAGTATCCATTCAGCTATCGTCCATTTGCCAATTGAAAGATATTCTAAGCAGTGACGTATGATGTCTACAGGCACCCATCAATCTGGTAGTTATAATGTTATTAAAATTTAATATGCATCAAAACAGTTTTTTCATTCATAAACCACATATATATATATATATATATATATATATATATATATATATATATATATATATATATGGTTTTTGCTCTGTCTTTGTTATAACACAAAATAATATCTGAATCTATGTTCAATATTAAATGTAAATAAATAAATCGATTTGTAATTTGCTCACGGAGCAATAATGCGGGCGCGTCTTTTTTCTGAACAGGACGTCCTATCCGCGGATAGGACGACAAGTTAACGGATAGGACGCAGAAAGTATATTTGCTGTGGTTATATGGCTAAATTATTGGCAGAAATAGATTCAGCATGCACGATTTAACTTAAATTCATATTTTAGTAAAGGATATCTATTGCAAATAAATTAGAATTCGTCCTGTTCGTATGTTGATGTCATTTGGCAGCCAGCGATGCTCCTATACGGCGTAGGCCTACGTCAGTGGCTTGTTTGAAGACTTGGTTGAGCGATTCACAGTTGTTATTTGTCCATCGTGTGAGTGGTGTATCTAGATTCATTGTGTGTGATGACTTCATGCGAGTATGCAAGTTTTTCTCAAGCAAGGGAATGATTCGAGTGTTGAAATAATGCATGAAGTCGCTACTGATGGATGCAATGAGGCGTATAATTATTTACCACGCATCGGTAAGGCTATCAATTTGTGATGCGTGATCTTTACGGGGGCTCCGCCCCCGTACCCCCGACACCTAAATTATACAAATGATAATGTAATAACGGTTACTATATCTCCGTAATAACGGTTACTCTGGCCCGCATACATACAAACAGGACAAATTCTAATTTATCTGCAATAGATATCCTTTACTAAAATATGAATTTAAGTTAAATTGTGTATGCTGAATCTATTTCTGCCAATAATTTAGCCATATAACCACAGCAAATATACTTTTTGCGTCCTATCCGTTGACTTGTCATCCTATCCGCGGATAGGACGTCCTGTTCAGAAAAAAGACGTGCCGCAATAATGCCTACCTACGGCTCTGTTTTTATAGACTGAAACTTCAGTTCGTTCAGGATGACACTGTCATCACGTCCGAAGGTTTTTTTTTTTTTTTTTTTTTTTTTTACACCATTTTTTATTCACTTCATCGACATTCCCCTTTTGATAAATATATCCTCTTCTTGAATTTATATTTAATTATTCATTTATGTTTCCTTAGTAATATGTAAATCAGAGTGATTAATGGAAATAATTATGTTTTAAAGACATTTGGCAATGAGTCAAGAGCTGGCACGTCACATCAGCAGCACCACCCCTTTCCCCCACTGTCACCCGTGACTATACCACCACTAACTACATCACGGCCAGTCAAATACTGTAAGGATTATATCTATATTATGATACATTATTCCTGCCCTTTATTAATATATCACACACACGCACTACTGTGCAAAAATCTTAGGCACTCTTGTAAAGGGTGGTAAACAATGATTGGCCCCCCCTGCACAGATGAAACTAATAGACGTACGAAAAACTGATTGTTGCATCTTTTAGACAATTTAATTCTACGTCTAAACAAAACCACTCGATAGTTGGTGTTGCCTCCTTGTGCTTGGCGGAAGGCTTCAAGTTGGCAAGGGTAGGTAAAAGGTGAGGAGAGACTCGAAAAGGTCAGTGTCGTACTCGAGATTTCGGAGGATTGTTTCGATGTGCTGCTCCATGGTTCGGCGGCAGAATCGGGTGGCTGATGGTTCAGCAAGAATCAGGGATTCCACTCGTTCTTTCAGGATGGATCCTGAAAGATTCTGCCGCCGGACCATGGAGCAGCACATCGAAACAATCCTCCGAAATCTCGAGTACGACACTGACCTTTTCGAGTCTCTCCTCACCTTTTACCTACCCTTGCCAACTTGAAGCCTTCCGCCAAGCACAAGGAGACAACACCAACTATTGAGTGGTTTTGTTTAGACGTAGAATTAAATTGTCTAAAATATGCAATAATCAGTTTTTCGTACGTCTATTAGTTTCATCTGTGCAGGGGGGGGGGGGGAATCATTGTTTACCACCCCTTACAATTGCGTTTTTTTTTTAATATGTTGAATATTTCAGCATGTTAGTGTTGTTTTATTATAAATATAAGTATGATGTATAGTCATCATCAATAATCTCATTTATTAGGCAGTTTAATGAAGAAAACGGATGTTTCATCAAAACGTGCTACTGCTGGAGATAGAACGAAATTTAACACGAAGCTTCTAGGTACTATTTTACAAGATTTTCTAAGCTATATTCAGTAACAGTTTGTAAACAGAACTTCTATTGTATGTTTTTGTAATTGTTTAATGCTCCTAACTAAATGAAATTTATTTTTTTTAATAAAAATTCTTAATTGTTAATTTTCTCTTTCCAGATAAAGGCATAAAATTTTACATTGGTTAAGCAATGGCTAAAATATCCATTGCAACTCGTCACCGGGTAGTATTATTGCACGAGCAGGGTCAATCTCAATCAGAAATATCGCGACAAACTGGGATATCAAGATGTGGTATTCAAGCAATTTTGAAGAAAGCGCGAAACAGGAAAAGTTGAAGATCGAAAACGCAGTGGAAGGCCAAGGAAACTTTCTAAAAACGATTAGACACACCTTAAGCTAATATCCCTCAGAAATAGACGAAAATCCAGTGCAAAACTTTCGACAGAACTTGCCCAGACCTCAGGATTACAAGTCCACTCATCCATCGTGAGGAGATCACTCATCAGAAATGGTCTTAATGGTCGAGTGACAATCCAAAAACCATTTCTCAGGAAAGGAAACCAGTCAAAGAGGCTCTCATATGCTGTTGACCAGTAGAAAAGGGTCCTCTGGAGTGACGAGTCAAAATTTGAAATTTTTGGCACAAAGAGAAGAGAGTATGTGAGAAGAAGAAACGGAGAACAATTCAAGGAAACGTGTTTGCAGCCAACAACTAAATATGGTGGATCTATCCAAGTTTGGGGCTGCAGTTCAGCAAATGGTATTGGGGATCTTATCAAAATTGATGGAATACTGAATGCAGAAAGATAGACAGATCCTAATTTATCATGCTGTCCCATCAGGTTGGAGATTAATTGGGCAAAATTTTATTTTCCAGCACGACAATGACCCTAAGCATACTGCCAATGTAGTTAAAACCTATTTGGAGAATAAAAAAGAACGTGGAGACTCTCAACTGATGTAGTGGCCTTCCCAGAGCCCTGATTTAAATATTATTGAGGTTGTTTGGGATTATTTAGACAGAAAGAAGGAAGAAAAGCAGCCAAAATCGAGAGAAGAGCTATGACAGGTCCTTTTAGATGCATGGAACAACATTCCAGCGGATTTCTACAAAAACTCCAAGATAGCATTCCAAATCGAATCGCAGCAGTTTTGCAGGAAAAGGGCGGTCATACAAAATACTGACTTCCGACAATTTGTATGTAACTTTTCAGTCTTATGGTGATGGTTCTCTAATAAATGATAAATCTTGAACTTAACACGTGTATTTTAACCTTTGAAATTGAGAAAATTTATCAATAAAAGATTTTTTCGGACCTGCCTAAGACTTTTGCACAGTAGTGTGTACACACACACACACACACACACACACACACACACACACTTAAATCCCCAAGTAGCGCCAATATTAAGCCACCTTTTTTACCAATTAGGTTGAACTTTGTAAATAAGTCTGGTTTTCCGTACGATCTACCTTTTTTGTTAGATTGCGGTAGCTTAAGTCAGGTTAACCTAACCTAACTTAGAGAAATCTGTGTGTGTGTGTGTGTGTGTGTGTGTGTGTGTGTGTGTGTGTGTGTGTGTGTGTGTAAAGGCTGAGGAAGTATAAAGGACAACTTGTATGACTTTGATTTATTTTAATTAAAATTCTCACGCGGGTGAAATTCGAAAAAGTAATCATTGTATTAGGTCATAAGAATTTTTTTTTTTTTTAAACTAACTCACTCCCCCCTACTTTAACACAAGCAGAAGTGATTAAAAATTTGAAACTATAAAATATATAACCTATTCGACCTACTGGGTAAAAAAAATGGTCACGGACGAAAATATACGCAGACCAATTTGGGCATTCATGACATATATATATATATATATAATACTTATACAGTATATGCGACATGGGCATACATCCAAATAAACACACGTGTCTGGCAACCTTGCAATTTTCAATTGCAAATGACGACACTTAACCTAATCTAAATAAACTAACCCGATGTACCCTTCATTATATCCCATTTTTCACGATATTAATGATTTTAACGAGAAAAAAACCCAACAGCAACACCGCTAATGTTCAAAATTCAAAACTTTATTCGGAAAAGAATACAAGTGACAGTTGTACAACTGTTAACCGCATGTTTGTTTGTCTCACGATGAGCTGTGTATCCTAACTTAGATTGTCGTGGTTTCGTAAGATAGGCAAAAGCGCGCGCACGCCCACACACTGTAAAACACACACACACACACACACACACACACTGTCGTGGTGATTAATAATTATGTAATGCTTTCTTTCGTCTTTTTCCTTTCACAGGATTGAAAACCACTTTAAAATTATTTGTCACTTTTGACTGACTTCAAATTGATTTTCAACTTGGTTGTATTCCGGTTGGGATTCAAATTAATGATCGCACCCTCACACACTATTAATGGAATTTTAATTTTAAAGACGGCTTTTGAAACTGGAAAATATATATATATATATATATATATAGGGTAATGTGCCCAGCCATCGACCCCGTAAGGTTGTCAGCTGTGTAACTTGTATAAATATAAAGATTTTCTATATCAATTTACACCTAAACATAGATAAAAGGCCGTGAATTAATTATTTGTTGGTGTCAGTCAGGGGAGGGTTCTGATTAATCAGTTAATCATTGTTTCAAATTTAATAATTAATTAATCAAAAAATATTTTTAGAAAATGATGGGGAATGATTCATTTTCCTCATAATTTCAGCATCATTTTACCTTAAATTTTGTAATGTATCATTTGAATTTGGCACCTTTTTGCATGTATAAACTGTCTAGTCCGCCCATCCCTGATTCCTTGAACTAAAGCTAAAGCAAACTAAATGTTTGGGCAAAATGTTTTCTTCGGTCTTATCTCACGCAACAGAAACAATAAAGCTCTTTCTTACTCTTTTCAGAAGTATTTAATTTTCAATAATTTTTAATCAGTTAAGCATTGATTAATTAGAAAATTTCATCATTCGCCACTTTTTCCTAAAAATAATTAATTAACTATGCCCTAGTGTCAGTATGTCATTAATAATGTCGAAAAAATTAGTTATGTTTAATAAAAAAAATGGAAAAGGTCGTTGATGGGACATCAGGTCTTGCCATCAACCCCCATTTTCTTTTTAATCATACCGAATATTTACCCAGGTTAAATCAGGTTAACCTAACCTAGCGTAACCTAATCTAAAACAAATCAGTGTGTGTAAAGGCTAAGGAAGCATAAAGGACGACTTATTTGACTTCGATTTTTTTAATTAAAATCCTGACACGGGTGAAATTCGAAAAAATAATCATTGTACATGGTTAAAAAAACAAAAAAAAACCCGCTTTCTCTAAGTTTTCTCATACAATCTTCCCCCTATCTTAAGACAAGCGAACGTGATTAAAAATTTGAAAATATAAAATATATAACCTGTTCGATTTACTGGGTAAGAAATGGTCACGGCCGAAAGTTTGCACAAATGTTGAACCAGCGTGGGCATTTATACTACAGGGTGTCCCATAAGTCCGGCATCATAGGAGAAATTCATATTTTTCTATTTCTACAAACCATAATTCATATTTTTCTTATGCTCGGGATGACAATTTCCCGTCCACCATTCTGTTCAGTTACGAGGTTGTTTTTTATGGAAATGGTGAGGTAAATCGACAGAACACCCGCTACTGGTCTCAAAACAACCCTCACTGGTATACCTCTTCAAAGGAGCAAGGTGCATCTCGGGTGATGGTATGGTGTGGCATTTGGAAGGATCGCATCATAGGCCCCTTCTTTTTCGATGAACATGTCACTGGAGGCACCTACCTACGTATGCTCAAGGAAGAAGCATTTCCCAGTGTCTTGAACGAAGAAGGAAATTTCCCAACATGGTTCCAGCAAGACGGCGCTCCTGCACATTACAGCACCCAAGTAAGGGAGTATATGTACCAACAATTCCCTGGTCATTGGATAGGACGTCGAGGGCCTGTGGAATGGCCAGATAAAAGCCCGGATCTCACGCCACTAGATTTTTATCTATGGGGCCACTTGAAAGCGCTGGTATACGCAGAGAAAATTAGGAGTGTTGAACATTTGCGGCAGCGCATTATTGGGGCATGTAACACCATTACTCCTGACATCATTCACCGTGTGCTTGCTGACTGGGTATCACGTCTGAATTTGTGTATTGAAAACACTGGTGGACATATTGAGCACGTTCTGTAAATAAAAGCTTTTGTTTTGCCTTTTTTTAATTATTTTTCCCATGATGCCGGACTTATGGGACACCCTGTATATTGTGTGTGTGACAGATTTTTTTTTGCATTTAAAGGCAATATATATATATATATATATATATATATATATATATATATATATTATATATATATATATATATATATATATAATGCAAAATCCTCACGTAATAGAATGCAAATTACATTTTCTTAAATACCAAAGTTGGAAGTTTTTTAATAGTTGAAAATCTCTTGTATCTGACGAAAATTTCACTCTCACCCACTTCCATACTTGTGTTACGTTGTTTGACTTTTTTTTTATTCGTCTTGGCCAGCATCCGTGGCTCAGTGTGTAACAGTTTCCCTTTAAACGAAGTGACAGCAGTGAGGTCGGGGATTCGACTCCCGAGGGTGCTGGTTAATAATAATAATAATAATAATAATAATAATAATAATAATTGAGGAGTTAGCGCAGTGGGCCGCATTACTTGACCTGAACTCTCTGACACTCGTCGTCCCTCGTGACTGATTAATTATTAATAATACACTCGAATCCCTCGAAGAAATTGGTTTGGTTTTATAGATCACGTTTTTTTTACTGAATCTTGACATTTAAAGGAAATAATGTTCGAACTTCGTTTATTATTTACAAATAGCAAAACTGGTTTTTAATTAAAAATATCATCTTGTATTAATGTTACTTCTGGGAAGGAGTTTAAGTTTGTTTAGCGACTCGTAAGGCTTTCGACGGGGGTCGTAACTTTGGATTTTTTTTTTTAACCCAGGTAGCACTTGGTCGATAGACTACTGTTGATAGTTGGTTGATATCAGCTATTCATTTACAGTCCATCGACCAACTGCGCTACCTGGTAAGGGATGATTTCGTATTTAGGATTCAAAATGAACAACCTAAGACGCGAACAAATCGAACTATAAAGGTATCTTCAGCATCGTTTCCCAAAACTCTGTAGTTAAGGTGCATATAAAGTAGTTATTTTTATCAGTTGTATCCTCATTGCAATTTATTTCACAAATTAGTATGGTAGTCCTTAAGTTAGATAGGTTTTTTTTTTCAGAAAGTAACTTTTCTTTTTTTTTTTTGTAGGTACAAAAAAATTATGAAGTTATTGCCTATTTTTTTTCATTTACAACTAGTTGTAGTCTCTTGAATTTAAGATTATTTTAAAAAATTGTTCGAAGGTTTATACTATTCTGGTTTAAAAAACATTTAAAAACTTAAAGTATGGTCAAATTTTCAGTAATATTAGAAAATAGTTTATAGCAGTACTTACGGAAATAAAATAATGCTTACAAACTTTGGATTTAACCCTCTAACGCCGACTGGGTCGAATACGTACCGTTTCAAATACACGCATTTAGACTTAACCCTACAAAAACGTTCGGCGTTAAAGGGTTAAATGGCAGAGCTGCCATTTATAAGTTGGGTAATTTAAAAGGCATACCTATTTGATTGACTGTTTGTTGACTGGTGATTCGGATGTCTGTTGCATGACCTAGAGTAGCTAGCCACTGCAGGAGCAGTGGTGCTACAGACCTAGGGTTGAGCGGTCAAATCCTCATTTGGTGTTGTCTTCATTATTTAATACCATGCAGTTTAGCAAAACGTTCACTATCAGTCTGTATATGAATTTAGGAATACAATTAGATAATCCTATTCATCAGTCCTGCCTTATGTCATTTAAGCTATGGCCTTCATGGTATGAAAATGTCTATAGTTTCAATTAACATGGATATTATTTTCATTACTTGTGTTTTTTTTAGCGTAATTTTGTTTTTAGTTTTTATTATTACTATGTACAGTATATGTAGTAGCCTTGGAAGTTATTTGCATACATACAAATTTTTCATTTTCATGATAAAATTCACAGTTCAGACAAATATATTTCCACGAAATATATTTATATTTCATCCATCAGATGAACTGAAACTCTGAACAGTTCACTTTTACCGGCCTTGCTCTGCTTTAATTAATATTTGTAACAAAGAATACGAAGTAAATAATAACTATCGTGCAGCTGGTCGCATCGTCATGAGCTTGATTAGTGAATCATATTTGCCAGTTAATTCTTAGCTTTCATCGTAAGTTTTTGTAGCATTCTCTCCCTTTGACGCTTCTTCAAATACAATAAATCAAAAGAAATTCAGGTTAATTTATAAGTGACAGATGGTGAATCCGTCCAATTAATGTTTAATTAAATTAAAAGACGTCACTGCAGAATATAAATGAATATAAATATAATTAATAAATTACGTTATAAATATAGAATAAATATAATAAAATAAAAGTTTTAATTAAAAAACAAGTTTTTATATAAAAGAAAGAGCGAGCACTTCCACAAAGCATTTTACGATATGCTCTTCATTAACAACTACGATGCATCGGGTAAATTCAGCGATAAATGTCAGGTGTATTTAGTTTTTATTAAACAAAGTTGAAAAACTGCGACACGCATGTAAAAAGGAAAGAAAAAAAGCAAAAATCTTGGTAAGTAGAAGCTAGTAGTACTCGAACGGTTACGATACTACAACGGTTGTCTTTAGTGTAAACGATTTCTATGCGTGCATAGAGTAGCTATAAAGCTGGTTTATCTATTCTCCGCTTTCCGGTAAAATTTTCTTGGCTACTTTTCCATGGTTAAGATATTTTCTTCAACCCTTTTCCGTACCCGTCAGAGGGATGGAGCGGAGGGTGGAGAGAGAGCCTTATGTTTTTCTATCCAGTTTTCTAGTAGTACTACAATAATTAAAAAATGCACTAGTTTAATGACAGGAACTTCCCAGAGTGGAGCTAAAGGTCTTTGAGGCTTCTTCTTGTCCTTGTAACTTCTTGTAACCCGTGTTGAATGATTTCAGAATTAGCACTCCTCGAGTCCTCAGTACCGATCACGCCATCCAGAACCCTGGGTTTGAGTCCCAATAACTCCTAGTTTCGTACTTTATTGCTTTTTCCCTTTTCACCTTATTTAAGTGCGGTTATTGCGCTTAAAAACTCATTCACGTACGTAAAAAATCGATGAAAATTCCAGTATAAAGCATAGGACTGCTTAAAAGTAAAAATTTCTTAGATATTTCAAAGCATTATCGTATCGTAAAATGTAGAAACTAAAATGGGGTGAAAATGTTTTTATTTTACTTGTAAAATCCCTTCAAAGATAAACCTAACCACAAATGAACTCAAAAGCCATATTACAAATAATATAAAGCCAACTTTGCCTTTGTTTATTGCTTTATAATAATATTTGAAGCATGAACATGTGATTGACGTATGTGGTCGAAACATGTCTCAAAAACATGCGAGAGTGAGCTCTCTAAAGTCTACTTTATGATTTCGAAGAAAATTAGACCCTTATTGTTATTAGCTAAAGTGGGCCCTACAGGCCCATTTAGCTAGACCTGCGGTGTAGGGCCATCGACCTCAGTAACTAATGAAAATATCACGACTTAAACCAATCGTCAAGGGTATACAGTTGCCCTAACCGGGCATTCAATTCAGTTGTGTGATATTCTAACTTAGTGTTTTTTTTTTCTTAAATTTCTGGGAAATACAGGGTACCCCAGCTAGTATTATATATATATATATATACTGTAGATGATGATTGCAGAAACACAAACAAATACTAAAGTGGTGCAGTCCAAAAACACCTGAAAACTTCGTGAGATAATTCGGTTTTTTTTTTATATTATCCAATCTATATAAACATCCACAAAATGTGTAAAACTTAAATAATGCATGAATATGTGACATATTGAACGACATGCAAAACGACAGCATAAATCAACCTTATTTTACTTCACGAACGACGACATAAAACGGCAATTTTAGACTTAATTATTAATGGGTTTCATACCATATTTACAAATTCTGTACTTTTGAATGACGGAACAAATGGTCTCCCGTAGAGGTGTTGAAAGGATTGAACATTTTGGGAACCATCCCTTGAAATACAAGACGAGTGGCAGCTCTGGTTTCGAAGGGGGTTCACTTATATGTCAGAAGTGAGGAACTGAAGATGTGGGTCCAATACAACCCCTTTTTGAGCATAAAAATCGTCTTTTTCTTTTTAAAGTGACTTTTAACACCAAGAATTTGTAGGTTATTATTTCCCACACATTCGTGCTTCATAATTGGGATTACCAATTTAACCTAACCTAATGTTACCCTTGCCTAACGTAACTTAACCTGGGGGTAAAGTGGAAAAACAAGAGGATTGAATGAGAAAGACTTAGTGAAAAATATACTTGAAAATATACAAAACGTTCAGACGTGTATCCACCTCTACTCAAACTCTTATACCTTTCAAAAAAGTGTTACTTTCAGTGTTAGCATATATATATAGTATTTTATGTACAAGTTTAAAAGTGGTCATGGCGTTTGCGTAAGAATAATAACTTACACCCTTTTTCCTTGAGATAAAATTAACTTTTTAAAAATTTTTATTGAAGTTCGGCGTATGTAAAGCGAAGCTTATTTTTTATTTTGCATTTAAAGGAAAGTTTTTTCATATTTGAAGATCTTCCATTTTCCAAGTTTAGTTGCCTCTGCAAATAGACCGTTTTTGACGTAGTAATTCGCGTTAAAAGTTCTTTGTTTGGCTGAAAACCTTTCACTATGATAAAGTTTAAATTTAATTTCTTTCTATCAGTGTTTCCCCAAAACAAAACGTTCTCGATTTGTTCGTGGATACAGAAACTGTATAGGCTCAGTTTGAAGTTACGTGGGGTTGGCGCGTGGTGGTGGGGAACTGGATGTTGAATAGTCGAAGACTAATAATTATTGGTTTGTTTAACCTCCTTCGCAACATCTAAGGTCATATGACGGAGGGGACCTACAGCGTTACGTGGGATCCGAACCCCACGGGTCGCTACATAATCTGGACGCGGCGGACAGTCTCCCATCCAACTACTATCCAACCCATTATCGCTTAACTTCGCTGATCAACGGGAAGCGGTGTTACGACATTGGCTACGGTACGTAGTGGGAGACTAAAATCGTCCTGGTTGCCGCGACAGACGAACGGGTGACATTTGGGTGCTTTGAGCCAGAAAAGGTTTCGAACCACTGAATCTGATAGTAAATGAAATTTAATTATAATTTATGATAAATATACCAAAATTCCTCGATTATTTGGACAAAAATTCATTTCGATAAATCGTCGTTCCCGGTAGATCAGCGAGATTAAACGACAGTGGTTTTGGGTAGGAGTTGGATATGCGACCGTCCTGTACGTTCAAATGATGTACCGGCTTGTGGTTGGGATTTCACGATAAGCTGTTGGTTTCCTTCGTCACACGCCCACCCTAACCCACTCCTAGGCTGTTAGTACAAAGCCTGTATCTTGCGGTTAACGATTAACACGAACACGTTTGAAAAATTTTGTACCATGAAAAGAATTACATCTTAGCCAACTATTATTCTAAACAAGGCGAAAAGGAAGTTGAATTTTAGAAGGTCGATTACAAACCTAGTACTGATTACACTAGGCAACAAATTTCAACTTTTTTTTTGTTACAGACACGTGAACTACTGATTCCTACTAAAGCGGTGATGCTGATTTCAGATCTGATATCAAAATTTCTCTATCACGTCCAGATTTTGTGTAACCGAAAACCCCTATTTTTCATTTTTTTTTCTCACCCGCTTCTATTACGAAAGCCGTCTAAGCTACTTTTCCGTGCCACGTTTTATGTTAAGCATACTTAAATAATTAGTGAACAGGGATGTCTTTCCTCCTTTATTCTGGCTTAAGACAGAAAGCGGAATTCCGCTGGCGGAGTTACCACCCCTGCGCCCAACCATCCACCCAAAGCGCGTTAGTATTTTGTTGTTATCTACTGAAAGGCAAATTCCTGTTCTTAAGTGAAACTTTGGTGTGTCCTCTTCCTTTGTCGCTTGTAGGATGACGAGCTCTCCTTCTGCAGGAACCAACAATAATCTCCCATCATATTTGGGTTGAAATTACCTTGGTATCTGTTTTCCATAACTGAGATCTGTTGGTGGAAGCGCTCACCATGCTCGTCACTTACAGCCCCAAGGTTGGCCGGGAAGAAGTCAAGATGAGAATGTAAAAATGAATTTTCAAAGACATTCTGCATCCCATTATTTCATAAGATTTAAGCATGTTTTCTACGAGTTTACGGTGGTTTTCAGCTTTGTGGTTTCCAAGAAAATTTTTGACAACTTCAACGAAAGATGTCCATGCTCCTAGTTCATTCTCATTTAGGTTAGATGGAAACGATGAGTCGTGGATGACACTGCGGATCTGTGGTCCAGTGAAAACTCCAGCTTCTAGCTTAGCATCTGTCAATATTCCTTTGAATTTATCCTTTAAATATTGGAAACCACTACCTTGATGATCCATACCCTTCACGAAATTTTTCATAAGGCCAAGTTTAATGTGAAGTGGTGGAAGATGTACTTTCTGAGGGTCAATAAGTGCTGGGTGTTTCACATTGTATTTACCAACAACATGTTCAGTTCTAGATGGCCAATCATTTTTTTTGTAGTGGTTCTTGTCATCTCTGCTGTTCCATAGACACAAAAAGCACATATGCTTTGTGTAGCCCAACTGTAACCCAAGAAGTAATGATACAACTTTAAGGTCGCCACAAATATTCCATGTGTGGTCCTTATATTTGATGAGTCTTAGCAGCAGTTTCATCGATCATAAGTCTCATTAAGGCCAGTGGCATGTGCTACAGGTATTGAAGGTTTTTCATTGCCGTTGTGCAGTAATACAGCTTTAAGGCTAGCTTTACTAGAGTCAATGAACAGTCTCCATTCTTTTGGATCATAGCGACAGCCAATCCCTTGCATCAGACCACTGATATCGTGGCAGAAACAAACGTTTCTTCCTGTAAGTAAAATGATGAAAACTGCAAATGGCGATGGCGGAAATGGGAAACTTTGGTGTTTGGTTGGAGAAGATTAAATTCTTGAAGTCTTGAACCAAGCAACTCTGCCTTTTCTTTTGGTAATTCCAAATCGCGCACTAAGTCATTTAACTCCGCTTGACTTAACAAATGTGGGGAAATATTTGCATCTGGAACATATATGCCATCTTTCCCTGTTTCTATATCACTAGCAGAATCTTCAGATGAACTGCTGTCTGTTATCGTTGCTGGTGGAACTGGTGGTGGATTTGTTTCATCATGTGGTATATATAGTTGGCAAAAAAAATTGCTTTAACCTTGAAAAGCAAGTTTCATATTATTGGCATTAAGCCGATTAAAACCAAAATCTGGACGTGGTAGAAAATTTTACTAAAAGTGATTTGCATTTTACACAAAATCTAGACGTGATAGAAAAAATCTAATTATAGATTTGAAATCAGCATACCGAAATTAGCTAGGAGCACCTATTTGGTCTTCTGTAACAAAACCTTTGTTGCCTAGTGTTATCTATACCGATTAATGGTGTATTTCTAATGTGTATACTCGCATACGATAAAACATATGGACGTAAAACATTTTATTTCGTTTATAAAGGTAAGTTTGTTTTTAAATATTGTTTGTTTACATAAGTTTTATTTTAAAGAGAAGAGAAGTAGTCGCGTGAGGAATCAGTATTGCGAAGGATGAATAATAAACTCCCAGATAATAATAGAGGCTTCGCGTTACTAAAACCAATAAAACATTTCAAATGCATACAAAATTTGAGTGCTGTTGTATTGAACTCTCGTGCCTTTATTAATAAGGGAGCTGCCTTGCATCTTTCATGAGTTTCAATGTATTCCTGAGCTGCATTTTGGAGGATTATTTTTTATTCAGTATGAAAGTGTCAGCATGTTTAAAACATGCCTTACTTTACGGAATAAACACGCTTAAAATATGTATAAACTCCATGAATATAAGGTAGAAATTTAAGAGATAGACCCAGTATAACGCAGTAAAGATATAGTGTAAAGCAAAGTCGGTTAGGACGAAAATTGGTAGATAAATTGAGTAAGGGCGTTTTTGTGGCGATATTTCTTACGTGCGAACATTTATACCATTTAAACTACAGAAACGAAACTAATAGGAAAAAAAGTCACGTTCAGTGGAAGGAGAAAAGAAAATAATGTCGGGAACTTTGAGCTAGTGGGACTCCAACCTGGGGTTCTGGATGGCGTGGTTGGTAAGAACACTAACTTTGAAACCAGGTGACACGGTTTCGAGTCCCACTAGCTCCTAGTTTCTCACTTTGTCTTTTCATTTTTTGTCCTACTTAAGTGCCGTTATTGTATTTCATACGCATTCACATTGGTTGTATAAGGAATGAAATTTAACATGCAAAAATAAGGCTGACAAAGGGTATATGACTACTCTAGTCCATTCATACACTGTTTGAGTTGTTGAAGACCCTCAAATATTGGTTCAGAACATGCTTCAATACGCAGTTTTATGTACGGAGAGTTTGATTCCAGCATCGTGTGAATGAAATGCCGTGTTGTAAGTGTTGTATTACTCCGCCAGCACAAGCAGTCGAGCTGAGGTATTGTGTGTGCGTGCGTGCGCGCGCGCGTGCAAAATAACTCAAACGTTTGAGTTTTGCGGGCGAAGGTTTGCATCTTCTGTTGCCTTTCTTTAAATTCTACAATGGTTCCATTTCCTGTTGGTTAATTAATTTGAAAATCCTCTTCCATTTTAATAGGTAGACATCATTTTTTTTTTATATATTGTCCAAGTTTGAGAGAGACGCACGACCGAATTCATGACGTACCTTCTTAGTCTCAACATTTTCATACAAGAGCAAAATATGCAAATTGTGATTTACTTAAGCAGTTATTTTATATTTTATACTTTTTCTTCTTAAAGAAATTCGATATTGTCTCAATATTTAAATTCTGCATCGCAAAATATACGAGTATATTTTATTATTATTATTATTATTTTCTCCTACTTTTTCCCGCTCTATGGACAAAACCTCGAGTGCTCAACCCTGCTTAAGAGACGAATTGTGTATATAATAGTGACTGAAGAAAAATACGAGAGATGGGAAAAGATGAAGGAATATGAAGAAAAAAGCGTTTTCGGAGAATTTCTTGGAAATGTTGATTTGGGGAAGACGCGAGTGTTCGTCGAGGTCTGAAAAATGTCATGGAAAAAGAATCGGATGAAAAATTGTGATAAAAAAAAGTTTTACGTGAAGTTACCGGCTTTGCCAAGCTGAAGGCAGTGGGAAACTTTTTACATTTTAATAATTATATGGATGTATGTTTGATGTATCAGGTCATCCCATAAGTAATGTCGTTTTTTACGATAGATTAAGTTTAAACTAGTCCTACTCGGTTTAAGCATAAATTTTCCGAAAGTTATATCTAAGAGGAGATCTATCGTGTTTCGCTACATACTTTACAGACGACCAGTGAAGACGTGTGTTTTGCTTTATGTGAACCCCTCATAAACATGGCGGTATCAGAAGAGCATATCAGGCATATAATGCTTTACGAGTTCAAAAAAGGGAATAGTGCTACTGAAGCAACGCGAAACATTCAGGAAGTTTATGGCAACGATATTCTGCATGTGAGGAAATGTCAAAGATGGTTTCAAAAGTTTAGGAATGGTGACTGCTGTTCGACAGATGCAGCACGCTCTGGACGCCCTGCTGAGTTTGATGATGACCTGCTGTTAGCCGCACTTGAAGAAGACTGTTCAACAACTGTCGAAGAATTGTCCCAGAAACTCGATTCATCCCCGTCCACCATCCATCGACATTTGCAACAACTCGGGAAAGTGCCTAAGTTAGGAAAATGGGTGCCACATGAATTGTCGGTCGACAGTCTGAGGGTGCGGGTAAACATTAGCACAGCTCTTCATTCCCGTGAACTCCAAGATCCGTTTTTGCACCGTTTAGTGACTGGTGATGAAAAGTGGATACTGTACCAGAATGTTAAGCGCCGTCGACAGTGGGTTTGTGCCGGAGAACAAGCGACACCACAGCCAAAACCAAATCTTCACCCTCGGAAGGTGTTGCTTAGTGTTTGGTGGAATAAAGGTGGTGTAATACACTTTGAAACCTTACCACACAACTAAACAATCACCGCTCAAGTCTACTGTCAACAAGTGGATCGATTGAACACTGCACTAAAAGAAGAGAGACCTTCTTTGATTAATCGGAAAGGAATCGTGTTCCACCACGACAACGCACGTCCTCATACCGCTCGGATCACTTCTGCAAAACTTGAGGAGCTTGGGTGGGAAAAACTTCCGCATCCTCCATATTCTCCAGACCTTGCGCCTTCAGATTATCATCTCTTCAGGAGTTTGCAAAACTATCTTGACGAGAAACAGTATACTTCTTTAGATGACCTGCACACCAGTCTTTGTACGTTTTTTTGCCTCAAAACCGCCTGAATTTTATAAACATGGCATTGAAAAGCTTGTAGGACGTTGGCAGAGTGTCATTGATTCCGATGGAAAATATATACTAGATTAAAAAGTTTAACGAGTTTTTTTTGTCCTTCAAATTACGATCTAAAAAACGACATTACTTATGGGATGACCTGATATGTACGAAGGATAAATAAGATTACTGAAGTTAAATAATGTTGAAATTAATGGACGTGCGTATATACAGATCATGTGGATAGTAATAATGCGTAAAGCGGTAAATTTAGTTATTTCAAACTTTGCTGGCGAAAAAAGTTTTTGTTACCCCTCATAATAAAGTAATAATTTTAATGAAGGGATGTCAGACTCTTGCCTCAAAGGTATAAATTCAAGCCTACCAATATTCAGTCTGTTTACGTTCGCCTTATAACACGTGACTAATTTTATATACAAATGATTTTCAACGGAAATTTTTAAGTCAGTGAGAGCTTAACATTTACCTTTAGTTACCTTCCGCTCGAATTGTTCATTCTGACGAAGGTCAAGCTTTTCACTCACCTTAGACCTACAGTTTAACGCGGAATCCGAACCACGCCCCACCAACAGCCCAACGTCTTAACCACTAGGCCACTCAGGATAACCCATTTATCTACCGACCACTTTCTTTATTGTGTGGAAGGATGAACAGCTGGGTTTCGCTGCGCGCCGGCTGCCGTCACCGGGTCTCGATCCCGGGGCCGATGGATTCGTAGTCAGCGACGCTAACCACTACACCACTGAGACGCATTTACTTTAAGCCTACAAACCACTTAGATTTGAAGTACAGCTTCACATATTTGTAAGGCCCTGCGAAGCTTTGAGATTCGACTTGATTCGTTAGCGTGGGCTCCGATTCGATATTTTCGAATCTCCATAAATCCGATAAACAACAACAGTAATGTTTTGAAGAACACTTTCGTAAATAAACACTTCTTTTTACTTAGACAAACAGAGCCTTCGGCTCACTGCCCTACGGGCACTGCTTGTGCTTCGCAAACTCGCCTACGGCGAGGGCACCTTCGGTGCCTGGGTTACCCCTTTGGGGGGGAGGTCATTCTCCTTCCCCCAAAGCCCCCTCATCCCCCTTTATGCAACTTGGGGGCTAACCCCCACCCCTCTCCCCCATTACCCCCACCCCCAGGGGGGAAGAGGCTGGCACCTTGCAACAATTGATCAACATTGTAATTGCATATGCACTCGAACATTTTGCGGCGGTCATACTACTTTGGGAACTAAATAGTGTGACACATATACTATTACTGATATCGTTTTCACCTGAAATGTGTCGTTTTATAGCCGGACGATGTGCAACTTTATTTATTTATTTTTTTTTTCACTTTTTCATGTATTTTTTTTATTGGTTGTAGATTATAATTCAGTCTATATACTGAGACCAATCTCTTGTGCAATAACACTTTTATCATACTTTAATACCATTGTTCCTCCTCATGATCAAATACTTAACACATGTTTTTTAGAAGGATTTACTTTGTCCTTTGTTCTCAAGATTTAATTAATTTTATGCTTATTACTAATTGTGTGTAGAAACACTACTTTATATGTGTACAGTTGATTCGATTCGATTTGAATTGTTTGGGATGATTTGATTCGAATATTCGATCGAAAAAAAATTGATTCGCAGAGCCCAACATATTTGGTCTCAATGATTTCGTATGTGAAGCTAAAAAATTTGATGGTACTTTGTAAATTTATGAACCGACTATCTTTCCTTCAATTTTACAAAATAATATAAAATTTGATATAAGCGTCCCAGACTAGATATAGGTGAACTTTGGTGTATCATCCTCTCCTACATTAAACCCAAATTAAGTCACGTTAACTTTAAAAAAGTACTTATTTCGGTATTATTGAAGGGGTAAACTTAGATTTATTATTTTGTATATTCATTAAATAGTTCGCACGTAATTAATTATTTACTTTTCCATCAGTTTGCCACATAATAATATTTTGAAGTATTACAAGGTCACCGTTGCAAAAATTATTATTAGTATTATTATTATTATTATTAAGAACGAATAACAATAGAACGAATAGGAAAAAATAAATTGAACAATTTTTAAAACTTTAATAATATAGCATGGATATACTCAAGACACTTTAATGATATAAATATTTAGTTCATAAATTGTAAAAATAAAAAATATTATTACTATTATTATCATCAACTCAAAGTATAAAATTGAAAATAATATTCAAGTTGAATTAATTAAGGAAAATTTTACATTTTTTTATTTGTTCATACTGTATATACACTCGTATATACAGTAGGATGTCGTCAGGTGTTAATAATAATTATTTTATTGAAATATTTAATAAAGTGAAACGCAATTTTCTTTTGTCAGTTGCTTCATCATTCATATACTCTTAACCTGGTGTCAGCTTCGTGAGTTGGTGAAACGAATGAATGATGCAAACGTTTTTAACGAGAACTTTAGAACGCTCCCACTTAATACTATGATTACACCTCTACATAATGATATGGTTAAACAATGTATTAGAATTATTTGCTGTTCTACACGCATATTATGCTGTTCTACACGCATATTTATGCTGTTTAACCTGATACCTGAAGTTTTTCCCGTTGACTATATATTAGGCTGACCATATTTCCTTGAGACAAAAACGGGACATTGGGATGACAAAAAAGGGACGGGGTTATGTAATATTCTGTATTCATGAAAAAGTAAGTACATAAACCGGGACAAAATTGCCATTTTTATTAAAACGACGGGACGGCCAGGAAATATAAAACAAACTGTACTGTCCCGTTCAAAACGGTACGTATGGTCATTGGTCAGCCTACTATATATACTAAGTTAGATTGTGTACATCCGATCCAATACACACAGCCAACAGCATTAGGCCTATCCGGGCTATTCTTTATTAGGAGAGATTTACCCATATTATTTATTATACTTGAAGACTGCGTTGATGCCAATTGTTTTAAGTCAGGTCGGAAGATATTTAAAATTTACATGGTAAGGTAGGCTAAGGATGTTATCCTCTTTCATTTCTAGATAAATGTTTTAGGAAAGCTAAGAATTGGTGTTATAATAGTGTAATTATAAATTAATTTTATCATAAAAATATGGAAAGCGTATCAAATGCCTTTGACGAGTCGAGGAAGACGAAGGTAGTGTGGTTTTTGCTGTTTCAGTTGTGATGCACATTTTCTAATAGCATAATTATGGCATCTTCCGTTGTACAGTATGCCCACCTCTAAACCCAAAATGTGTTTTAGTTAAAATATTGTATTTGATTTAGAATTTAATAACTTTAAGTATTTGAAAAAACGTATACAATAAAGTTGGCAATACGGAAATGGGGCGATAAATAATTGGATGGGGTGTTTGGGTTTACCGACTTAAACACAGGGCATACTCTGACCTCCTTCAGACTGTCATGGAATATACCTTGTGTTACTGATTCATTCATTTATTTAGCGAGTGGTATTGCAATTTCATCGGATACTAATTTGTATATTTTTTACTAGGATCGTTTTGATGTCAGAATATTTATTTTTCGGTTTTTTTAATTGCTAGAGAGATATCGTATGGTAGGATTGGATTGGTTCAAAGAAAAATGAATTTGGAGTGGGTTGAGGCATGTATCGTCGGTAGTGAGTGTCAGTAATTGGGATCGAGGTTGCGGTATTGGAGCCGATATTTGCAAAGAAGTTTTTTAATAAGTTAGTTACATATTATAACTTAATAATTTAAAGGAAAGGAAATATTTTAATTTATATTTTATTTTGACTATTTTTGTAATGACGCCTTTTATATACTCGTATATGAATCAAACATCTTTATCTTATTAACCCTTAATTTATAACCATGGCAAGTTATACCAAGGGTGTGTCATACCCACTGCCCAATTAACTTCTACGGGGCCCAGAGGAGGCTAAAGTGAGTTTGGGGACCCTTTGTCCCTCAATAAAAAACATGAATTTTGGTTTTAAATTTTTTGTTCTCTTTTACACTTAAAATAGGAAAATAAAAAATTTACAAAATAAAGTTTACAAATTATAATATTGGCAATATTGAATTTATAAAAAAAATGTTAGAAAATGTTTCTTTTCTGCTTTTATAGGGGGGGGGGGCTCCTGGGCTTTACCCCGTTGGTTCATGCCTTAATCCAGTCCTGGTCATACCAGTGTTATGAAATAAGGGTAAACCCCTTATTACATAGTTATGTTAAATTATACCAAAGGTATATTTTACCGAGGCTATTGAATATGTTGAATAAATGAAAGATAAGATAGTTGTGAAGAAAGTGGATGGACATGGTGAATGATTGCATGAGGAAACGTGAATTTCATCTGCGTGATGCACCAGACGTGGCTGCAAATAGGTTTGAATGGAGGGGGTTTTTTAGAGGTATGCAAGTTCGGGACTCTAGTTTTGACAAAATCTGGAAGCACCACCACACATGGCATATGAAGCGGCGTGGGTATAGAATTTAACCATGTTAGAGGATGCTGGTCCACCAAGATTCCGGTGTGAATGAATGCGTACGCTTTAATTTCTACTTTTTCCTTTACCTTCTCTATTTTATATCTGAGCATGTCTGCCTTCTTACCACAACGCATTTGGGAAATGAGATTTTTGGCGATGTATGTGATGTATATTTTACGCAGGTTATGAAATAAAAGTTAATGTAAATACTCTCTTTTCAGAACTGAAAAAAACTGAAATTAGAAATTCATTACAATAAAAAGGTAATTTTTAACAATTCTAATTACTGTACTGTATTTTAGTATTTTTAATGTTTTAATAATCACTCGTAACTGAGTTTGAACAATTAAGATTTTTATATAAAAGTTCTTGGTATATTATACTTTAAGCCTTGTGTACTTCCCCTGAATGTTCTTTAGTTAGTAAAAAGCTAATGAACAGGTCGTTTGGTGTGACGAAATCGTCGAGTATATCTTTGATAAATTTTCATTTTTTCTGTGATATACCGGGTGCACAGAAAAAAACCTGGACAGTTTTGTTTTTCCTACAAATTTCAAACTAGTCAAGCTAGAACACCCAAATTAGTAAAAGATGTAGCCAATAGTATGGTTATCACGTGCTGAAAACCTCAGTTAATTATCTTTTGCCGTTTCTTAATTATAAAAAATTTAACTTGACGAAACAAACAGCGAGATTTTGTGAAGCTGACTACGCCCTTGGATGTGTCAGATGTCCGCTACAAAACAAGCAGTTTGCGCATGCGCATCTAAGACAATGATAAGTTGCCACATGGCGAATTGGTAGGCTAGCAGTGTCATATTTCTTGAAGAAATGTTTGCTGATGGAATGTTTTTTCTTATTTTTTCTTGTGGTCGTAATTAAAATTATATCGTAATAGTTTTAAGTAAAGGAGACTTAGCATGTTTTGCTGAGAAGGAATGGAGTGCTAGAAAAATAATTAGAGAATTTCCGGAAAAAAATTGTCAAAGAAGTACAGTACAATACTGTAATAAATAAAATTAGACAATCAGGGTCAACTGACAGAAAACGTGGCAGCGATCGTCCGCGTACTGCTTGGACTCTAGAAAACGAAAGGTACGTTGAAGAGCATGCATTGTCGCAGGAAAATAATCCTGGTAATCATCTTTAGCAGAGAAAAATGGCGAATAATTTAAATATTTCGGGCAACAGCGTCCAAAACATAATGAAAAGTAAAGGAATCAGATCTTTTAAAAGAGTGAGTGGCCCCAGAATAACAAAAGAAGCCATGGGAAAACGGTTAGAAAGGTGTAATTCTTTGTACAGGAAATTTAATTTAGCAGACATTAAACGCATGTTTTTTCAAGATGAGTCCGACTTTACATTAACTGTATCAACAAATCGACAAAACAACCGAGTCAATGCATTAACTTCAAAATCGGAAATCCCGCCAGACCGTCTTTATCATCCAATTTCACTATTTTCCAAGAAATTAAAGGTATCTTGCGGTGTTTCTTACAATGGAAAAACCAAATTATTCTTTACTGATCCACAGAAAACAAAAATGAACTAGCAAAATTACATTGAACACCTCGGAGAACTTTTACCGGAATTCCAAGACTTGTACCCGAACGAAGATTTTACTTCTGTTCAAGACAATGCACCATCTCATTCAGCCAAGGCAACCCAAGAATTTTTGATGGCGAACATTCCTGAATTCATAAAAAGTGAAGAATGGCCACCAAATTCTCCTGACTTAAATCCTCTGGATTACTTCGTGTGGAATGAGCTGAAGTCATTGGTGTACCATGGTCGCAGGGAACCATTTTCAAACCTGGAAGTACTTAGACAAAGAATTGAGGTTCTTTGGCCTATGGTGTCCCAAGACAAAATCAAGTCATCCATAGATCAGTGGAAAAGGAGAGTACCGGCCGTAATTCAAGAAAATGGGGGGGGCCAATACAACATCGATTTCAATAGGGTAAGTTTTATATGAGTTCCATTAAAATTTTTAGCACATGATAACTATACTATTGGCTACATCTTGTACTCATTTGGGTGTATTAACTTCACTAGTTTGAAATTTGTAGGAAAAACAAAAATGTCCAGGTTTTTTTCGTCCACCCAGTATATATTAGAGATGTAGCGGTTGTCATTTTTCATAGCTCTATGGTTGCGGTTACGGAGCTTACGAAGAGAGCTCCGCGTGGTTGCGGTTATGTACCCTATAACATAAGAATAAACAACGCAATAAAATATCGCGTTTTAGCCACACTTTTCAGTCTACAATACTGTATAATGACTATAATCTAAACTGTAAAAAGTGTGTTTCCAGGATGCGGGACGAGGACCCAACGCGTTTTGCATCCCACCAACCACAACCACCGCCCATTCGAAAGTGGTGTATGTAATTATAATATATATATACATACACACATACAGGGTGTCCCATAAGTCCGGCATCATAGGAAAAATAATAAAAAAAGGCAAACCAAAAGCTTTTATTTACAGAACGTGCTCAGTATGTCCACCATTGTTTTCAATACACAAATTCAGACGTGATACCCAGTCAGCAAGCACACGGTGAATGATGTCAGGAGTAATGGTGTTACATGCCTCAATAATGCGCTGCCGCAAATGTTCAACACTCCTAATTTTCTCTGCGTATACCAGCGCTTTCAAGTGGCCCCAGAGATAAAAATCTAGTGGCGTGAGACCCGGGCTTCTAGCTGGCCATTCCACAGGCCCTCGACGTCCTATCCACTGACCAGGGAATTGTCGGTACAGGTATTCCCTTACTTGGGTGCTGTAATGTGCAGGAGCGCAGTCTTGCTGGAACCATGTTGGGAAATTTCCTTCTTCGTTCAAGACACTGGGAAATGCTTCTTCCTTGAGCATACGTAGGTAGGTGCCTCCAGTGACATGTTCATCGAAAAAGAGGGGGCCTATGATGCGATCCTTCCAAATGTCACACCATACCATCACCCGAGATGCACCTTGTTCCTTTGAAGAGGTATACCAGTGAGGGTTGTTTTGAGACCAGTAGCGGGTGTTCTGTCGATTTACCTCACCATTTCCATAAAAAACAGCCTCGTCACTGAACAGAATGGTGGACGGGAAACTGGCATCCCGAGCATATTGTTCCGAAGCCCATTCACAAAATTCCATCCGCCGGTCGGGATCATCATCGCTTAATTTCTGTAGGATCTGAAGTTTATATGGATGCCATTTGTGAGCCTGAAGAATGCGATGGATGCTACTTTTCGACACTCCTGTCTCGGCGGACAATCGCCGAAGAGACTTATTGCGACTTCTGTTTCAATGAGCCAGGATAGCAGTCGCTGTATCATCGTCAGTGGCCCTCCTTGAAGGTCCACTGCGTGGTTTATCTTCTATGGATCCTGTTTCCTTAAACTTTGCAACAAGTCTGTGTTATTGGCTCGCGGTCTGAATGCAGTCTATTAAATTCAGCAGTGGCCTCTCTTTGACTCCGACTTCCTATGAGTAGAATTATCTGGATTCGTTCTTCCTTGCTCACAGACATTATGGCCTGTAGAAAAAGAAAAATATGAATTATGGTTTGTAGAAATAGAAAAATATGAATTCTCCTATGATGCCGGACTTATGGGACACCCTGTATATATATATATATATATATATATATATATATATATATATATATATATATATATATTATTACACACACACACACACACACACACACACACACACACTATTTAATCCTTATATGTATTTAAATTGAATTGCTGGGAGACTGTATTTAAAAAATAAAAGTTTTTCAGCTTTGTCCCCCTTCAACCTATTCCTTTTTTCATCGTAGATGATCCCTGCTCCACTAAATAATTGTTCACTAGAAACACTTGAGGGAGGACATCCAAGGTATGTCTGAGCCAGTTTGCTCAAATTTTTGTATTTCTTTTGATTTGACCACCTCCAAGCCAGAGCATCAGTTTCGGTCTCGTCATCACTACTGGAAGCCAATAGAGTACTCATTGAGTCCATTATTGTTATTGATTTACTTCGTAGAAGCTGATGCCTGGCCTAAATCAATCTGGTTTCTTTGCCGGTGGTTCACTGGCTATCTCCGAGTCCGATGATGATTGAGTCTTGTCCAAAATTTTATCACAAAGATATCCCAATTTTTCTTGAACACCTTTGTGACATGCGAATCGGAAAAAATTTTGCTTTGTACCTTGGATCCAAATAGGTAGCCGAAGAATACATGTCATTTGCTTCTAGGCCATCAAATCTCCTTGCTAGCTCTGAGCGCATTATCTTCATTTTGATTCGAGGATCAGCTTCAGAATCACCACTTCGAGGTTGCAGCACATTTTTCAAGGAAATGACGAGGGGAATAACCTCAGATATCATATCTTTTTGTGATATCATCGAATAGTTCCAGCACAGCCACACAATTTGACAAGAGAGTGAAGTCGACGCTAGTGAGTTGTTGCATTTTGGAGTTAACAGCGCTTTATAGACTCAGTGGTTCCTTCAACTTTAGTGTTCTCTGCATCATGTGATAAGTGCTGTCCCACCGTGTGGCGACATCATGAATGACTGTAAGTTCAGGTTGATCTAAGTGTTTCTGATTTTTTTTTAACTCATGCTGCGCCATCGTAGGAAGGTTGAAATGAGTAGCGATGGATCGAAGTTTAGCTAACAAGTCAGAGATTTTTGTGAGGATAATCCACTTTTGATTACAAGTTGCAGTTTATGAAGAGTGCAATCGATATTATGGACGCCAGTGAGAAACAAAGCTGTTATCATGTTTGCTCCTGAGTCGCGCATTACACAATGAATGGATGAATGGGCAATATCCCACTTCTGAAGCATCTGCTCAAGTTTTTCTGACAAGTATTCTCCAATGTGGGGATCTTCAAGTGGCATTACGCTGAGCACCAAATTAGTTCTCTTGAAGTCTTGATTCACTGCATGGCATGTCAAAGAGAGTAAAGGGTCATTCCGTATCATTTCAAACACCTCTGGGCATGACCATCCCCGATTTCCTTGAAATTTTTTTTTGTATGGAGGGCTATGTGAGATATGGCCAGAAAATAATTTTCAGACCTGGCTGACCCCCTGGCACTCATGTTCTGGGGTCGCAAAATATTGGCACTCTGGCCCGAGTGCCATTTTTCAAATGCATGTATCTGAGGAACCAATAAAGATAGAAAAGTGGTTTTGGTGTCAAATTAAAGAGAAAGAAAGCTCTATCACCTTTATTAAACAAAACATCCTCTAAAATTAAAAAGTTTGAAGATGACCTTGACATTTGACCTTTATAAAAAAATGCCCATCACTGATTTTTAAATAAAAATTCTTTTTGGATGCCATCCATTGTGGTTAACAACCTCAGAAAGCTTCATAACTGGCCAAGACATAATAAAAAAGTTACATCCATTCCAATGAGACCATTTTTGTCAAAAAACGTACCATGCCCCTAAGTGCCAATTTTCAGAAATGAATATCTCGGTCGCTATTGAACTTAGAACGATGTTTTGAACATCTTGTAGATGTCATGAATATCTATCATCTTTACTCTATAGAAATTCTTGTATAACCAAAAATAACATTGTTATCAACTAATTATAGGAATTTAACCTCTAAAAATTGGTGATTTCTTTTTTTTTTTCAATTTTTAGAAAATATTTTTTCTTCTAGCTTGCAAATAAAATCTAGTCCATTTAATATTACATTATACCAAATCGTTGTATCCAAAGTTTAATTGAAGTTTTGGACCATAAATATTCAAATACTCACTACATTATGATGAATTCATTAAATGTTAGAAATAAATTTTATATATTTGCAGTATTTTATTGATATGATAATTTAACTCACCTGTCTAAATTTTGAAGTCTTCCTTGAGGGTATTTGCTGCTTTTATTTGTTCACACATTTGTCAGAATGTAGGTTCTTCCAGTTTTTGTTGTTGGTTCCACCTTAGTTAAAACATCACATTGGCTCATTATTAGTATGTCTGGAGGTTGAGGGTAAACAAAAGATGGGTTAGGTCCATGTGGATGTAGAAAGCTCACTTCGACCTCTCCATCAGGTTGGCTTTCTGTATTTAAAATTATCGCCAACCACCAATATCCATCATATACAACAGTGACATAACTATTATATCCCTTGATGTTCAGCTTATCTCTTACTTCAAAAGATAAAGTTTCTATTCTTGAAATTGGCGAGGAAGAGTTCTCTCACTTCTAGGGTGGTTTGAGAAATTGGCTTGAAGTAATGGAGTTTCTGAGTACCAGCAATTGTTTTACATTGTTAAAATCTCTCATCCTCATATTCTTTTACATTTGTATATTGACACTTTATGTTTGGGATTATTTCATTTGCAAACTGGTAAAGCTGTAATGGGGTAAGAATATGGTCATCATATGGGCGCTGCAGACTTGCTTTGCGGGCTAATCGTTTTACAGTGCCTCCAACACCGTCACAAGGACCTTTTCCATGGCTAGTAGCAAAAAAGTGCCATTCGGCCTCAATATTAAAATCTTTATGATGACAAAGATTAATAAAATTTTTCCTATTTTTATACTGTCCAGCACATCCATCAGAGAAATAGATGATTTTGCTGGGATTGGTGATGATCTCTTTGATGTAGTTTATTAAGTATTTTTGAAACAGGTGTACTGCTACCGTGTCATTAACATTGCATTCTGAAATGATCACGAAACTTTTGTGTGCAATGTTATCCCTGGTTCCATCCATGTAATACATCACAAAGGGATGTATGGTAGCCATCAAATTATTCCAGTGAAAGCTTTGCACTTCATTTTGCATTACAAAGGAATAATTTTCTGCAGTCACCAATGACTAAAATTTCACCTTGTTTAAGAGATTCCTTTAAGGTGCGATAGTGAGAAGATTGCATTTTAGCGATAAAATCATGTGTTGGTACAATTTCAATGTCGATGTGAAAGTTTCGATGAATTAGTCAACATTCATTTGCATTGATTCGAGAGTTGAACGGTCAGTGGTTGTCCATTTCTTAAACTCGACAAAATCTATTTGATGATCATCAAATACCTTTTGAATGATACATCTAATTTCTGTGAAATATCCACAGTTTTGGCAAGCACCTAGATGACAAGGTGCATTTGGTGGAGAATATTGGATCCAATTTATCCAATCCCTTGGATGATCAATTTTGTAGTCTGTATCTTCAAATAATTTGTTGAATCTATCCCCAACATTCATCAATTTCATATTCTGATTGATACAAACACACACCAAATGTGTTCCTGCAGAACATGCCAACACACACTGTTTCGGTCGAAGTTCAGCAAATTTGCTGAAGCCTACTTTAGCAACAGGATTCCTTTCTTTGAACACTTGATAAGCTTCTTTCAAGTTGCACAGGATTAATTGTTTTTGGAAATGTTTGTTTCCCATCAACAACTAAGCTTATGCTATCTTTCCTACTTGGTATAATTCTACTAACTTCTTCGGAAAGATAGAAGGAAATGATGATGTCAGTCACATTCTGTTCTAATCTTTTCCCAAGCTTTGGGTTAGTGTCAGACATAATGCCCTCTTCTTCAAATACCTTTCTAGCCACAGATGCCATATATATAGCTGTGTCAAATTTAGTGGCAATTTTTCGCAGGCTCCAGCTACTTGGTAATAGAGTGAGTATTTTGATTTTTTCACTCCATAAAGACACTGATTTAAACTTCTCGAGGTTGATCCATGATTTCATCAAAATCATTTTCTTTTGATTGAACTGAACTTGTGCTTGGTTCTTCTAAACTAACGGGTGAGCCTTTTAAATGTTCAAATTTTGCTTTCACACTGGATGTTAATCTGCTGATCTTCTTTTGTGTATTTGATTTTCTTGATTGCAGTTTGTCAACTTTTAGTGTGGGATTCACTCACTGCTTGCAACGATTCATTGAGAAAACATGCTTCATGTTCTTTTGATTCAGCTGGTGATTCATCTGTGGACATCTCGATTTCAGATTGCGATGATGTAGGATCATCGCTAGTTGATGAGGTTTCAGGAGTCTCCTTATTCTTCGCCATTTGCTCTAATTTCTCTCGGCATTGTTTACAGAGTCTGTGGTCTTTGGAAAGATTCATAGATGGTAACTTTTTCAGAATTAAATTGGAGACAATACGTAGATCCTTCATTCTTCTACTTCCCTTGAAATTCCAGTGGATCTGCACATTTCAATTTCAACTTTCGGCGATCAAATCCATGACTGGCCTCCATTATGAGCCAATAAAATGAATATATACCTATAATGTAGTGCAGACCTATGAATTTAATAGTAAAATAGCATACTACCAATCCCTAAAAAAATAAACAAGAATATAATAGTAGTAATATAATATAATATATATAATATAATATAGCTTTGAAATAATATGGATTATATTTTTGGGTCATTCCATGTGAAAGACACTTTTTGACCATTTTGGGCATGACCGTCATCGATTTCCTTGAAAGATTTTTTTGTATGTGAAAATAATTTTCAGAAATGGTCTCATTGGAATGGATGTAACTTTTTTATTATGTCTTGGCCAGTTATGAAGCTTTCAGAGGTTGTTAACCACAATGGATGGCATCCAAAAAGAATTTTTATTTAAAAATCAGAGCTGGGCATTTTTTTTTATAAAGGTCAAATGTCAAGGTCATCTTCAAACTTTTTAATTTTAGAGGATGTTTTGTTTAATAAAAGTGATATAGCTTTTTCTTTAATTTGACACGAAAGCCACTTTTCTATCTTTATTGGTTCCCGAGATACATGCATTTAAAAAATGGCACTCCGGCCAGAGTGCCAATATTTTGCGACCCCAGAACATGAGTGCCAGGGGTCAGCCAGGAACGAAAATTATTTTCTGGCCATATCTCAGATAGAAACAGTCATAAATATCGTTGCACACAAGATCAGTGTAGAACTGATGCTGTTTGACTTTATACTGTGGAGCCGTTTCAGCCATGAGTCTTTTGAAACCTAAGTTCTCAACGTGGCTGAATGGTAAATCATCCATTATCATCATTTCGGCTATGCGATAGTCCACTGATTTTGATTTGGAATGATTCGTATCCCAAATTTTGACTTTTTCGAAGCACTTTCAATCGTCTGATTCTTTTCTTTCACTGCACACTTCATTTCCTGTAGGGGTGTAAGAGACACTTTTGATTCCTTTTTCTTCTTTGACTGTTCATTAGCTTCATTTTCACTAGCTATCACTTCATTATATTCCTTCTTGCGCATTGAACGCAGATGTTTTTTTTTTAAGTTAGTGGTACTCCTTCCCTTTCGTGGATAGTTCTTATTACATATGCCACACTTCCCTACATCGTTTGACATTCTCGAGAAGTACTTCCACACTGCACTCGTAGATCGCTCCATGTTGGTTGCACCAGTCTAACACTTTACTAATGGGTTGAATCACGTAACGTTAAAAAGGTAGCGACGGAGAGCTAGCGCAATACGACCACCCTCACTCGTGTCTGAACAGATACTGAAGCTGGTGCTTTAGTTTAGTTTGTGACTTGGTAGTGGAGGTTACCTAATTTCTAAAAAAAAAAAATGAATGTTTATCTTTTTTTGTCAACAGTAATTATACATTATCATTGCTTTATTAAATATAATTAAAATAATGCTTTTCTAGCCACGTAGCGTTGATAAATGTAAGTTATTACATCCATCCAGTCCAAGTAGCAATTCTAGACATGTCGCAATTAGAGCGTAGCAAACTTTTACTTTTTTGCACCCGTGAGTGAAGGCATGAGGCATGGCAGGAACAGCATTTGGCGACGTTCATAGCATTTATAGCCATTACACTACATTTATAGCATTTGGTTGCCCTATTAAGATATCCTCAAACAACCACAATAACCGTACTGATAAATGCGGTTGCGGAGCTGAGAATATGTGCGGTTGCGGACAACTGCTACATCACTAATATATATAATTTAATAATATATATATATATATATAACCTTTGGTTAGCTTCCGCCCGAATTGTTCATTCTGACGAAGGTCAAGCTTTTCACTCCACCTTAGACCTACAGTTTAACGTGGAATCCGAACCACGCCCCATCAGCAGCCCAGCGTCTTAACCACTAGGCCACCTAGGGTACCCATTTATCTACCAACTACTTTCTTTGTGTGGAAGGATGAACAGCTGGGTTTTGCTGCGCGCAGGCTGCCGTCGGGTCTCGAACCCGGTGCCGATGGATTCGTAGTCAGCTACGCTAACCACTACACCACCCAGGCGCATATATATATATATATATAATTGCGCCTAGTTACCAAGTTATCATTGATTCTCTTTAAAAGAGATTAGTTGAATCTTATTTAATTTAAATTAAAAAATTTAAATAGAGATTTGTGGTTATTTTTAATTGGTTTATTGAGGAATCCTTTCGCTTTGGTTTCGTACCACATGGTGCCACTCTATGCATTACACACACACACACACACACACACACACACACACACACACACGTACGTACGTACGTACGTTTGTGTGTGAGGGTTCTTAAGTCTGTATCTTTATGATCTCGAATTTTCTTGTTCATTTGTTTTTGCTTATTCTTTTATAACTTAATTAGCAAATGAGTTTGGTGTGTTAATGTACTTGTGATTATGGTCTCGTTATGGCGACGTCTTCAAGACTATTCAGCTTCAGTTCTTGGGACTTTGCGTGCGCAGTTCGAAACTATAACAAACGGATTTACTCTTCCGTCAGAAATATTTTTGTCGCAAATTATCGGTTATTACGTGACGATTCTGCTCTTAATTATTTTATCAATGGAAAGGGAGGCCAGTGCCCAATACGGAAGATGCCTGCATTCCAGTAGCCACTGCCCTTTCGCGTCGTCTTTAGTTTCGAAGTACTGTAGACTTTTCTCCGTTTGAATGCAATTCGTATTTAGAATATATTTTCAGGTCGTCTGTGAAGGAGTGATCAGAGTTACGGTCTCATTCAGAATTTTTTTTATGATGGTGCATCGTTCAAATGGTTGAAAATCATGGTTTTTACTTTTGTTAATTGCAAGATTCAGCTTTCGTACTAACAGCCAGCGGTGGGCATGTGGCGGAGGGAACCCACAGCTTAACGTGGAATGCAAACCACGGGACGCTGCCAGACGTGTAATCGTAATCAGGAATCATAATCATTAGAATCGATTCCACATTTTTTAGGAATCTTAATCAATTTCATTTGTCCTGGAAAACCAAGGAATCAATCGTAATCGATTTCACGGCAAAAGGAATCGTAATCGTGATTACATGCCATGATTACAACATATCAGTGAATACGTATGAAGTCAAGTTGCCATTATAAAAAAACCCACTCTAGACAGAAATATGTTCAGAAATATACTTTTGTCTAACAGTGGGTTTAATTGTCATGCTTTGACATTCACAGTATGGTGAAAAATTCCATTTATGAAGTTGCCATTGTTTTATAAGATTTTAAGTTTGTGTTTCAAAAATTACAACACACCAAAACACAACCCACAACTCTCAAAATTTTTCATCATGTAAAAATGTGAAATCTGAGGATTTGACAACTCCTCCTACGATACCTCTGTTTGCGAATTTCACACACATGAAAAAGAATAACCCACAATGCTTAGAAAATAACTGGTACAAAAATAGTCCTAACTCACCCATACATAGTAAGATATACCGGTAACTAAAATGAGATTGTTGATGGAATAGTACTATTCCTTATCTGTGAGAAAGAAGAGTCATATTTTGATTTGAATCACTTATTTTTTTCCTTACAATTTAAATCAGTTTAAATCACTTGATTTAAATAATTTGATTTCAGTCATTGCAACCCTTCATGACTGATTATTTGTTGTGTTGTTTCTTTTTACCTAATTTGGAATCGTAGGAATCATGATTACAGTTTTTAATGTAATCGTAATCGATTCCATTAATTTTCGAAGGAATCGTAATTAGGCATCGACCGGTGGTTGTATCGATACCGATACCGATAGTTTTTTCTAGGAATTAAAAAACTCGTATATAAGCTTGACCTGTCACTTCGTCGGCCCAAACTTCATGCGCAAAAACATGTTGAATGTCTGTCTTCAACGAGGATCATACAGCAGAAAAAATTTCTGCCAAAGTTCAAGAAATGATTCAAAGTTGGGGATTGTCCGAAGAAGACACTTTTATGATCATGAGAGAGAGTGCAGCTAACATGCGAGCCGCTTTCAGACAAACAGGAATGGATAGTTTCGGTTGTTTGGCTCATACATTCCAACTGGTGATGAAGGATGGCTGCTTGAACCTCCCGAGTGTGGCTCATCTTTTGACAACGGCTCGAAAAATCGTCGGTCATTTTCGCCACTCTTCGCAAGCGACGGAGCGCCTACATCAAATTCAAAGAAGACTTAACTTGCCTCAACTGAAGCTGATTCAAGATGTGCCAACCAGATGAAATTACACTGGAAATGTTGCAGCGATTCCTTTCCCAAAAGCAAGCTATCATTGAATATGACGTCGAATGGCCCCTGAAAAATAGGTTGACTTCAACGCAATGGAAGCTTATGGTCAAGCTTATTGACGTGCGTGTTGTCTTCAAAACTGCAACGCTCAAAATCAGTGGGGAAAACTCGCTTTTATCAGAAGTTTTACCTAGTCAAATCTCTGTCAAAAGAAATCTGTGCAGTGTGCAGTGTGCTCAGTGAATGATGCTAGTGTCAAGATTCTGAAGAGCCAGCTGGGCGATTCTCTCGAATAGCGATTTCGAGAGCATAATTCAAATGAGAAACTGCTGCAAGCCACAGCAGTTGATCCCCGATTCAAAGGAGCTGGGCTGATAGACGACGACATGCGAGAAAAGGCTAAGGAATTGTTGAGACAAGAGATACGCAGTCACATGGAGGGGGTCCAACGAGAGCGTATTGGAGGAGCAATTGTCGTGAAACGCCGCCGAAGTGGTCCGGTTTCTCCGCTCTTTGGGAAAACCTTTCCGATTCAGAAGGTAGCGATCTCGACGATCACGTTCGTCCTATTCTAGTTGAAGAACCCCAAACGAGAGATACGGACACGAGGTTCACTGTACCAGACGCACGAGTGGAAGCAGCCCTGGACGCTTATTGGTCGCAACTTCGGATCGCTGGGGATAGGGATCCATTCATTTTCTGGCGACAACATTCTGCTGATTTCCCGGAGATTGCCAAAGTTGCTGAGAAGTGCATAAGCTGTCCCTCTGGATCACTTGACTCTGAACGGCTTTTCTCAACGGCTGGAAATGTTATCACTGCGAAACGAGCCAACATTACCCCAATCAACGCTGAGGAATAAATCATCCTCTCCAAAAATCTGAAGTTCTTCAATTTTGATTATCGGTACCGATACTTTGCTCTGATTATTATCGGTACCGATACTTTGCTCTGATTATTATCGGTACCGATACTTTGCTCTAATTATCGGTACCGATACTTTGCTCTAATTATCGGTACCGATACTTTGCTCTAATTATCGGTACCGATACTTTGCTCTAATTATCGGTACCGATACTTTGCTCTAATTATCGGTACCGATACTTTGCTCTAATTATCGGTACCGATACTTTGCTCTAATTATCGGTACCGATACTTTGCTCTAATTATCGGTACCGATACTTTGCTCTAATTATCGGTACCGATACTTTGCTCTAGTTATAGGTACCGATACTTTGCTCTAGTTATCGGTACCGATACTTTGCTCTAGTTATCGGTACCGATACTTTGCTCTAGTTATCGGTACCGATACTTTGCTCTAGTTATCGGTACCGATACTTTGCTCTAGTTATCGGTACCGATACTTTGGGAATACTATCGGTCGGCCCCTAATCGTAATCATGGACTTGCTAGGTAATCGGAATCGTAATCGATTCCATTTGTGGTGGAATCATAACATGTCTGGGCGCTGCATCGTTCAATCACGGAAGACCGTCACCAATCAATTACTGTGACCCTCAACTTCGCTTAACTTCGCTGATCCAACGGGCAGAGGTGTAGCGACGTGGCCACGACATCAACCTTTCCGTTTGTCATTAAAATTCAAGTTTGGGAAGCGGGCCGTCGCTGTTGCTCTCGGAATTTAACATAGGTCGTAACGGCATTCGAGGTACGTCGAAGAGAAGATCTACAGTAGGGGTACCAATTAATGCCGAGGTCCGCTTAGATGTTTCCGTAACCCTACCGAACTCCGCTACCCCACTTTAACCTGTAGGTCCTGCAGTTTAAAGTGGAATTCGAACCACGACTCAAGGCGGAAGACGGAGAACAAATGAGGGGTCCCGCGTCTTAAGGTACCTAAGCGCCAAAATTAAAATTCGCCAGAAATCGCCTCCAAAGTTTAGCAATATTCTGGCAAAAGTATCTCTTATTAATTGAGCTAGAACGTTCATTTTTGGCTAAATTAGAGTTCTAAGTATGCTAATGAAGATGATGATGAGTTTTTGGAATAGATTTTCATATTTTATATTTTATATATATATTTTTTTCATTTTTTGATTTTCTTATTATGCCGAACTTTAGGTGAACTTTTGGCTGGCGATAGAGGTGAAAAAAGTAGTTCGCTTCATAAGGTTTTCAACCATACGTCTAGTGTCGTAAGGTCATTATAACCCAAACCACGCGATAGAGGAATGGTGAAAATAGTGATATCCATCAAAAACACGTTTTCGCCTGTGGTGGCGCTTAGGTATCTTAAGACGCGCGACCCCTCAAATGCCATATGATCATTGAAGCCTCGAGATTTTTGCAAATTCTGAACGTGTTAGTTATAAATTTGTTTAGTTAGCCTGTAATTGTGGTAGATACGTACAGCTTCAGAAAAAAAAGCTTGCTTTCAAACAATTTCTAAAAAAAAAAAAATTACTAATTGGTATTATTTCGTTTTTCTTTGGATATTTCATTTTTTTGGCGACAGTAATAAAATTTAATAAAATACTCGGTCATTACTGATTAGTAACTCTCTATGCTTTTTAGAAATTCTTCCTAGGCGAACCTTTTTCCTTTTGATTTGGTGTTAAAAAAAGAAAGACTATTCTCCTCTTTCTTATTACTTTGGGGCACTTTTAAGTATTCTTTTTATTTATTTGAGTGGAACGAATACGTTCATTTGTTCTGCGGAAAAACATTTCTTGGAACCTTTTTTACTCTACAAAAAGGGGAATTATAATTGTGTTCGGAATATATATATATATATATATATATATATATATATGTGTGTGTGTGTGTGTGCAGTAAAATCACAGAATAACACGTGATCTTAATAAGCAAACAACCACAGGGAAAAAGGAAAAAGAAACACGAAATCCGAGCGCTTTCGTGATATATTCACATCTTCAAGGACAAGATGATGTGAATATATCACGAAAGCGCTCGGATTTCGTGTTTCTTTTTCCTTTTTCCCTGTGGTTGTTTGCTTATTTATATATATACACACACATTATGATCAGTGCGTGAAACCAGTCACGCCACGTAATGTCAAAATTTCAGGCATTTCGCGTAATACCTGTGGCCCTTAAGCATACATAGGTAATACGCATTACTAACCTAACTGAACATAACCTTCACGAAGTCATTAATCGCTTAATCCAGTGGTTCCCAAACTTTACTAACTGTCGGAACCCTTACCAGGCCTGGATTATCCAATAGGCAGACTAAGTACTTGCTTGGGGCACCAGCAAGGCAGGGGCACCAAAAAAAAAAACGAGAAATTTTTTTTGAAAGAATTTGATATTTCAAAGAAAGCATAGAAGTAGTCATGATGGGAAAAATCAAAACAAGGAAATGATGGCAGTGCACCAGAAACAGCATTGAATCCTAGAGACAAATTTCGCGTATCGACTTACTACGCTTTAATTGATACACTTAAAGCTCATATGAAGAGGAGAGGTGAAGTGTACAAAGAAGTATCGAGTAGATTTTCTTTTCTAAACGATTTCGACTTATCTGACGAACAATATTCACAAGGTTCCCAAAAGCTAGTTGACTCATACCCTGTTGACTCGAACACGAATCTCAGTGGAGAACTACGACAGTTCCACTGTTATACGCGCTCAAAGTTTAATGAAACGGGAAAAACGAAATTCAGTCACATTGATCTTCATGACACACTAGTGAAAGACAGGATACAATGTGTATTTTCAAATGTAGATATCGCACTACATATTTTTCTAACATTGATGATTAACTGCTCCGCAGAACGCTCTGTTTCTCAGCTGAAAAGAATGAAAAACCCTCATAGAACAACAATGTGTCAGGACAGACTTGATTCACTTTCCCTACTGTGTATAGAAGCGGACATGCTTCATCGAGTCAGCTTCGATGAAATTATACAGGATTTTGCAATCAGAAAATCTAGAAAGAAGCTATTTTAATTTTAGCATACATGGAAGTTTTGTTTCATTTCGAAAGATAAAAATTTATTTTACGGTTTAGTATTGTTTTTATTTTGAATTACATATATATGGGGGCACCATAATCTTTTCAGTGCTTAGGGCCTTTAACCCTTTGACGACCGGTATACGTTTCTTTGAACATAAAAGTTTAAGTTTTATTGTGTTTTACAATTAGATATTAGTAACTATAGGCACTTAAATGACCCATTTTTGGGTTAATTTTCCGACAACTAAACGATACCGTACCTGTATAAACATGTAGATGTATTTGTAGAAACGTTGCATCATTGTACAATTTATATTATTATTTCCTTGGGACAAATATGTCCCTTGGTCCTCAAAGGGTTAAAGGTCTTAATCCGGCCCTGACCTTTACAGACTTGTTTTTATTTCGCGGAACCCCAACTCCGTGTGTGTGTGTGTGTGTGTGTGTGTGTGTGTGTGTGTGTGTGTGTGTGTATATATATATATATATATATATTAGACTTAGAGGTGTAAAATATTTATTGAGCAACAAAACTTACATACCTTACTGGCGTACCTTAATGTGATTTATGGGCTTGTTTAGTGCAGCAGAGTTGTTGGAAATTTGGTTTGATGTTGGTCCGTTGTATGCGCATACCCGCTGCTGCATCCAACTTATCACGATACTTATTTTTGGTCGCTATATATCGAGAAAATCCAGCCTCACACACATAAGTTGATACAAAGGGGAGGAGATTCTTCAATGCTCGTTTTGTAAGATCGGGATATTGATATGTATAAATAATAATATTAAATAAATCTATAAATATTAGGACCTTAATTAGACCTGATTAGACTGATTAGGAAACGTGTCACGGAACCCTTGTTAAGCCCCCGTGGAACCCCAGTGTTCCGCGGAACACAGTTTGGGAACCACTGGCTTAATCGAATCACCCTAAATACTTGAAGATTTGAGGCATTACGTGAAATGACTGGTTTCCCACATTGACTAATATATACAGGGTGGCGCAAAAGTCACGCATCATAGGAATTTTCAGTATTTATTATATATTTTTTTCTTTTAGGTAGGGGATGGCTGCGAAATTAACAATAGACGAGAGGGTGAGCTTGGTTTTAATGCATGGAATACGAGGTAGTATAAATCGATGAATCGGTACAGAATTTGAATTCTCTACCGATTCATCGATTTGTTGTACCTGGTATTCCATGCGTTAAAACCAAGCTCACCTTCTTTGTCTATTGTTAATTTCGCAGCCATCCCCTACCTAAAAGAAAAAAAAATATAGTCAACACTGAAAATTCCTATGATGCGCGACTTTTGCGCCACCCTGTGTGTATAATAAATAAATAAATATATATACACACACACACTATATTACCAAAAGTATTCGGACACACCGCCACAATTACGTATTGTGGACTAGCGCATGCGTAGTGGCTTGGAGAGTCCTCAATATAAAGCCTGTATATCTGCCAATGCAGTAGCAGTGGATTAGACGCCAGTATGCCGCGTGGAGCGGAACTTACAGACTTTCGACGTGGGATGGTGGTTGGATGCCACATCAGTAACCTTTCTGTGCGCGCAACTGCGAGCCGTCTGAACATTCCGAAATCTACTGCAGCGGATGTTATTCAAAGATGGAAGGCTGAAGGTGCCACTACAACAAAAAAAAAACGGTCTGGACGGCCTCACAAACTCACGGAATTTGGTCGAAGAGCCTTACGGAGGAGTGTTCGTACCTCACGCACGTCGTCTGCGGCAAACATCACGGCGGAGGTGCAACAGGCCATGGAAACATCTGTCAGCACGTCAACTGTTCGTAGGGAGCTGCATAGACTTGGATTTTATGGCAGGGCGCACAAGTCCAATATCACCGCTACAAATGCAGAACGCCGATTGGAGTGGTGTCGTGCTCGATGTTCATGGACTCTAGAGCAGTGGCAGAGAGTGGTATGGAGTGATGAATCGCGCTACACATTGTTTCGTTCTGATGGACGTGTGTGGGTGTGGCGATTGCCTGGAGAACGCTTCTTACGGAACTGTATCGTCCCGACTGTAAAGTTCGGTGGAGGTTCTGTGATGGTATCGGGCTGTTTCAGCTGGATGGGACTTGGTCCGTTAGTTGTCGTGCCGGAAACCATGAAGTCCAAGACGTATCTGGATATTTTGGATAATTCTGCGCTCCCTACGCTCTGGCAGTACTATGGTAATGGTCCCTGCCAGTATCAGCACGACAATGCTCCATGTCATACCGCAAAGTGCATACAGGACTGGCTTATTGATAACAATGTCGAGAAGTTGGACTGGCTGGCTCAGAGTCCGGACCTTAACCCCACTGAACACCTTTGGGAAGAATTGGAGCGCCGCATCAGACTTCAGTCAAATCGGCCTTCTTCCAAACCATCTCTGGGAGCGGCTTTGCAAGAGGAATGGAGGGGTATTCCGATAGACACCTACCCGAAGTTGGTTGAAAGTATGCCAAGGAAGGTTGAGGCTGTCATTCAGGCCAAAGGCCTATGTATTAGGTTTTTACATTAAAAACCCTTTTTGCAACTACCTATTCGTGTCCGAATACTTTTGGTTATATATATATATATATATATATATATATATATATATATATATATATATATAATATATATATATATATATATATTAGGGTTGCACCGATTAATCGGTTGACAATCGGTAATCGGCCATATCGGCCATTTGCCGATTAATCGGTCATCGGCTTTTTTTTTGCCGATTAATCGGTTTTCATACTCGGTCATCTTTGTTTATTACATTACAGAAATTGCATCCCTGGTTTAAGAATTTCAGTTATCCTAGACATGGAATGAACTTAAATAATATTTTGCTTGTTTTTTATTAAATATTTTCTACCAATTTGCATTGTTTGGAGAATAATAGGCAGATTATTATTGAATTAATTTACTCCATTATCACTCCATTTATTAAAACAAAAAAATTATTGTACCTTACTGAACAAAAGAATCCATTTAAGCTTTCCTGTTGCAAAACAAAAGTGGCCTTAACCTACTCTCTAACGATAAACAAAATTTGAGATGGAAACATTGCATAGGGTGCATTTGCAAATAATTTTATTTTTATCTACTTTAAAGTATTTCCATGCAATGCTTGGAGCCATAAGGGCTTTATGTTATTTAAATTTGTAACAAAAATATAAAATTTCTTGGCAACTTTCATTAAAATGCTTAATTTAATCTGTAAAAGAAATTAAAGAATTAGAATATGTAAATAGTTCTAAAAATATTAGATTAATATTAGATAAAAAAATATTAGATATTAGGCCTACGTTTTATATTGTGTGCTCCTATTTACCACTATAATAGGTATAAGCGGCGTAATTCAGTAACCATATAGTGCTATACACTTATACAGTATATAAAAAGAATTATCGGCCGATTATTTTAGGCCGATTAATCGGTAATCGGCTAATTTGCTTATCGGTGCAACCCTAATATATATATATATATATTATATATATATATATATATATATATAAATAATTACGGCCTTATCACAGATGCGAGAAAATTCAGCGCCAGGGCCAGGCACATGGAGTGCCACGTTTCTGAAGAAATGTAGAGAGGACACAGGACAAATTCCACTTCCCTTAAAGAACGCGAACATTGCCCCCCCCCCCTATTTAAAGTTGGTAACAGAGCAATGCCCAAGAATTATCGGCCAGTGGCTCTCACCTCACACCTTATAAAGTGCTTTGAACGTATAATTAGAGGCAAAACTACCTATTACCTAGAAGAAAAAGACTTGTACAACCCAAATCAACATGGCTTCAAGGCTGGAAGATCATGCCTATCACAGCTAGTAGGCCACCAGGAGAAAATATTGGAAACATTGTGTTGAGGACAAAACAGATGTAATATATACGGACTTTGCTAAAGCCTTCGATAAATGTGACCATGGAATCATAGCACACAAACTTAAGAATACAGGAATTACTGGAAAGCTGGGAAGATGGATATTTAATTTCTTGACGCCAAGAACACAGAGTGGTGGTAAACGGAGTTAAATTGGAAGTCCTGAACTCTGTCCCACAAGGGACAGTATTAGCTCCGTTGCTGTCAGACATGGGGTACTAGTAATAGGTAATAGTGATAGACTATTACAGGATTTTTCAAGTAATAGTAATAGATCATAATTTTTTTGCTGTAATTGTAATGGAAGGCAAAGTAATAGATAATAGTCTATTACTCTTCTATAACAGTGGCAATGGACATATTGTGTGAACAAAGAACTGAAAAAATGAACTAAATCTACTCTAAACTAAAATAAACATGTATGTGAAGTAATATTGTGGCAATTTTTTCCTTCAATAAAGTAAAATTTACCAGACCTACAGTCTCTGAAATGTTAATGATTTGGTTGAAACAAATATTTGTTAACACACTGTTTCTAATTGCATTTAAATTGACATAAAGATCCTTTTCAAATGAGTGAAGTACCCCACATACAAAAGTAATAGTAATAGATGGAAAATAAAGTAATAGCAATAGAAGAAATCAAAAGTAATAGTAATAGAAATCCAGTAATAGACCCCATGTCTGTTTGCTGTTCATAATAATGATTACAGATATTAAGGACAGTATCGTATCGTGTTTCGCAGATGACAAAAAGATATGTAAGGAAATATTGAACGAAGGTGACGTAAAAAAGTTAAAAAACAGGATTGAAACATTATTCTAGTGGGCAGAAGACAATAATATGAAGTTCATCGAAGAAACATTCCAACTTCTAAGTCTCTAAGATATGGTAATAACAAGGAGCTGCAGAATAAAAGATACAAAACTCTGCAAGACAAACAGATAACGCCAAATCTACAAGTCAGGGATGTGGGAGTAATAATGTCGTTGGATGCAGAATTCAGAGAGCACTACAACATAAAAATTACAACGGCTAGAAAAATAATGGGAATCATCTGGAGGAGCTTCCGCAGCAGAAAAGCAAACATCATGCTCAAATTATGGAAGAGCCTAGTCCTACCAATAATTGAGTATTGCTCAATACTCACGAGCCCATACAGAAAAGGAGACATTGCGAACATTGAAGCTATACAAAGGACTTTTACGTCTAAGATAGAAGAAACGGAAGGTGAAGACTAGTCTTGACTACAATCCTTGAAACTCGACTCTCTCGAAAGAAGGTGAGAACGGTACTACACAATGATATACATACGGTATTGAAAATACTTGAGGGCTTTGTCCCTAACCTTAGAAATGAAATAAAAACAAACTGGAATGAGAGAGGAGGCAGATTTTGTACAGTCCCAGCTGCTGTGGGACAGGGGGCCATGAAAACGAGGATGGAAAATACCCTCAGAATACGAGGCCCAAAGCTTTTCAATGCCCTACCGAGAGAAGTAAGGAATCTCCAGCACACCGACCTGATTAACTTCAAGAACCAGCTGGACAAATTCCTGTGCAAAGTCCCTGACCAGCCATGCGTGGCTGGCTACGAGGGCAGGAGGAGATCAGACAACAATTCCCTCCTTCACCAAATCCTACAAATAAGGCGGGATGCTGCATCAGGGGTCGATCCTGAACCGTCGTTCGAACCCACACAAAGTGTATATATATATATATATATATAACGTAAAGAACGACGCTTGTATAGGAGATATTCCGCGCAAGACGAGAAAGAGAAAACAACAAATGAAAAAATGAAGTACCACCTGGGAATCGAACCCGGGATCTTCCGATTGCCGGTCAGACGCGATAACCACTACACCATGGACTCCACTCTTCCAAATGCCGTAATTCCTCTACATACTCGCAGAAACCAATGTCCGTCGCCCCCCTTACCAAAGCCCGTATCTTTTCTGGGACCCCAATCCAGAGAACTAAACTCTTTATTCAAGTGAATCTGATTCTCGCCTACGTGATTGATTTGGCGTGCAATTAACTTAATCGATTCGAAGATCTTCCGTAGCGATCGACCAGTCCTTTCCTCGTCTTCTGACGGAGGAGGCATTTGAGGAAGTTCCGTAATCAGCATTAAGGGATCGGTTGCCATTGTTTGGAGGAAGAATTTTTTTTCTAAATTTTCGTTTATTTTTCTTGTCTTTTTTTTTCTTTTACTCGATTTTGTTGTTGTAGTTTGAGTTTCGAGGTTTTTAATTTTATTTTTTTTTGTCTTTAAGTGAGAATTCCAATCCAATTATTTCCACGTAGTTCTTTTGTATTCTTGTTCGCATCCTCTTTTTTTACCTTTTGTTTTTTCAGTTCTTTTGAGCGTCTCTGATTGTCCATTTTTTAAGAACTTATTTTCAACGAAAAATTTAAATAGAATGAGTGGAGTAATAGCCCCCCCCCCAAACAACTTTGTTAGGTTGGTTATGTAAATGCTAAAGAAGAGGATATATTGGTCTCCACACGCTACAAGATTGGTGTGTAATATATATATATATATATATGTTAACCCCTCCGTCTATGGCCCGTGTTGGTTCGAAGTCGACGGGGGTTCTAGTTAGGTGGCAGCAACGGATGTGTGACTTGAAGTAGTTTTCTTCTATATTATTCTCCGAGTTCTTCTATAGTGGCTCGGAGGACTCTGATAGACTTACTAAAATGCTGAAGGTTCCGGACTCTTCTTATAGCGTATCCGGAAAGTTTAATGACTAAGTTCTTCTGAAGAGAGCAAGGCTCGAAGGAAAATAAAAATTTCTACTGTAATTTACTGCTAAAATGTACAGGTAGTGCTCAGCCTCTGAATTAGCTTCTGAATGACAATGGAAGATTTTTAGTGGGTTTATATACCCAAAAACTGCTAACATCATTATTATTAAATGCTAAAAAGGCTGTATTATTTTTGTACAATATTCGAAAATAAAGTAAATTTTTAGCTGTGGTAAGGCTTGAACGAGTAAACAAAATATTTGAAGACGAAACCATATTTTTATCTTAAACCGCGACTTTTCAGATCTGATGTTATCATGATCTGCCAAGTTAACTAAAAGTGGAAATCGGACTATGCATCTTTACACTAAAATATGCATATGAGTAAAATTTTAAGGTTTAAGATGTACAATTTTAATGCTTAGGCAAGACATGATCTCATCTTTTATAACGAAAGGAATGTATACAAAATATGAACATTGCAAAGCTTAAGCACGATTCCTTATTAAGCGAAATCTAAAAAATGATTATGAGATTTTAAAAAAACAACAGGTCACCAATTATTTGGCAAAGTAGAAAGCAAATCAAAAATTTTATCCAAACTCGCGTTGGGCGATTTTGGTCCTTATGTAAAAATGAATACACACACGTACATACATATGAGTATAGGCATTATATAAAGTTAAATATATAAGAATATACAGGATTATATAAATACATGAACCATATAACACATGAATTTTTAAAATGGATACTTTTTCTTAAAATGGATACAAGAACTATATAAATGAATACAAGAATTACATGAAGAATAAGATAGTATAGGAATATGGGAATTATTTATGGTTCATTTTTACAGGGCTCCCCTCTAGAATGATATTAATATAATAATGTAACATCCTAACTAATGCTAACTAGATGATAACTATGGTTTTATAATACAGATTTATATATACAACATAAGTCGGGTGGTTAAGTCTAGTTCACGTGGTCTGGGTACGCACTCTTGGTCGTGCATAAATAGTTTCATGTTCCGTGTCACTTGGTTTTCTTTGTTCCCAGAATGATCTTTTCACCACAAATATACCGAGGATAATAGCACATACAATAATGATACTAACGGCAGATGTTGAGAAAATGGTTACCGGTTGTAGTATTTGTAAGAGGTTATTTTGGTTATCATCCGAAATTTTAAACCGGCTCAATTGATCATTCCATTCAGGGGCATGTAGTTCGGGTAGGATGGTTACAGGTTTTATGGAGAGATTTAAGATCTCTATGACGGGTTTAAATTTAATTTGCGACGGGAATGGGTATGAGTTATTAAGGGTAACCTTGTACGGGTTGTATATTTGGAGGGCTTTTGAACGCAAGGAGCAACCAATTGGTAGCCGAATAACCATAGGGATTGTATGAGGGAATAATTCGATGGACACTCGAGAGTAGCGGCAGTCCTGTTCGCGAAGGAAACCCAGATGTCTGGTCCAATTCGTAGTTGGATGGTTTTAGGGGAATTAAATTTTTTAAATGAACATACGGGGCATGCCGGTCACGAATTAAATCGATAAAGCAAGACCTAGTAGTTGGAAGAATAACTGGTTTGAGTGGAGGGCAGACGAGTTGTTTATTTGGTTGCGGGAATCGGCAATGCCGGACGTCGCTATCTGACATCATAGAATAAGCTGATAGATCTTTGGTGAGGAAAAGGTAAGGTGGTACGGTGGGTAAATACAATCGATAGACATTAGAGTTATTTTGGTAGGGTGTTGGGAAAGGGTGAAATTTATATACGTCATAAGTGAGGACATCGAAAAATGGTATAATTATGAGGTATGTGTAGGGGCGTGGTCCATGTACAGTCCAGGTGTATTCTAGAAATTGAGGGTAATTAGTGTGGTTGAGTGGGAATATGGGTGATAATTTTAATTGTGACTGGGCGGTGTGAATCAAGGACTGAAGTATTTCCCATGGTATTAGGGTGGAAAGAGTGATTTTTCCATGGGCTAGCTGGGTTGCACGCAAAACCTTGGAATGAATCGTAGTTATTCGTTGTAAGTATTTATCGATTAGGGTTACTTGTAGGTTCATTATCTCTATTAATTCTAGATATCTTTTGTGTTCTTTGTATTGAGCTAACATGGATTCAAGGTATGTGAATCTGTCCGAAAGGGAGTGGAGGAAGCGATTGTTTTCGTGTAATGACCTAATAGTTTGTTCTAACATGTGTCCATTATATTGTCGATTTCGCGCGAAGAGATTCAATTTAAGTTCAATTCTTTTAATATCTTCTTCGGTTGCTAATCCGAATAAACCTTTGAACAGTTTCCCTCCTATATCTATCAGTCCCCTTTTACTTCTTTGGTTAAAGTTTTCTGAATTTTTAGTTTCAGTTTGTATCCATGGTAAGGCTAATATTTCTGATAGGGCGCGTGCTGTAGTTTGAATATTTTCGAGGGTATTTTCTAACAGAACGCGACTAATCTGATCTTTTCCTTGGAAAGAATTCTGGACTTTACTTTCAAACGTTTTTAATTGGGTTTGTATCTGAAGGAGATTGATTTTAATTCTAGCAGGGGGTTGCAAATTTATATAAAGGTCTGCGTGCCCTTTCAAAAATTTACCTTCTGCAAGTTTTTCTATAACAACTCCGGTAGAAATTTTAATGCTAGGTCTACAAGAGTAAATAATTTGGAAAATTATAAGGGGGACAATTTTATTCATTTCTACGCCTTAGGTTATACGGAGCTGGGGGTAGTTGTGTGGATACTTGTGTTTGTGGGCGAAGGGGTCGGCCTCGTTTTGGTGGCAATGGGGGTCGACCGTTGAGCTCGGATTCTGAGCGGGTTCGTTTCTTATGTGAAGGTTCTAGTTCACGTGGGTGATGCATTTGCGGGCGGTATGTAGGGTCCGTGCGTCGATCATCAATCGGTGAGGGTGGTGACAGAGGAGATGGTGGAGTTCCACTGAGTGATCCTCTCGAAGGGGTTTCTCCAGGGTCTGGGTCCGATGGGACGCTTGGCTCTGGGGCCTCCTCTTGTTCAGAGATTGCCTCGAGTACTGGTGGTATTACGAGGTACCAATCTTCGTCATGGGTAGCGGTTCCCGCGGTGACCACTTCAGTTTTTTGATCCCTGCCCGATTTGTTAATATCTTGACCTTTTGAAGGATAGGCGGCTCGAACGCCTGGCAGCTGTTTTTTGGGAAGGTGTTGTTCGGAAGCTATCTTCAAATTGTCAGCGTGAATGATCTTTAGTTTGGAATGATCCCGGAGGTCGAGGATTTCATAACGATTTTTTCCGAGGTTTTTCATAATCCTATATGGGCCATCCCATTTTGGGTATAATTTGCGATGAGCACCTGGCGGTTTCACGCTCTTCAGATAACATCGCATACCGACGATTATAGTCCGTTGACGGGGATGACGCCTATGTTGCTCTTGCTCCATCTGTTGGTTTCGTTGGTCGAGGGCATAGCGGATTATGTCAAAAATCTTGAAAGATCGTTCAGCTAGTTGCTGATTTGCTTCTGCCATTTCGGAAGATGTTAGAACTGCCGGGTCGGTTTGGTCGGGCAAATCAAAAGGTAGACGCTTGTCGTAGTGATAGAGGACGAAATGAGGGGTGTCCCCGATGGACACATTATAGCCATTGTTGATGGCTGTTTGTACCATGGGAAGGGAATCATCCCATGTACGGGAGGATGCATCGACAACGTGGCGCAGGGCTTCCAAGATCTTTCGATTGTGCCTTTCCACTAAGCCGTTTGCCTGCGGATGGTATGCCACAATGTGTGTATTTTTAATTTTACACATGTTACAGAGTGACTCGAACAGTTTGGAAGTGAAACTAAGGGCGTTATCCGAGATTAGGATGGAAGGAGTGGTATGATTTTGGATGACGCGTTCCACTAGGGCTCTTGCCACAGTTTCCGAGGTCTGGTCTGGAATGGCGGCTACTTCGCTGTAACGCGAGAAGTGGTCCGTAAACACAATGATGTACTGATTTCCCTTTGACGTTTTGGGAAATGGTCCCAGTATATCCATTCCAGTTCTTTGCCAGGGCCTTTGGCATACTGGATATTTATGCATCGGAGCTGTGGATGGTACGTTGCCCTTATGCTTTAAACACGACGGACATTCGGCGATGTATTCTTGTACCTTTTTGTTCATCTCGGGAAAGTGGTATCGCTCCAAAAGACTCTTGATGGTGCGATCCGGCCCCATGTGTCCATACAAAGGTGAGTCGTGACAAAGTCCAATGGCTATATCGACGAGATCCTTTGGTATCTCCACGAGGTCGTTTCCATCTTCGTTCCTGAAATGTACGAGCCCATCTTTGAGGTTGTACTGTTCTTTTACCTTCGATGGTTCCTTTTGTTCCAGGCGCGCCCGAAGGTTTGGGTGTGTTGGTCCTGTTGTTGGGAGTATTGCAGACACTCGTAGTCGAACACAGGAAGAATTCCTATTTTATTCACTTGGGCGTCGGGCTTGAGTCTCGACAATCCGTCTGGAATAACTTGCAGTTTTCCCGGTTTGTATACGATTTTCGCTGCAAAGTCCTGAATCAACAGAGCCCATCTACTCAATCGTCCTTCAAGTAGCTTGTCCTTGAAGAGGTACGTGAGTGGCTTATGATCAGTCTTGATGGTTACATCGTAGCCATAGACGATATTTCGGAATTTTTTCAAAGCCCAATATACCGCTAGGGCCTCTCGGTCCGTAGTGGAATAATTCCGTTGAGGTGCAGAGAGAAGTTGACTGGCATAAGCAATGGGTAATTCCACACCGTCTACGTCCTGTAACAGGACGGCTCCTAGTCCATAGGAGGAAGCATCTGTGGCTATGATGAAGGGTCTTGTGTAATCAGGATATTGTAAAATGGGATGACAGGTTAGTTTATTAATTAAAGTTTCAAAGGCATGTTGGTGATCGGATTCCCAGTTAAATTTCGAATTTTTCTGGAACAAATTAGTAATGGGTTTAGCAATATTTGAAAATTGGGGGATAAAGTTCCGATAGAATCCGACAAAACCAATAAATGCACGGGCGTCGTCGATGGTTTGGGTACAGGGTACCTTTCCAGGGCTTCGAGTTTGGCTGGATCAGGTTTAATTCCTGTGGACGAGAGTAGGAATCCTAGGTATACCAGGGATTCTTGTAAAAAATTGCACTTTGCAAGCTTCAGTTTAAGGTGTGCTTTTCTCAAGTGTGATAGCACATTCTGAAGGCGTTGAAAGTGTGTTTTTATGTCCGAACTGTAGACGATAATATCGTCAAGATAAACGAGAGCTTCGACACCTAATAGGTCGGAAAGGACTATATTCATCAACCTAGAGAAATTAGCAGGCCCATTTCGGACTCCGAAAGGTAAAACCTGGAATTCGTAATGGCCTCGGTTAGTGGAGAAAGCAGTCAATGCCCGAGATTCGGGACTGACCTCCATTTGCCAATAACCCGATGCTAAATCGAGGGATGAAAAAGTTCGCTTTCCCTACGTTCAGAATTGTTTCCTGCATGTTTGGAATCGGGAAACGGTCTGGGATGGTAATGTTGTTCAGGCGTCTAAAATCTATACAAGGGCGAGATGTTCCGTCCTTTTTGGAGACGAGAATCATAGGAGCGGACCAGGGACTAGCTGAAGGCTGAATGACATCCTGCTCCAACATGTCCTTGATGTGTTCCTCAATAGTGACTAATTGGGAATGTGGAACCCGATAGGGAGGAATGAAAATGGGTTTGGAATTGGGTTCCAACTTGATTTCAAAAGGGACCAAATTAGTTCGGCCCAGAGGATCTCCTTTTAGGGCAATCACATCTCTATTTCTTATCAGGAAATCGAGAAGTGATTCCATTAGTTTGGGATCCTGTAAAGCTGGTGACTCCTGAAGGGAGTGCTCCAGACATTTCTTATATTCTTCTTTTAATACTGAAGGATTTAACTCTAAGGAACTGGAAACACGATTTATCATACTGATGGGGAAATCTGAATCTACTTCTACTGTGGAAACAGTTCCTATTTTCTGATTTGAAGTTAATTCTATAGGACTTTTTCCTTTGTTTAAACAAACAACAGGGATAGCTGAATTCTGACTCTGACTAAGGACTTGGGCAATAAGAACATCTCTTTTGAAATTACTTTTCTCTGTAATCAGAGTACGCTCTGACTCTAATAATTTTCCTTGACTGTTAACTACTTTTGCTAGGAAACAAATCTTCTCATAAGGTGCTACTGTTATATGCTCGGTAGGGCATATGAAAAATTGTGAATCTGATTCTGGTTCGGCGACTAAAATTTGCCTTATTGGCTGAACTGAAGCTGGCTGACTGGAAACTGGCTGTGTTGATCCAACTGGATTCAACAACTGGAACTGATTACCCTGGGGTCTGATTTCTGGAGCGGTTGTCCCTCTGGATACAACCGGCTGACTTGAACTGCAATCAAGTGGAGGGGGTTTCCTATTTCTTTCGGAAATCTGAACTGAACTAATTCTATTAGCATTAAGCTGTCTGTCATTCTCACGGAGATGGTGTGTCCTATTTCGACACTTTACTAACTTTCCGGCTGGGTAAATCTCCCATTGATTCCGGTTAAAAAAATCCATACCTAGTAGGATGTCTGTCTGAAAGGTGGCGACTGTGTCCACTATACAACATTTCGCGGGGTATACCGCGTTTCCAACTTCTAAATATAACTCAATTTCTCCGTATGGTCTTCTATGGGAGGACCTGGGTCATATTCTACGGGAATATACGCTGGAGGGTGTTCTTGAAAACTGTTCTCTGGGGAAAATGATTCCTCCACGGGTACTTCTACGTACCGAACTAGTTGACCTTGCTGGTTGTACTGAGGTTTGTACATGGGGTAAGAGTGTGGTTGACCCTGTGGTCGTAATCTATTGGGTTGGTAGTTCGACTGAGGCTGGGAATGGACTGGTTTCTGGGGATTGGATGACTTTTGGGATACGTTTTGGGAACGTGGGTGGTTTGGTTTCTGAAAGTGGGGTCTATACCCTGCAGGGGCTTTATCAGCACACTTTTGGCGATCGCCACGGCGATGACCATGTTCGTGACAGTGGGAGCAATAAGAGGGATAATTACATTGACTTATCATGTGCCCAAAGCTATCGCAGTTAAAACACTGTGGAGGAGGGCGTGTATTCTGGGGTGGTGTCCCCTGCATTGGCCTCGATTTATAGGGTTGTTGTTGGTGTTGTGGCTGCTGCTGTTGAATGTAATGTACGGGGGTTTCTCTACTCTTTCGGTAGTTCTGGTTTGCTAAATCGGGGTAATGTTCCCGTGTTTTGTTTATAGCTACACTTACAGGTTTGTCAACATTTAAAAACTCCTGAAACTTTTTTTTTTAGGTGCTCCGGGTAGGTTTTGGTAAATGGTTGTGGCTACTATTAGATTTCTTTGTTTCGAAGTGAAAGTTATGCCACATGCATTTTCTGCGGCCCGGAGGGCTTCTCCTACAAGTTTATGTGTACGTGTAATAAAATTGTTTAAATCTTCGTGTTCCTCTTTCTTCCATTTAGCTTGGAAGACTGCTTCTAACGTGGCTAAGGGTTGTGCAAGGGTTATTTCTTTAAAAAATTCTAATAAGTTGTTTAAAATCGTCCCATGTTGTAGCTTCGCTAATTGATGGGACGTAAGTGACTGTGTCATGAGCATTCCCTTCTTTCGGGTCGATAAATCTTTTTGCTTCCCTAATTTTTATATCATTATCGGTAATATTTTCGCGTAAGAAATGTTGCTCTAAAGATTCAACCCAAGGTCTTACGCGTGGTTCAACAAAACGATTATCTATGGTCCCCTTAAAAATTAAAACAGTATGAGGAAGGTTTACTAGTCTGCCTAAGTTAATGTATGCTGGGGCGGGGGTTTGAGACTGAGACATATTGGCTTGTGTGTTTGGGAGTATGTTTGAAGGGCGCGGGGTAGGTGGAAAAATGGGTGTAGGTAAATTTTCGATGTCAGAAAGCGCACCGTCTGAATCGCTCATATGTGAAGGTACTTATTAATGTGTTCTAATTAGGTCTGCTTGACCGATCTTAATTTATGGAATGATCACTTAAGGGGTTTTCCTAACTACACTATCTAAAAATAAATGCACAACAATTTGCCTAACTAGGGGAAAATTTGAAAAGATTGCAAACAAAAATAAAAATGTAAACAAAATTTCACTCAAATGTACGTGAAGGTATGGTAATACTATGTTTGGTACATTAAATCAAATTATACTATACTAACTAGAATAGTAAAAATAACTGAAAATAACTGTGACAATAATTCTGTAACAATAATTCTGTGAAAATACTGTTTTCAATAAAAAAAAAGTATCACTGGTGTCTGAAGTGTTCACTGTGTTTTGTGTTAATTCTGGCTCAATATTAAATATTAACTGTTAATAGTACTGACTTTTCAAATGTTTTAGAGATTATTTTAAAAAAGAGTTTTGTACTTAACAAGATTCCTACGGCGAAATCCTTGGGGACGTGTCCTGAAGACGTGTCTTGCTGGCCACTTGTTCTTGGATGAAAACTAGGCGTGGAGAACTTGGAGTCGTGACGCACCGGTTCAAGGGTGAATGTGACGAACTAGAAGTCGTGACACGCCGGTCAACTGGGTGTTGGTTCTGGTTCCAGGGTCTGGAAGACTGGAAGAATCCTGGAGTCGTGAAGATCCTGGTTAAAGGGTCGCCAGTTGTTAACCCCTCCGTCTATGGCCCGTGTTGGTTCGAAGTCGACGGGGGTTCTAGTTAGGTGGCAGCAACGGATGTGTGACTTGAAGTAGTTTTCTTCTATATTATTCTCCGAGTTCTTCTATAGTGGCTCGGAGGACTCTGATAGACTTACTCAAAATGCTGAAGGTTCCGGACTCTTCTTATAGCGTATCCGGAAAATTTAATGACTAAGTTCTTCTGAAGAGAGCAAGGCTCGAAGAGGAAAATAAAAAGTTTCTCTTACTGCAATTTACTGCTAAAATGTACAGGTAGTGCTCAGCCTCTGAATTAGCTTCTGGATGACAATGGAAGATTTTTAGTGGGTTTATATACCCAAAAACTGCTAACATCATTATTATTAAATGCTAAAAAGGCTGTATTATTTTTTGCACAATATTCGAAAATAAAGTAAATTTTTAGCTGTGGTAAGGCTTGAACGAGTAAACAAAATATTTGAAGACGAAACCATATTTTTATCTTAAACCGCGATTTTTCAGATCTGATGTTATGATCTGCCAAGTTAACTAAAAGTGGAAATCGGACTATGCATCTCTACACTAAAATATGCATTGAGTAAAATTTTAAGGTTTAAGATTTACAATTTTAATGCTTAGGCAAGATAAGCACACCGGACAAAAAATTAGTCACCCCTAATAGCATCGATAGTAGGAAGTTCAAGGTCACACAGAGGGCGCTGATGTAGCATTGGTAAGTGACAAGTAGCGGTGACGTAGCACACAGGATCAGATCTGTTTCGTGAGGTGGTGAAGAACAAAGTGTGTGTTGGATATAGTCTGCAAAATGGGTCGTGAGGCAGACGTTACTCAGTGGCAAAAAGGAGCCATCGTGTTTGGCAGAGCCCACGGACACAAAATGTCTGAAGTAGCCCAATTTGTTGGTGTGTCAACGCGTACTGTCCAGCGAGTTTACAAAGAGTGGTGTAGTTCGCAATCAACTGAAAATCGACGGCGTAACTGTGGCCAGAAAACAATTCTCGACAATAGGGGCCGCCGCCATGTTTCTCGTCTAGTAACTGCAAATCGTTTTCAAACCAGAGAACAATTGCTCCAAGAAACCAATGAGGTTCTCCAGCGACCAATTTCCGAACGGACATTGCGACGAGAACTGCATGCGATGGACATCTGGAGCAGGGTACCACGGAAGAGGCCGCTGTTAACAGCAAGTCACAAATTGGCACGTTATAAATGGGCTCAGAGGCACAAAAACTGGACTGCGGCAGATTGGAAACGTGTAATTTGGTCCGATGAGTCCCGTTTTTGTTTGTTCTCCAATGATGGGAGGCGACGAGTACATCGCAGGTCCAATGAAGCCTTTAATCCTGAATGCGTCGAAGGTGTTGTTCAGGCTGGAAACAGAAAGTGAAGCGCAGGAATAGACACCCACGGACTCTGGCGGAACTTCGGGACCGGCTGATGAACGAGTGGCAGCAAATCGATGTTCAGTACATGCACAACCTCGTAGAGTCTCTGCCTCGCCGGATTCGTGCGGTTATCAAGGCCAGAGGCGCCGTCACACGTTATTAGGTACATTCTGAGAGGGGTGACTAATTTTTTGTCCGGTGTGCTTATGATCTCATCTTTTATAACGAAAGGAATGTATACAAAATATGAACATTGCAAAGCTTAAGCACGATTCCTTATTAAGCGAAATCTAAAAAGATGATTATGAGATTTTACAAAAACAACAGGTCACCAATTATTTGGCAAAGTAGAAAGCAAATCAAAAATTTTATCCAAACTCGCGTTGGGCGATTTTGGTCCTTATGTAAAAATGAATACACACACGTACATACATATGAGTATAGGCATTATATAAAGTTAAATATATAAGAATATACAGGATTATATAAATACATGAACCATATAACACATGAATTTTTAAAATGGATACTTTTTCTTAAAATGGATACAAGAACTATATAAATGAATACAAGAATTACATGAAGAATAAGATAGTATAGGAATATGGGAATTATTTATGGTTCATTTTTACACACACACACACACACATATATATATATATATATATATATATATATATTATATCATATCATATCATATCATGAACAGTTGAACACGCACAATTTTGCACAAGTTAAAAATACCTTCACCAGAATTCAGCAACTCTGGAGCAGGATGTGCTGGCGCTACCACCGCGTTTCGACAAGGTAAAAGTTAGTATAACCTAGTGGATATTTGAACACCTGAGAGAACACGCGACACTCCGTGTCTGAGGCCGTTTCCTGTACTAACCCCCGCTGCACTCGAGGCAATGGTAGCATTTCATTCAGATCTTTGGTGTAACACGAGGAACCCAACGATAGAATATCATTCCTGAACACGCACGATTTTGTATGATGCAAACAATGACCCCACCAGCATTCGAACCCAGCACTTCTCGACGAAGTGTATTGGTCAGCACCCTCCAACTTTCGAACTTTATTATCTTTTTATTTCCATCTTCTTTACAGCTATGACCAAAAGATTTAAAACACCCGTTCTTCTGGTTCTGTGAAGCTGTAAGTGTAACAAACACACAAAGGGGAAAAATATACTGTATACTTAGTGTTCTAAGATTTATTGAAAAAAAGAAAAAATGGTGCGTGGTACTTCACCTTCCTAGTCTTTTAGAATCCTTCAGTTATTTCAGTGACGACCTTTGTTTTAATACATTGCACGAATCCGCTCTGGCATGAACCAGACCAAACTAAATGGTTGAGCCGTTTAATTCCAATTCATTCCGGTTTCGTGGTTATCCTTTTCGTATCGCCTAACTCACAGTGCCCCGGAGATTGTCGATTGGGTTAAGATCTGGTGAGTTTCTAGGAATATATGATATGATTATCCAACCACTTCTTCACTGCGTTTTCTCGATGACAATGCTCTCAATCAACTTCGAAGAAGGAATCTCCTGGAAACTGAAGTCGTGATGTCGGTCTCGAATGGTTTGGAGGAACCATTTCGTGTTCATCGTTTTCCCTTTGTGTAAAATATGTAGGGATCCTGTTCATCGACCGGAAAAGCACCCCGAGATAACAGTTTCAGGATACTTCGGCGTGGGTAGCGTACGAATTGGATTGAAACTCTCGCCTTTTCTTCTGCGAACCGGGCATTCGTCGGAGAAAATTACTTCACACCAGTTGTTATAATTATTAAAAATTTTGGCTGTCCTGGGTGTTCTTCCAACTAAGAGGCGGCGGCTTTGCAGGCCTGCGTGATGACAAACCATTATAGCTTATTTCAGCTTTTCAGGAAAGTTGAGTTGTAATAATGTTAGTTTATAATTTTATCAGATTGGTCTCGTTCGTGATATTATGAAAGTGTAAAATCTTTAACTGCCACCGCCTGTACCTCAGCGGGGAGTACCGTTTCGCTGTAAGCGAAGTGAAGACTCAGGTCGGGGGTTGGAATCCTCATGATAAGTTATTTTTTATGCAGGAAGGAGGGGCTAAGGGGGAATGCCCGCAAAAGCGCTCCCTCCCCCACCGTAGAAGAGGCAGAGAGCTAAATTCAAGGTCTAAAGTTTGAGATGACTGGACACAGCGTTTGAAAGATAGGGGGGGGGGTAGATAAAGGGAAAGATGAATTGAAGAAGATTGTTCTGGAGTTGACCGTTTGAGTAGAGGAAAGATTGAAAATACCGATTAACCCTTGCGCTGGAGAGTTAGACAGAAAAGAAATGAGAATGTACAGAAAGTCCGGTACTGCGTGCTCTCCTTAAAGGAGGAGGCATGCAGTTAGAGAGTTCAGAAGAGCAGTGTCCGTTATAATAGCGAGAGAGGCAACATTGCGGCGAAGAGAGGGGGATTGAAGACAGTGAGTCAGAGGCCGGGAATTGATGAGACGAAAAGCCTTTGATTCCACCCGGTCAAGTAGAGCTGTGTGTGTTCAGCCATCCCATACATGAGAAGCGAACTCCATACATGGGCGGACAAGACACCTGTATAGAGAGAGCAACTGAGCGGGGGTGCAGAACCTGCAGTACAGGACACCTAACATCTTTGAAGCTGTTTTGGAGAGTATATGTGAACTTTCGAGGAAGGATTACGAGAAAAGGGAACGCCAAGAATGTAAAGAGAAGAGGAAGGATTGAGTTGTGTATTGTCGAAAGTAAGAGGATAGTCGTGTGAAAGATTGTGACGAGTAGAGAGATGGAGAAACCGGGTTTTTGAGGCATTCAAAACAACAAGGTTTTCTCTGCCCCAATCAGAGATGGCAAAAATATAAGAGGTCAGGTGTACCATAGCTGTCCTACGCGAATCATGGAGAAACTATTGGGAGGGACGCTTTGTGAAGCGAGTGGAGAAGTGAAGAGTGGAATCATCGGCATAGGAGTGAATAGGATCATTGATTAATAAAAGGAGAAAACCCTGAGGAACACCACTGTTAATAGCTTTAGGAAAAGAATAGTGACCATCAACAACCGCAGCTGTAGATCGGTCAGAATGGAAATTGGAGAGGAAGGCGCAGATAGAAGGATAGAAACTGAAGGAGCGCAGTTTGGAAATTAAAGATTTGTGCCAGACTCTAGCAAAAGTTTCACGAAATCCCGAAACGAGGATCTACAGATCTATAGAAGTTAAGGCTAACAAAGACCCTAAGATCCACTCCAAGGTTAGCCCGAGAGAAAGGAGAGAGTAGGGGGTTAAAAGAAGAGAATAAGGTGTTAAGTAAGTAGCAAAACCTATCATTCGTGGGTTAACATTCATTCAGAAAAAGAGAAAGAAAGACTCACCATCATCATCCGCCGGCCACTGCCGACAAGTCGGAAAAATAGTCGAAGAGAATAGGAAAGGGGTGAAAGATGAAAAGAAGTAAAATAAGAACGCTTACAAACCATGCAAACACAGTCTTAACTCAAACACTGTCATACCATGCAAACTACAGACATGCAAGTAAATAGAGGATAAGAAAATAACTAAAAAAAGGATGAAGAGTATAACAAAAAGTGGGTCAGTTTTACTGTACGAACTTTCACCTAATTTCGTGTTAGTCTAATTTAAAATTTTTTTTTTTTTTTTTGTTATTGCTGGTATATCACACGCTGGCATGTCACAAGCTAGCATTAATCGTCAGCAGACTCATCCTCGACCACTACTCCCAGAGCTCCTGTTAATTGTTTTATTATTTTAACGTTAATATTTTAAAATGCCTATCTAAACGGTTCTTAAACATATTAACGCGGTAGAGTTCACGACGGACGCGAGAAGATTATTCCATTTATCAGTTACTTTAAACGTAAAAAAGGTTTTTAGCGATATTAGTAATGAAACGTCTGCCACGCATCTTAAATCCGTTATTACGAGTATTGCTATTATCGAAAGTGAACAGTTTGTCAAAATTTACGTTTTCGATGTTATTAACGATTTTGAAAACTTCAATAAGGTCCCCTCTTAATCTCCTAGTTTCGAGTGAATGCAAGTCTAACTCTTTAATCCTATCTTCGTAAGACTTGTTGCGCAATGACGGAATTAGTTTCGTGGCGCGACGTTGAACCCTTTCCAACACCTCAGTATCCTCACGCAAATACGGGCACCAAAACTGAACGGCATATTCAAAATGAGGCCTGACCAGGGACTTGTAAAGGGGCAATATAATATTCTTCGATTTAAATTCGAAATTAGGCGCTATGAAGCCTAACATCCTATTAGCTTTTGCGCAAGACTCCAGGCACTAGTTCCTAAATTTAAATCCTTAGATACGCGTACGCCTAAATCTATTTCCTCGTCAACGCTTGCTAACTGTCTATTGTTCATCGCGTACGTGTATTGTTACGAAAACCTATATGCAAAACTTTACATTGGCTACGTTAAATTGCATCTGCCACTTATCCGTCCACTCCATAATCCTATTTACATCGTCTTGGAGCCTATTTCTATCGTCCACGTTAAGAACTTTACCGCCTATTTTAGTATCGTCCGCGAATTTTGACACGTTACTGGTCAAGCCTACATCTATGTCGTTAATGTAGATTAGAAATAGCAATGGGCCTAACACTGGACCCTGAGGGACACCATTACCTACAGAACATCCAACCACTCCGATTCCCTACCATTAATAACGACCCTCTGTTTCCTGGCACGAAGCTATTCCTCTAACCAGTTAGCTACCTGACCGCATATACGTGCGCTTTAACTTTTGCAATTAATCTTCCATGCGGAACTGTATCGAACGTTTTTTTAAAGTCTAAATAAATAACGTCAGCCGCTGTATGCCTATCGTATTCGCCACTAATTCGTTATAAAACTAACAAATTAGTTAAACAAGATCTGTGGCGTCGAAACCCATGCTGACTACTATTAATCAAATCGCGACTTTCAGAGTGATCGATGATACGGTCCTTAACTACGGATTCCAAACGTTTACTGTCAGTTGACGTTAAGCTACTAGGTCTATAATTGTTAGCTACTGTGTGGTCGCCTTTTTTAAAAAATGGGCGTAACGTTAGCTAATTTGAAGTCTTCAGGAATAATCCCCGCTTCCAGTGACTTGTTAAAATTTTTTAAGGGGCTTGCTATAACGTCTTTCAAATCTTTCAAAATGTCTAGGATAAAGCGCGTCAGGGCCTGGAGCCTTGCTAACTTTTAGCTTATCGATATAATGCGCAATCTCACCGTCGTAAACAGTTATATCATTCAAAATAGCCTCGCTACTAAATGGAACGATATCGTCAACGTCGGGGACATTATTTACATCTTCCACGATAAAAACTGTCGCAAAAAAGTTGTTGAAAATACTCACCATCGCCTGAGCGTCGGAAGCCAAAGCACCGTTAGCGTCCACTAGAGGGCCTATGTTATCTTTTATCGGCTTACGATTATTGACGTATTCAAAAAACTTTTTTGGATTATGTTTACTATCCGCAGCTATAAGTATCTCTAAATTACGCTCAGCATTCCTAACATCTTTTAACCTGACGTTTAAGCTCGATATATCTATTAAAGTTAGCTACTGTGCCATTGCGCTTATTATGTCTATACGCTCTGTTACCCTCGTTTATGAACTCGTCTATTTCCCCGAGTCCACCACTTGGGCCTACCATGATTTCTAGCGAGCTTGGGCCTACAAGAAATAAACTCCCTTTCGATATTCATAAAACTTTCTTTAAACGCCTCCCAATGAAAATTTGCGTCATTACCCATAAATATATTATCCCAGTCCACTACTCTCATCCTGTCCGCAAAACTATCAAAATTAGCCCAACGAAAATCGGGGACTTCTGTGACGTTACTATCCTTATTGTTTTCTATCAGTAGCTTAAACCTAATAATTTGGTAATCACTACATCCCAAACTCTCGCCTACTTCTAAACCTTCGACTATATTATCGTCATTCGTTGGTTCGGTAACCATAATCAAGAGTCAGATATGCAAGAAGATTGCCCATTGAGCATCCCTTGCGGAACCATACTGACGATCTGAAAGAAGATTGCGAGAAGAGAGGTGTTTAAGAATCTTCCTATTAACAATAAGTTTAAAAACTTTAGAAAGGCAAGAAATCAAAGAAATTGGACAATAGTTGAAGGGTTGAAAGCAGTCACCCTCCTTTGGGACAGGCTGAATGAAAGCGAACTTCCAGCAGGAATGCAAAGTACCAGATGAAGGACAAAGACAAAAGGGTTTGCCTATGAAGGGTGTCAGCACAGAAGCACAGTTCTTACAGTTCTTGAGAACAATAGGAGAAACACCATCAGTACTGTACGCCTTCCTAGAGTTATCTCACATAGGGTAGAAAGAACATCTTTGGAAGAGATTCTAATTTCGACATAATTAAGTTAGAGGGAGGAGGAAATGGAGGAAAAGCACCGGAATCGTCGACAATTGAGTTGGAGGTAAAGTTTGGGCGAAGATTTCAGCATTATCAGGAGAAGAGAAGGCAACTGAGTCGTCGGAATGAAAAAATGGAGGGAAAGAAGATGAAGTAAAGTTGTTGAAGAGGTTCTTAGCTAGATGCCAGGAAGAGCGAGAAGAATTAGAATTGGATAGGTTTCCACATTTTTGTCGGATGAAGGAATTTTTGGCGAGTCAAAGAACAGATTTACACGATCCCGGGCAGAAATATAAGCTGAGTGAAAGTCAGGAGTTGGATGGCGACGGTCCCTTCTGAAAGTCTCCTCTCTGTTGCGGATAGCATTAGAACAAGTTAAACTAAGATCTTATCCTGCATTAAAAATAGAATATGGAATGTACGCTTCCTTGCCCGAGGGAATTACCTCTGTGATGCGCTCAGCAAACTCGGAAGGGCCCCGGCCACGGAAACAGTAATCATTCCATGAGAAATCACAAAAGTACTGCCTAAGGGCCTCCCAATCAGCAGCACCAAAGTACCAAAGGCGCCTCCTCTTGGGAGGATCTAAAGGCCGAATTGGAGCGATAGGACAGGAAACGGATATAAGATTGTGGTCGGAGTATCCCAACGGAGGAAAACGTTTGAGTGAGAGAAGGAGGATGAGAGGTGAGAAATAAATCCAGACTGTTGGGCTTATCTGCAAGGCGATCGGGGATACGAGTAGGGTGCTGTACAATTGCTCTAGGTCATTTAGGATAGAAAAGTTGTAAGCTAGTTCATCAGGGATGTTAGTGAAACGAGAGGAAAGCCAAAGGTGGTGGTGAACATTGAAATCTCTAAAATGGAGATTTCAGCAAAAGGAGAGTGGGGTAGAATGTATTTCACCTTGGAAGTGAGGTAATCAAAAAATTTTGGATAGTAAAATTAGAAGAAAGGTAGACAGTGCAGATGTATTTAGTTTGAGATTGGCGTGTAAGCCGTAGCCAGAGGGTATAGAATTCAGAGGATTTGTGTTTGGGAATACGAGAAAACAAGTTAGGCCATTGTGTACATATACGCAACATCCACCTTTGAAGTAAAATTGAGTATAGAGAAATTAAGAGTGTACAGAAAAGGGGTTACTGTCAGTCGTCCCAGACACCTGAGTTTCAGTGAAGATGAAAAGGTGAGGTTTAGAGGAGAGGTAGTATTCAACAGATTGAAAATTTGAGGAAATGGCCCCGAATGTTGCGGAAGTTTGTGAAAAGGCAGATGCCCAGAACATCTCGAATGGGCGGTGGCAGATCCAGCCCCGCTGCCTGGGTCTGCGTTCCCGGTATCGGCAGCGGGGGAACCAGAAATGGGGATATTTATGGTCCCCTCCCTCCCCAGGGGACTCCGAGGCTCTTGAAGTTGTTGTCATTTATTTTTAATTTTGAAAAGATTGTCATGCGTAAGGTGCATGTACAGGGGTTAGACAAAATAATATGAACACCTTGGTAAATGGCGGTTTTTATTCTTAATATGGAGTTGGTCCTCCTTTAGCGGCAATAACAGCTGCAGTGCGTCGGGGAATTGATTCATACAGCTTTTGGACAGTGGCTAGAGGAATCCTGAGCCATTCGAGCAAACACTGCTCCAGTTCCTCCAAAGACGCCGGCGGTGGGAATCGGCTTCTGACCTGCTGCTCCAACTGACACCACAGATGCTCGATAATGTTAAGATCCGGGGATTGTGGAGGCCAATCCAAGCGTTCTACTTCACTAACATGCTCTTCAAACCAGTTTTTAACGACCCCAGCGGTGTGGATTGGTGCATTATCATCCTGGAAGACGGCGCCGCCATTGGGAAACAGCGTTTGGACCATGGGATGGACCTGGTCAGCCAATATTGACAGATAGACCTGGGCATTAACCATACCATGCAGTACTACAGCTGGGCCAAGAGTATTCCACGATATTGCTGCCCAAACCATCACAGATCCGCCTCCATGCTTAACGGTTGGGGTCAGGCAGTCATAAGCATCTTTAGGCTGTCTCCAGACGTAAACTCGACCGGAACATGGAAATAGCGTAAAGGAGGATTCGTCAGAGTAGACTACATTCTTCCACCGGTCCATTGACCAATTCTTATGGTCATTACACCATTTTCTGCGCCGCTCAATGTTGATGTGCGAAAGGAAGGGTTTGGCAATTGCAGCCCTCCCATGGTATCCAGCTCCATGGAGCTCGCGACGTACAGTTCTGGTCGATACCGGGCTTGCAAGATGCTGGTTAAGCTCTGCAGTCACTTTTGGAGCTGTGGTCTTATGGTTCTTTGTCACAATGCGCTTTAGCACCCGGCGGTCTCGATCACACAGCTTCTTCTTGCGTCCACTATTGCATTTGTCGGTGCTTGTCTTTCCATGGTTTTGGTATGCAGACATGACCATAGAGACAGTTCCTCTGGATACATTGAACATCTGAGCGGTTTTCGTCACCGATGCACCAGCCATCCGCGCTCCGACAATTTGCCCTCTTTGGAAGTCTGACAGGTCTTTCATAACTGCTAATTCATAATTCACTCAGATCTGTAAAAACAACGTGAGGGTTATAACATGACGTATACACTCTCTGTTACGCATTTAAATAGGTTTGCCAGTCATTTGACCGTTTACTTTGTGTCTGAGCAATCCGTAAAGATAACCGGTGAAATCGGCGGGTGTTCATATTATTTTGTCTAACCCCTGTATATGTAGTGAGGAGTAGGGAGAGAAGTGTGTGTTTGAGAGCATGCTGGACTTCTCACTGAGTAGATAAGACGCGGAAAAAGATCAGCTAATGAGGACATTGACAGGAGAAACGGAAATTCCAGCACTCCGTATCTTCTGTCTAACGTCCCCCCCCACCCTCCGGAGTACTTCCCTGGTCGATTAGTGTCTTCAATCTCATCCCGCAAAGTTAACAATAATCCAGGAGTTAGCGCAGTTGACCGCATTAGCTGGCCTAAGCACTGTGCCAGTTTCTGGCCCTCTTCACTGAAATTATTAAAAACTTAACTTCATTTTCCTAAAATTAACAAATTAACGCGATTCGGCCAGGTCGAGTTCGCTGTTTTAATCCACCAAAATGTTGTGTGCAAAAACCCGTGTCTTTGAATTACCAAAATATTTGCATGAGAAACGTCAATTTACACAAGCTTTGTATAATTTTATTATTATTATTATTTCAGTCAATCGAAGTATCAGTGATGTAGATTTAAGCGTTTTCTTTAATCTTGCATTTGTGCACGTGGTTTCTGTAAGCAGATTTTTTAACCTCCACTTTGACTTTTGATTTATGAATTTGAATTTGACTTTTCAATTCCACTTAGCGTTTGGAATTTGAGGGACTAATTTTGACTCGGATTTTGACATTGGCACTAACATTGGCATTGAATATTTATATTGACGACAGTCAAAATTCAAAGTTGATGAAAATCAAAATTGAAAATAGGAGTCGGTCAAAATTCCAGGTGAAAATTCAAATGTGAATTCTTAAGTTAAGAATCGAAGTCAAAAGTGAGAGTCAGTCAAAATTTAAAGTGAAAACCATATCAGTTACAGTAAAATTAAGAGTCAAGCTAAAATTTAGATTCAACGTTAAAAATTCAGGTAAAGTCGGTAAAATGTTCAAAATCAGAATTCACAGTCGAAGTTAGAATAAAAGTT
>JAJOZX010001545.1:622500-692500 GCA_023014485.1 Bathynomus jamesi | reverse complement strand
TGATGTAGTGACCCGTAGATGGTTCGGATCACTTAAAGCTGTAGGTTCCCTCCGTTCCATAACTTTTGCGTTGATGAAGGTTAAACAACCCAAAATATTATTTTTATGAAATTTTTAAAAACAATCAAAATCAGAAACGTTGAAACAAATAAGATAATCAAGACCTGTATCAATGTTGTACCGATTCAAATTAATCGTGTTAGTTGATCGTTCCTTTTCACATCTTTTAACCACGAAATGTCATTCAGATAGGCGTAATGTCACCAACCAAAGAGAGTAACACCTCCTATCACTTGGAGGTCATGGTTATCCCGAATGAATTACGAACGGGCTCTTCACTATACTCTTCCACAGTTATCAGACTGGCTTGGGACAGTCGATGACCGAGTTCTAAGTTCATCTCTTGCTCATCAGGTGTGCGCTTCATGTGCCCTACTAAGCACTGGCGTGTTGATTTTCCCTTATCGCTTACATGACGCAGTAAAGTGGAGATAATAATAATAATAATGAGGCAGGAGGATCAGAAACTGGCACAGCGCTCACGCCAGACGAACGCGGCTCATTACACTAACTCCTGGATTGTTATTAACCAGGGTTGGCAAAAACCCAAAAAACCAACTGGTTTTTTGCTGAGTAGTTGGGTTTTTGCCAACCCTGTTATTAACTAGCACCGGTTGTCGAACCTCCGATTTCGCTAATAGGGAAGCGGTGTTACCCGCTGAGGTGAGGGCACTATTGTAAAGGGATGGTACAGGGCTCCGGATCCGACTCGGTTTTCAAGGGTGTCTACCCTTTCAAATTCAAAACTATAAATAAAAGAGTTGCGTTTGATTTACGGTCCGTTGTTTTTGATTTGGGTAACTATTTGTCGGGCGTTTTGAAAAATAACGTGACTAAGTCGGGCCTAGCAGCCTACGTGTGAACCCTCACAGTCTCAGAGTTACTACTTCATTTAATCCTCACGTGCCCCATACGACAGTCCACCCTTAATAACAACTTCCGCGGTGTTGAACAGTTACTAATACCGCCACGTCCTCGGGCTTCATGTTTCCAATCATTATTTAGCACCAAGTTTAAACCAAACGAGACACCACTAATTGGAACGAAACCGATTTGGGTAAATTTGCCGAGTGATGACTCGTGTCTTCTCTACTTTAAGAAATTCATCTAATATAGCAGGGGTGGCCAAGTTTCCTGGACCCAAGAGCCACATACGACGTTTTTCAGATGTACGAGAGCCGCAAAATATTTTAAAAAGAATTTAATTATTAAAAACATATACATATAGTTATACTCACATTATTAAATTGTTTAATTACTGCTTGTAGAAGGCTTAGTTTGGGTCTTCATTTTGGCTGTTAATGCTTTAAAGTCTGGCTGATGTGATGTTAAGGCGGTATGAAGAAGCTCAGTCAGGTGTTCGTTAGTGAGGGCAGCACGATGTTTTGACTTTACGAACTTCATTACCAAGAAGAATGCTTCACAGCCATAAGTTGTCCCAAAAACTGAGATAAGTCGTAAACTGGTTTTCCTGAGGTGAGGATACTTTGTCTCTGGTACTTGCTTCCAAAACTCGACTGCAGATAAGCTTTTATGTATCAACTTTAAACCTACGTCCTCCTGTAGCTCCAAAAGTTCTGTTTGTATTGAAGCAGCTTCCGTAACAAAAGGTGTGGTAACAGGGCAGCCATCGTTGACGACATCAATCAGGAAAAGATTTACAAGAAATTCGAAGCATGGTTTTAGCTGCTTTAGTTCATCAAACCTGAACTGAAAATCATCAATTAGTCCTTCTAATTTACCTTTGTATTCCTCCAATTTACTATCTTTTATTTCAATATCAGGAAAAGTGTTTGCTCGGTTTTTCAGGTGGGGAAAGTGGTCAAATTTTTTTGTTATTAGATATTTTTGGAAGAGCTTTATTTTATTCTGGAAACTGAAAACGGTCTGTGTAAGGTCAGAAATGACCTTATCCTTTCCCTGAAGTGCCAAATTTAGATTTTGAAGGTGTTGTATTACAGTAAAAAACATCAGATCCTGCACCCATTCGTGATCTTCTAGTTGTGGATATGACTTTCCCTTTTCTTTCAAGAAATCAGTGATAGGCTCCAACAGTGCAACAAACCTATTCAGGAGATTACTAGTTGATAACCACCTTACAATACAGTAGAATGAAAGGTCAGCTGGCTTATCTTGAAGATCCAGCTCCTTGATAAAATTTCTAAACGCTCGGTGCGTTTTTGCATTTGAATGAATGAAATTCACAATTTCTAGAACACATTTCAGAACACTGTCATACCTAAAGTACTTGCTTACCAAATGACCACGGTGAATGATACAGTGAATGAAGAGAGACAGGATACTTGGGATCGCGTGTCAAGAGCCCAACTAGGCCTACATTTTGTCCTACCATAGCTGGTGCTCCATCTGTTGCAACACTGACAAGTTTATTCAATGGTACTTGAGCATTTGATAATGCCTCGTCAAGTGCGTTCTTAATGTCAACCCCTCTGGTGGTTTATCTTAGGGTCATTAAGTCCAAGAGTTCTTTCACATTTCCATCGCCAGTAACATAACGAACAAATATCGCCAGTTGAGGGTTATCTTTAATATCTGTGGATTCATCGAGGGCCAAACTGAATGGAACAGAATTCTTCAAATCACTCTGCAACGAGCATGTAATTTCAGCATTGATCTGGGAAATACGTCTCTGTAGTGTGGCGGGAAATAGAAATACTTGCTATTTGTTCTCGAAGCTTTGTATTATCTGGAGCGAGAATTGCAGTAACATCGGCAATATTCTTCTTCACAAATTCTCCACTACTGTAGGGAAGTTGAGCGCGAGCAATATTCCATGCCATAGCAAAACTAGCGTAAGTAGTTAAGTCAGCTGTCTTACACAATGATGAAAGTACATTTTGTTGGGCAACTAGGCTAGATTTCAACATTGTTAACTTAGTCTTCCGCAATTCTGATTTGGGAGGAAATTCCGTAATAAAATTTTTATGGTTAGTTTCATGATGACGCTTTAAGTTACTGGCTTTAAAGTGATTGAGTGCCACGTGGCAGATAAGACAGGTTTCCCACCCTTAACAGTAAAGGCAAAGCTCTTCTCCCACTCCTGTTTAAAAACTATTTTCTTGTTCATATTTCCGTTTCTTACACTTTGTCTGCTCAGTCATTTTAATCAACCAAAGGGTTGTATAACTTTCACTTGTATAGCTGAGAAAAATAGCCACTATTTGATCTAAGAAGCCAATTTTAAAACACACACTCGTTACTACACGCGCCCCGCAGGGTAGCTCGAGGGGTACTGGACACTTGTGAGTGGCGATAGGTGTTAATTACATAATTATCCCACTTAGTGCCTGTCACGCAAGAGAAATTGTCGTACGCATGACGCATTTTATTGTCAATTCAATTTTTCCTTGTTTTTTTTTTCATATTTTTTTATTATGTGAAAAAAAAATTATATTTGTATTATGAATTTTGTCTTTTATGATAAATACAATAAAAACCAAACTTGTCTCGCGAGCCGCAGTTAACAACCTCGAGAGCCGCATGCGGCTCGCGAGCCGGGGTTTGACCACCGTTGTAATATAGATTTCACTTTTCGGTCCGAGTAATTCACTTTTGACGGGGTCACTCTTTCGTCACAATTGGGATATGAAACAAACAAACCCCTCCAAAAAAAAATTACTTAAATTACATGTACTAGCGAGTTGAAAGTTGAATCACTTTCAAAGTTCAGTTATCGATTGCAGAGCATAATAAATCACTTGAAGCCAGATCACAAATTACTCGTGAGTGACAAAATGTTTTACTATAGTCTCAAAATTGTTTAATTTAGGAAAGGTTTACATGACCACTCGAAAACTAAACTTGAGCCGCCCTAATTTAGTTTATTTCAAGTACACTAAAAAGAGACTAAATGAACTAAGTTTACGGTGCGCGTGCGTACGCATTCTTCCCTAGACAAGTCCCGCTTGCTATGTCTTCGTTTCCAGCGTCAACCTTCTGTAGTGGCATCCAAGACATCTTTTTCCAGTTGTCGCTTTGCGTACGACTTCGTCCTCTTTATTTTTCCCTGATTTTAACAGTTAGAATTAAATATACTTATGATTAATGATTAACTTGTTTTCACTAAATTTTTCGTTATTATTATTTATAATTTAAGTTATTAAGGTATTTGTTAATAATTTTCGCGCGGTATCTATATCGTGAGTTCGCGGCCTTTGATCGTGGATTGTGCTCCATTCGGCAAAATTTGGCGCGCTAAGTAAAAACATGACGTCATTGGGAATGAAGAAACGCGATTGGGCACACAAGAATCACATCACCTAAGATGGTGCCGCGCAGGCGTGTGTTGCGTGTTGAGCTACTGCGCAGTTACGTGACGCCCCTTTCATTGGAGATGAAGCCCCATTAAGACTGCGCGAGAGGCACAGTAGTAGTTAGATTGACTAACGTCATCACAGGATGGCCTAGAGTGTTTTCCGTAAAATGTTTATCCCTTTATTAAATAAAATTCTAACTTTAGACTTTAGACTCCCAACAACCGATTTTATAAACCTTAAAATCCATATTTGAAAAGGCTTGAAAAATTGTGATCTTTAATACCATGCGAGTTGATCAACAAGAACCACTTATAATAATTTTAGGATTTCACTAATGACCTGAAACTACTACTTATTATATGCAAGTGGGTAGATTAGAGCTTCCTTCATGCAAAAATGAAAAATATTTGTGTAACTATTTTTGATAAGCTTTATCGGATTATACATTTTCCTTTTTCTCATAAGCTTTATCGGATTATACATTTTCCTTTTTAATCAAACAAGCTTCATTCAGCTAAAACGTTCAAATATCTTATACCGAAAAATTCTTAAGTTTAATCTCGTATTGAATAGTAGTAGTTATATTTTGGTTGTGATAAATTGTTTTGGTGACTGTAATGGTTGGTGAGTATCCGCACGATCTGTTGTAGTAAATAATGTTTAGGGTTGTTTAACCTCCGGCAAAAGTTATGGGATGAAGGGGACCTATATCTTTTAGTGGGATCCGAACCACGGGTCTCTACATCTTCTGAATCCAGAGGACGGTTACCCAGCATGACGGGTTATTTTTGTAATTGCTGTTACGATACGAGCACGTAAATCTTGCAGATCTGTAGCCCTCATTTGATAGACGTTTGATTTGATAACGCCCCATGCAAAGGAATCCAAGGGGGTTAGGTCAGAAGATCGAGCCGCCCAGGGCCTGTTGCCTCCACGCCTGCACGTCCGGTCCACCGATTTGGAAATCGTTCATTTAGGTACTCCCGAACAATGCGTAATGACAAGGTGCCTCATCTTATTGAAAGACGATCGTGTTTAAAATGCCATCCGAATGAAGCTGGGGTTCCAGGAATTGCTGAAGCATGTCCAGATAAATAAGTCGTGTAACTGTAGCTTCAGCAAAGAAAAAGGGCCCATAAATCTTAGATTTTGTCATACCCAACCAGACAGTAACTTTAGGAGAATCTCGTTCCCATTGATAGAAATCAACCGGCTTTTCATTAGCCCATATGCGGCAGTTATGGCGATTAACCTTTCCACACGTGTGGAAAGTTTTAAATTTATTAAGCAAATCATGAATTGTCTTTTCTGTAGAACCTGGCTTGTGAAATGTTCTTTCAAAGCTCTCTCTAATTTCTTTGCATTTCTTTCCTTTAATCCAAAGTGTCACCACCATCACCCGTTCTTGTACATTCATTTTCATAGGGTTCTGCAACAAAAATAAATAAAAAACGTTAATTCAACGAAATAGATAGGGACTTTATAAACGCCCTGTACAAAGAGTGTCTGGATACTCTAAGATCAATCGTCGTGGATATAATTACAATTAGAATTTATCCTTCTCTGAAAACGTTAACTAAACTACTGAAAGAAGTTGACTGGCATAATATGAACATTCGCGATGTTGAGGGTAGTTTTGCGATATTCTAGTTCATGTAATTCTATTACTCTTATGCTGCCTTCATAAAATGCCTTATATGGTTGGTTTGGGACCTTGCTTTTGAATTATCAAGTCTGTTTTTAATTTTATGAAGTGAATATTCCTTAGATTTCGCAGTTCCCTCGGTTGAAAATTAAACAGTGTTGGGTAAGTTTTTCTATATATGTTGTTAAGGCTCTTTGTCTTGTTGCCTTAGGGATGATGCTGAACCCTTTTGTATGTTCATTCGAATTTATTTTTAATTGGTTTTCATTACTGGTAGTTCATTTTTAAAGTATTTTCCATCACGTATCGTTCACCGCGTCATTCCATTGAAAACAGTTTCACGAAAGAGCTTCGTCTTTTTGCTCCATGTATTTTAGATGTAAAGGTTTTTTGTAGGAATTCGATACCTGTAATACGGTCTTGTGAGAATAGAACATAATGGTTGCTTTATCGTTGCGAAACTCTTCCTTTTGATTCCTGTAAATGTTTCCCTTGTCAGTTTTAATATTTAGTCGCTCTTTCAGCTCTGCCTTTATTTTCATTATTACTCTTAAATTTCTGATATGTTATTTTAATGTAATTTATGGATTGTTCCTTGTTTCTTGGCTATTTTGAAATATCTGAAGTTGGAGTTTGCCATCACTCAATTTCGTATTGTTTTCTTCGTTTAATTTAAATAATTTGTTTGTTGTACGAGTATTGTAATTCTTTGGTTTTTTACAGGTTTGTAAGCAAGTATTCTGTGGTTACATAAAGGGATTTAGCAAAATTAGATTCTCTCTCTCTCTCTCTCTCTCTCTCTCTCTCTCTCTCTCTCTCTCTCTCTCTCTCTCTCTCTCTCTCTCTCTCTCTCTCTCTCTCTCTCTCACAAGGACCGCACACGTTGAGTTCGGTTGACTGCCAGTTCCGATCGGAACGGGAGCTGCTTGGCGTCGATCGGAACCTGGGAGGGACGAACTATAGGTTAATCTTGGTGTATAGACCTCCGCATCTCCTCCTCGAGGAGGATACACCCCTGTACACCGAACTCCGTAGCCTGCTAGGGGACAGGGTATGTGTAGTTTTAGGAGACTTTAACTGTCGCGGCGTAAAGTGGGAAGACAGGACTGCTGATGCCGAAGGGAGGAGGCTAGTTGACTTTGCTGATGAGAACTTCCTGACTCAGTGGGTCAATGGGGCTACACGAGGCGAAAGCGTTCTAGACTTAGTATTCACGACCGAAGACAACCTCGTCACTGGCCTCACCGTTGACGAATCGTTGGGCGGGAGTGATCACGGTCTGATTAGGTTCTGTGTCTGCGTCCCTCGGGTGAAGCGTAGTAACTCGAGAGGCAGTAAGCTCGATCTATGGCGGGCGGACTTTGCTGGCTTCCGGGATAACGTGAGATGGGGTTAGAGGTCGGCGGCGATGTTGAAGGAGTGTGGAGTGCATTCCGGGACCAGTTTATGGTGCTGCAGTCTGCAGTCACCCCTGCTTCAACGCAGCCTAAGTGGTTCAGTCGGGACATCTCTCTGGCTATCCGAAATAGGAAAGCTGCGTATAGTAGGAGGGCGGGTCGTACTCAGGTGACAACATGAATCTGAAGGAAATCCTACCATCAGGGGTGTCTAAATTATGTGTTTTTACATGGGGAATTCAAATATGAGCTTATTTTTTGGATAGGATAACTCTAACCTACATCATTTTGTATTTCTAAATTGCCAATTTTACCCTTTTGAACCCCTTTATAATATATTAAAAGATATAAGGTAAATCATTTATATTGACAAGGCCAAATCAACTTTACATATATTTATTAATAGGTGAACTGCATGCATATCACTGGATATAATTACAAAGATCATTCTCCTGACATCTTGAACTTTGCCAGGTTGCACAAATCCTGCTTTGACTCAGACTTGGACATCAGCTTCCTGCTGGTCTCCTGAGCCCTGATCCCTCCATCCCTCTTTTCCTGTGAGAAGTACTTAGCAGAAGCCTCAGTCACCATTTTAACAACCCTCTCAATGCTTTGTGTGTGGCAAGGCCAGTTGCGCACCTCCATTGGGGTGTTGAAGAAGTTTTTCACCTCTGAGGTGCTTAGAGAGCAGGTGAGAGGTGGCTCTGACACACCTTCTGACCAGCTGATCAAGTCACCGATGCTGGAAGCATCACAATTGATGTCAGGTGTCCTTCTGCTCCTAACAGAGGAGTCCCCCAGCTGAGTGTCCGGGTCCCCCTCTCCCCTGATGGCCAGGATTCTCTCCACCCCTTCAATCCTCTCCTTCTGATCCTCAGAGCAGAGTAGTGTTTGGAGGATGACTTCACTGTGGGTATACCAAGCAGATCTTCTCACAGTTGGCATCACAATATCCAGCACCTCCTTTCTCTGGGACTTGAGGCAGTCCAGCTGAAAGAGGATGTGCCTAGGCCCTTCGATCCAGGAGTGCTTGACCTTCACGTTGAACCAATATGGGTAATACACTCCAATGATGAATTCCACAATGAATTGCAGAATCTTCAGGTTCTTTCCTTTAAGTCCGTGCTTTGACACCCAGAGCCTGAGAAGTCTGTTCGCTGTGGTGAGCCAGCGGCTGTGGTTTACTGGTTCTATCTCTAACAGAGCCAGCCCTGCAGGAAGTACTCCATCCCTGACTGCACAGACAATTTTATAGCCATAGTATTGATCAGTTGAGAGATCTTGAATGACCTTGTCAGGAAGCTTGATCAGTGGAGGGCCAACAGAGATTCGGGTGAAGCTTGGATTGATATCAAAGTCTGTAGCAGAATCAAGGAGCTTTCCTATTGGCCCGGATAATTTTTTGTCTGACAGAGTAGGGCCATCAAGGTCAACAATGAGATGGCGCAGGGGAAGTTCAACAGTGTGCAGGTTGCACACCAACCAGACCAGCTTTCTCCCCAGGTGCAGCTCCAGCTTCCGCATTACTCCAGCTTTCACACCAGTGTTGACATTTGTTGAGTCTCCTCCAATGGCCAACAAGGTCTTATCATAACCCCTCTCTTTCAGCCAGGCAAACAGGACGTTAGCAATCTTCTCCGCATGTGACTCCTCTTTAGTTGCTTTCTCTGGGGTAAAGTGGAACAGATAGTAGCTGCCAGGCTCACTAACAACACTATATAGTGTTCTTCCTTGATCTTTGCGGGAAAAGATTGGTCACTGCCCTCAGCTTCCATCATCACATTGGTCAGGTCAATCCGCCCATCAAAGAGGATGCAAGAGATCCCCCCCTCCTCCCTGCACTTCTCGAACTGTTCCCCCAGCTCTCTCATCAACTTCTCCTGTGCTCTCTTGACCTTGCTCTTATCAATCACTTTACTTGTATTGTCTTCTGTGATGATTCCTGCGTCAATCAGAGCTGCTGTTGCTATCGCTGCAGTTGGCCTCAGCCCTATGCCATACCTTACACTAGCAAGGGCAATGTTTTGAATCTCATCATAGTTTTTCTGTACCTTTGCCGAAGCTGCTGGCTCAGGGTCAGTTTGAGGGAAGAGCTCAACTTCAGGAACAAACTCATCTTCATCACCACTTCTCTCCAATTCCAGATCCTCATCACCATCTGCCAAAAATCTCTTAACATCCTTCCTGGCTGCCTTCTCTGCTACTGCAGCACTTTCCTCCTTGCTCCTTCTCCTTTTCTCTGCCTTCCTTTCCATCCACTGCCTTTTCAATGTCCTCACCTGTCTCTTGTGCTCTGGTAGATCAGGACCCCCTATTTGGTGGGGTCCCTTACTTCCAACCTTCTCTTTCTGTCCCTTGATGTAGGCAAGATCTTTCACAGGAATCTTTTTCTCTCTGCTGCAGGAACAGTTAATGTGGGCTTGGATAACACAGCCCTCACAGCCTCCCCCCTCACAACTGGTAATCTGACACTTGCAAGTCAAAATATCAAAGAACTTGTCTAACTTGACAATGAACCTCTCTTTGGCATCAAGTTTGCCCTTCCCAAGAGGAAACCACTGCCTGATTCCAGACCTCCTTCAGCTTGGACATGATGGTCACTTTTTCATTGATAACAGGTGGCTTGAAAAGAGCATTAGCTTTGCTCCACTGACAAATCAGACCAGGGTAGATGTCACTCACCAGCCTGTCCACTGGGTAGTTCCTCCTGTCATCTTCACTTTGCTTCCTCAAGTAGATGCCATACCTCAGGATATCCCTCACAGTTGGCAGTTCAGACACCAACAGCTCCCGGCCAGTGCCAACAAGATTACTCAGATGAGAACTTGATTTCGTCCTTGTTCTGACTTGAGCCATTTTCTTAATGAGTTCACACTGAAATAAAAACAATAATAAAACAGTTAAGTATCCACTACAGACAGGTATTAACTCTTTTCAGCGCAAAATTCTTGGTTAAAAAAAGAGCTGAAATGGGCAAGAACAAATTTATCTGCAAATGCTAAACATATTGCTTTTTTGGTTTCAAAATGTTATAAAATGCTAATTTATCTGTTGTCTGTAATGCAAATAATTTGTTCATGTACTCTAAAAAAAACTAAAGAAACATCCTAAAAATATTCTTTAGAACATTGAAATAGGCCTCATACTGCTCAGTTGTACTAAAAATGAACCACCTAATTTTAGCTCAAATCAAAGTTGTTAATTAAATTTTGCTCAATGTATCACTATAATATGCGTAGAAATAGCTTTTTCTAAAATATAACAGAATAATACACATGTGAACAGTAACAAAAAACATATCAGTAGATAATCACTAAATCTATCCCCTCACTGCAAGCCGAGGTGGTAAAATAGTTTCATAAATCATGAGTCACTTCAAATATTTCACAAAACGTTTTAGAATGTTCTGAAACGTTACATTCTAGCCTCTGAGAAAGGTGGCTCAGAAAATGGCCTTATGCGCGCCAGAAAACCGTCAAAATATTTCATATACCAAACTGTATGATAATTACAATTAAGTGGAATGGCACACCTTTTTATTTGAGTATTTAAATATTATTATTATTATATGAATTACATTATATGTGTTTATATGAATTAGTTAGAACAATGCTCTATGAGAGATAACGTGAGCAGCCATGATAGAAAACGTGAGAAGACATATTCTGGGGTAACTACAATAGTAAAATAATCAACAATTTAATAATAATCAACTGCAAAATGATGTAGGTTAGGGTTATCAGAATTAAATATTTTCTTCAGAATTGTGTTCTATGCACCAAAATATGTCATTTGAACACCCCTCTCCATTGATTTAAAAAAAATGCATTGTATGACCCGCCCTAGCATAGGAGGGCGAAGGCCAATCGTTCCCATGAGAACACTGAGGGGTATGTCTGCCTATGCAGGGAAGTGAAGGCGAAGATTAGGCAGCGAAACGTAACGAAGAACTCAGGGTGGCAAGCCTCTGCAAGGCGAACCCTAAGGAGTTCTTCAGTTATGTTAATAGAAAGCCCATTAGAAGCATGATAAGCATGCTAAAGGACCCCAGCGGCACGCTGCGGACATCGTTAATGTGCTGAGTGAGTACTTTGCGGGAGTGTTCACCAGGGAGGACACCCGCGTCATCCCCGAGCCAGGCGTCAGGCACGAAGGTGCTGGCCTGGATAGTGTTCGGTGTACCGAGACAGACGTTGCCGATAGAATAGACAAATTGAGCGCGTTTAAGGCTTCTGGGCCAGACCAGTTCCTCCCCCAGAGTCTTGCCGGAAGTGTGAGACCAGGTGGCTCCCCACTTTGCTACAGTCTTCAACAAATCGTTGGAGACGGGCCAGGTGGCTAGTGACTGGACGGAAGCCAACGTGACCCCTATTTTTAAGAAAGGGGATCACGAAAGTCCAGGGAACTATCATCCCATTAGTCTCACTTCGGTTGTAGTTAATTATTAGAGGGGATAATAACCGATAGAATCGTTGAGCATTTGGATTCCTACAAGCTGCTTGTGGACTCCCAACATGTGTTTAGACGGCATAGGTCGTGTCATACCAACCTACTAGAGTTGTTCCAAGTCATGTGGAATGAGTACGATAAGAGTAGGGCGATTGATATACTTTATTTCGACTTTCAGAAAGCCTTTGACAAGGTACCTCACCACCGGACCGGCTAATGGCCAAAGTCAGCACGCTGGGTATCGATGGGGAAATAGGTAGCTGGATTGGAAACTGGCTGAAGAATAGGCGGTAGAGGGTTGTAATTAAAGGGGCTACCTCGGGCTGGGCCTCGGTCACTAGCGGGGTTCCTCAGGGTTCCGTTTTGAGGGCACTGTTGTTTATCATTTACATAAATGATATCGACGCTGGCATCGTCAATATGATCGCCAAATCCGCTGATGACACCAAGCTTGGGGCCAATGTTGGGACGCCCGAAGCGATCGAGCAACTGCGTGCGGACCTAGGTAGGATAGGAGAGTGGTCCGAAAAATGGCAAATGCCGTTTAACTTGGGTGAATGCAAGGTGATGCACATTGGCTACGCCAATCCCAAGTCGGACTACTCCATGTTGGGGAGTAATATCGAGGCCACTGACTTGGAAAAGGACTTGTGTATGCTAATTAGCAGCGACCTTAGGTTTACCAAACAGTGCGTAAAGGTGGAAAAGAAAGCCCAGAAGCTGTTGGGTTATATGAGGAGGCAATTTCGACTTCGGAACAAGGAGATTGTGCTCTCTGTACAATTCCCTGGTTCGGCTGCACCTGAAATACGCTGTGCAGGCTGGAGCGAGTCCAGGCAAGGGCCACAAAGTTAATCCCTTCTGTTAGGGATATAGGCTACAATCGACGCTTACACGCCCTGAATTTGTTTTCGCTGGAAACTCGGAGGCTGCGCGGTCAACTCATCGAAGTTTTCAAACTGTTAAACGAGTTCAACGATGTCGATTTTAGAAGCATGTTTAGTTTAAATAACTCAACTCGCAACAATGGTTGGAAGTTGGATTTGAAACGGTTTAGCACTAGTGTGTGTGGGAATTACTTTACTTATAAGATCTGTGACACGTGGAACAGGCTACCTTCAGAAGTTGTGAACAGTTCCTCTGTGGATAAGTTCAAGAAAAGGTTGAACCGAATCTTGCACACTATTTGAGGGTGTAGGAAGAATTTTTCCCTCGTACCCGTTGTCATTGGTACCACCTCTGTATGGGCCGCAAAGCCTTTTGAGGTCTTTCTTTTCCTTGTAACTCTCTCTCTCTCTCTCTCTCTCTCTCTCTCTCTCTCTCTCTCTCTCTCTCTCTCTCTCTCTCTCTCTCTCTCTCTCTCTCTCTCTCTCTCTCTCATATATATATATATAATATGTGGTATTATCCCACTCGGTGTCGTCATTCACATTTGATCGATCAATTATTGATTAAGTAAACTTTAAAGTGATAGTGTTTTGAATTATTTGGCTCTAATTTATGATTGGCTGTCAGTATCATTTGTTTCCTCCACTTTATATCAGGTAACAAATTCTGTTCGATTAGAAAACGAACGATAGATAACAGAATAACCTCAAGATACGTGAAATAGTTTTAGAAATGTTGCAAAATACACGCGGCGACAGGTTCGCACATGTTTTATCACGATACAGAATGACTTAGGCTAGTGTAAGATTAGGCTAATGAATATTTTCTCTGGTGTTTTCCATACAGTTACAACGCCATCCCTACGATATTACAGTAATTGAAAAAACATGGAGCCCACAAAAGAGCATATTTGACATGTGATGCTGTATGAGTTCCATAAAGGATCTAACGCAAGAGAATCCGCAAGAAACATTCAAAGAGTTTATGGAAATGATGATGTGAGCGAATGAATATGTAGGGGATGGTTTGAGAAGTTCAGAAATGGAGACCAGTCTGAAAGATTATCAACGAACAGGGCGACCAAATGAGTTAGATGAAGAGTTGCTGAAAGCAACAGTGGAGGAAAACCCAACGGTAACTGTAAGAGAACTTGGCCTGCAACTCCGTGTTAGCCATATGACCATTCATCGTTATTTGAAGCTGTTAGGAAAAGTAGTGAAGGTTGGAAAATTGGTTGATTTTGTCACAAGCGAATCTTCAACATCGAATCGATATTTGCACATCACTGCATTCTTGGCAACTGCAGGCACCGTTTTTCAGTCGGATCGTCACTGGGGATGAAGAATGGGTCCTCTATAACAATATTAAGCGTCGACATCAGTGGCTTAGCCGTGAAACAAAGCCTGAACCTCAGCCAAGGAATGGACCCCATCCAAAGAAAATTTTGCTTTGCGTTTGGTGGGATATGCAAGGAATTATTCATTTTGAGCTTCTGCCAAATAACCAAACAATCACAGCTGAAGTCTACTGCCAACAACTCCAACGATCGAAATGGCATTACAAGAAAAACGTCCTGCATTAATTAATCGCAGAGGTGTTCTATTCCACCAGGATAACGCGCGCCCTCACACTGCTCGAATCACCACTACCCAATTGGAGGCATTTGGTTGGGAAAAAATGCCTCATCCACCTTATTCTCTGGACATCACACCTTCAGACTACATTTATTCAAAAGTCTGCAACACCACCAAGATGGACAAAAGTTGCAATCCAGGGAAGCTTTCGAAAACGAAGTGATCGCTTTTTTTTAACTCGAAACCAAGGGATTTCTTCGAACGTGGCATAAAAAAACTTTTCTACAGGTGGGAGGAGGTTATAGAAAAAGAAGGGAATTATATTGATTAATTTGTCATTGTCATTTAATTTTTGTTGTCAATAAACTAAAAATTAGAGCAGAATATATGTTACAACCTTATACTTCGTTGTTTCCTATATACTATTGAGCTAAAATGTGTCTGTGTGTCTGTCTGTCCGCTTTCTTCGGAACTGTGCACAGCCTAAACGGCACAACGGAAAATTCTGCAACCACCACCACCAACTGATAGCCCATGAGCTGCCGATGTGCTCTGTCAAGTTTCCCGGTCCTAGGTCACAATTACTGGGTCCGAAGCCCCCAGCACCGCGATAAAACTACAGAAAAGAACGCAGCCGTGAAAATCTTGATGGCGAGACGGTTGGGGGTAATGGCGTTTTTTACTTTTGTGTGGGGGTAATGGGGGAGAGGGGTGGGGGTAATGGCGTGTATAGCAGTATATGGGTCACAGTGCTACCCGCCCGGAGGGCCAAGTTGTACAACGGTAGCGAGCTACCGCTTGTTAAAAGCTAATTTCTTTAAATACCTTATTACCTTTTCGTAATTTTGTTTTTAAATTTACTGTTGCGTAATTGATCTCTTTGTTATCACCATGAATGTTGACCTTTTTTTTTATGGAATTTATCTCATGCCAATAAATATCATCATCACTATTATTTTCATTTTGTGCCCAACAGTGCGAAATCCACGATTGAGAAGCTTAAAGGAAACAATTCTCAAATCGATCTATTCACATTTTATGACATTCTCATTCACAGTTTTCCCCACTTTGGTTTAGGTTAGGCTAGGCTAGGCTGGGCTTGGCTAATGTTATTTTAAGTTGTTTCTCTCTCCCAGATTGTCGGGTGCGCGCAAAGCCTGCTGAAAGGGGGTACGAGTAAGTTAGTAAAGGAAAATTAAAATATATGGAATTTTTTAGTGATTTTATCCCCTTTCACTATACCTGGTATTATACCCGATATACCTGATGCCTGATATCTGGTATGATGTGTAAAAATTGCTTAGAAAAGATGTCTCATTAGGAAAGGAAACATTAAATTTTAATGCTACCTTGCACTCGATTTGATATCATATGCAGTTGAAATAAGGGAGCGCGAAGGGTTCATTTCATTTTGAAGGGGGCGTTGAATAAAAATGTTTGGAAAACGCTGCGTTAAGCTCTGTTAGGCAGGAAATATTAACTGTTCTTACTTGGCACCTTTACCGCGAATGCGAATGGTAGTGCATTCTTACTTAAATAAGGAATAAACAAGACTTTTCCACTCCAAATTCGTGAGGTGGTTTGGGTTATACTGTACAACTCATTTTCTTTCATTCTTTTAGAACACTTTTAAAAGGTTGATGCGAGTGCTGTTATCAATAGTTCTTATTTATTTATTGGTTGTGGTTTCTCTTTGTAAAAAGGATTAGCGTTGGCACTTTTTTATTTAGTGTGTGCAGGCCGGTGTCCATGATGATCTCAACAACGTGTATATAATGGATTCGCATTTCCTCGGAAACATTGCATTCCGCGTCAAGCCTTGGGGTTACATTATCTCGCTATCAGTGAGATAGCGCACTGATTATCTCTTTCTGAGAAATCAGTATACTGTATATACACCTACATTTACTTTGTACTTCATCCTCGATTGATGTCTGTTTACAGACACTTATAAAGTGTGTCACGTCGATTTTGGTAAAGGCTACGTATGTAGCGCGCACACTAGTAAAGGCTATGTAGCCCACACACTTACCATTTTTTGCTTACTTGTTCTACTGGCTTGTTATAAATTTAGTCAGCATCCACAGCTCGGTGAAAGCGAAAATACTGAGGTCGGGGATTCGACTTCCGATGGCACTGGTTAATAATAATCCAGGAGCTAGCGCAGTGGGCCGCATTCGGATAGCCTGAGGGCTGTGCCAGTTTCTGGACCTTTTAACTGATTATTACTATAAATTTAAATAATTAAGCCACAAAAGGTTAATATACAGTAGTAATATATTTATCTGAAAAGCATATAACCTGTTCTTCTTTAAATATATTAAAAAAATTGATGTCATGTGCGTAGATAAACGTTTTAGAAAAGGAGTTAATTCTTGTATAGACATATTTTATGAAATTCTTTAGGGTCAGGTTAGGTTTGGGCTAACGTCATTCTCTCGACGTGACGTTTATGAAAAATGAAATGAAAATGAAAAGGTTTATTGGCAGACCCATAGTTCATATGACAAATATTAATAATATAATGGCAATTCACATCCTAAGGATAGACATATATACAATTAATGAGAAATAATCAAGTTTTTTAGGGTTAGAGTAAGTAAGATTAGTTCATTAGTGCGTCGATAGAATATTCCTTTGACGAAAAGTCAATGTAGGTTCATTTACTTGGGGTTAAATTATGATGGATATATCTTTATTAAATCTTAGTTTAATAAATATATAAATAAACATAGCTTTCAACGTTTCTCCTCAGAGATTAGGATTCATCCTTTTTGTAAAATGTGTCAGTGGAAGTATATACAGACATAGTGTGTATGCATTGCCAGTTAGAAATTATTGATTTTTTGTTTCGTATTTGTAAGCGCGAAATACTAGTCACGCAGTTACGAAGATTTCATACATAATTGATTATCGTGGAAACTAATACAGGTAAACTTGCTTAGTTTTCGCAACTTTACTTTAGGAAGTAAAGTTTGTATTGTTTCCCAGCTTACTTAATGAAGTAAGTGAGGAAAGAATAGCTGCACGTAAAATAAAATCACAGGAAGCCTGGACAAAAATGTTACTTAAATAAATTATTATTTTCAGTACCAGAACGGGGGAAATTATTATTATTATTATTATTATTATTATTATTATTATATATATATGGGATAAGTTGCACAATTAAATGCGTGAAATTAGCAGGGGTGGCAAATTTTCGGTTTTGGTGGTCGGGGGGGGGGTGTCTACACCCACGCTTCTCAAACTAGGGGTCGCAGAAACATTTGAAAATATTATTTTTTTCATAAATATACAGTGTTAGTACCTATTGCTTTTATGACATTGAGTGAAGGGTCGCGAAAAAATTTGTCTGATCCAAAGGGGTCGCAAGTGAAAAAAGTTTGAGAAGCCCTGATCTACACCATTTATTTTTTCATAATTTTGTATAAAATAAATTTGAGGTTTTATCTTTTTCAAATATTGTAATGCTTCTTTTTACTATTATATATCTAATTTTTCTAAGGCCTTCCTTCTTTTACTGAAATTTTAATACATGTTAACTGGTTAGATATTCAATAGGCCTACTAAACAAAGAATAATTTCATTTTGAGGAAGAAATTAAAACGATAGTTTATATATCAATGATATACTCGTATACCTTTATAGAAATATCTATAGGATGCATTGCTCATTAGTCGTATTTTATAAGTATTGTCATTATATTAATTAATGTACCGATTCCAGAATTTAGCCGATGCCGATTCTTTTCCTATATTTTAAAAAATCATTTCCATTCATAAATTTTACTAATCCACTGTGAAAACTCAATTTTCATATTTTTACATTTTAAATTTGTTTAAATGCTTTTCCTTAGCTTGCTTCACAATATACAGTACCAGGATTTGTTATTCCTATACCGTAGCTAAAATGAAGTGAAAAAGTTTTATTACTCAGTAAAATGATAAAATAATTTTATTTTAGTTTCGTAAATTGAATGCCAATATTTGAAGTAATTGTTTTTCCTTATGTTCAAAGTATTTTCTTTCTTCAACATTATAAACAACAACAAAATTTTTCATTAAAATTTCAAGTCTCTGGTAGCTAATTTGAATTAAATAAAATGGATATAAAATTTGGGTTTATAAAATTATTAAAATACTTAAAATAAAGTCAACATAATAAGATGTACTTTATAATTTATATGTTAAATCAACTTAATATAGAAATATTATTAATATAGAGTAGGAGATTACAATAGTTTATAATATTTAGAGATTAGCTACTTAGAGAAAATGTAAATTTATGGGCAACTTAACTTATTAAGCTTTGCCTTTTTCGTGAATGTAAAGTATTTTTATATAATTACGATTTCAAATGAGTATAAATAGTGTTTTTTGTCTGTTAAGTTTTCTGTAGATATAGATTTTGTTTTGTAATGAAAATTTTTAAATTTCAAAGAATCGGTAAGAGAATGGGATAAATTTGGCTAATGCCGATTAATCGGTACAACACTAATATTAATATATTTTGCATAGATCGGATAGGAGCCTTATGAGGCTCATAAGTTTCAATTTTTTGATTTATTACTATCTAGTAAGTACCTGTCTTAATCCAGGTTCATGACAAATAAATAAATTTGCCTTAGCGAAATCAGTGGTTAGTTTTTTTCATACTTTCGTAATATTTTTTATTTTTGGTTGCTGAAATTAATGAAATGTCCTTTTGCACCTGAAAGTGGAAGAAAGCAAGGCAAGGAATGGAGTGAAATGTTACGAACTGAAAATAGTTTTAAAGTTAAATGGAACTGAGTTGACACCAAAGACTGAACGCATTCGTTTACATTCAGAAAAGCGCGCAAACCGATATGAAATAGTAGAAGTACCCTAGAGGCTTCCACATCCGCTTTAGGTTCAGAAATTAATCATGATCCCTACGAACCACTTGTCATATGTGTCAGAGTCCTTCACCATCTCCAACTTTAACAACCTCCCAAGCATCAAACTGGTTCTCCGTCTGTTTCTCCAACGGATCCATTTCAAACGCCAAGATAAAAGAAACTAACGCGGCCTGGTTTTACTGTAAAAACAACTGACGCCCAAAGAAACATTAATAAGCATGTTACAAAGTTGTTTTATGGAAATGTTATCGCTTTTCGTGTTGCTCAATCAACAGAATTTAAAGAAATTAAAATTTAGAGACGTTCTACAAAAAGTCTTATTGGAAATTTGCTTCAAGAAGTTTATGAAGAAGTTGAAAACAATCTAAAAAATTAATTAGGAAAGACAACAATCACTCAACTTTGACAGAAACCATCCATCTTGAAGTAATCCTCCGAGTTAGTTCAACAGCAGTTGAGAGTGTATTCTTAACATTTGGCCAGATTTGGTCTAGTCTAAACTGGTGTCGAAAAGGTGGGTAAACTTGTGAAGATTTATAAATGTCTCTTGGAACAAAATGAAATATCTCATTCTGAAGAGCGAGAAGAGGAGTTGTAAGGGAATTGAAGAATAGGGACCCCAGCCTTCTTTAGTTAGGCTTATAAGGCTAACTAACGAAAATATCACGACCTAACCATTCGTTAGGTTAACTGTACGCCCTTGACGATTGGTTAGGTTAGGTCATGATATTTTCGTTAGTTAGCCTTATAAAGCTAACTAAAGAAGGCTGGGGTCCCTATTCTTCAATAGCTCCGTTGTAAGTTAGTAACTTCTACAGATTTAGTACTACAACCAAATTTACCTATTTTGTATTTTCTTTCATTTGTGTAACTAAATTATTGTAATAAAATATGAAACTCAAATTATGATAATTTACTCGCCTATACATTACGTGACATGATAGATACAAATAAAAACTTGTTAACTTCTGCTAAACCTCTTCGACTTAATTTACCTAATATATGTGTTATTATATTATATTATAGTAAAGTTAGGCTTTTTTCAGTCGTATAAACACACTACTGTAGATGAAACAAAATTTTAGGTATATAAAAAAATTGTCTTTAAAAAAGGGGGGGAAAAAAGTTTTGAAAAAAAAAAAAACATTTCGAGGCAGGTTTTCTGAAAAAGAAAAAAAAGGGATAATTCAATTGTCCCCAGTCAATCGAACTCTGGAAATTAATAAATGATTAAGTGATAGACATCCACAGGGAAAACAAAATTCTGTCAAGACCTTGCGTGTATTTTCACAATCCCTGACGAGGTGTATATATAATATATATCATGCTAGGGAAATGTGTTGTTGCAGCTGTTACCTACGTTATCAATTAATTATATTTTTGACAGTTGTTAAATTGTTTATTAATGAAAAAAAATTCACGAACATGGCCTTTTTTTTTTCTTTTTTTAGTATTTGGGTAGTTATTATTATTATTATTTATTATTATTATTATTATTATTACTAGTTTCATCATGTGTTATGATGATGATGTTGATGGAGACTACCTTTTTGTGGGATTTGTCCCCGCCAATGAAGTTCATAATCATTATTTTTAATGTTTGTTTATAGCGTACAACTGTTGTTCTTTACAACTCATAACATATTCCTTCGGCTGTTTGTTTTCTAACCGAAACGAAATACCTTATCAGTGTACAACCACCTGAGGAAGCAGAAACGGGTGTTAACTTATCGTAGAGAATTCCTTTGAGTTTACACGCTGAACTGTTATTTCGGAGGCTCGTCAGTGATAAATTTATTGAATTTATTTCCGCTATAAAGTATATCGACGAATAAAATAGCAACAATTAGTAGTTCTATCACTACTAATAGTGTACCAGACAAACCAAACGTTATTTCTATAAATGGTTTCAGCAGGAAAAAAAGAACCCTCTAACTGATTCATCGGCAGACGGCACATTTATCAGAAAATTAAGTGAATGACAGGTGACTTAACCTACGATCAGTGAAGTTCCACCAAGTGATTGATTTCCTCAGTTGCAATTCTGGCGTAACACGGGTATAAATTAAACAACCTGTCTCTTTTAATGGATGAGACGAGGTCTACTCTCCCCTTCTCATAATGCAGGAATCGTATGTAACTGTCAGTCACTTCAATTAGTCAGAAGTAGTCAGGTCGTGAAAACGGCTTCTTAAATCAAGAACTTTTATGTTAAATTCTAACTGTAAATGTTATATATATATATATATATATATATATATATATATATATATATTATATATAATATAATATAAGTACTTGCATAATCTGAATAAGGATCTGTACTTAAACACAGGAAGCCTCTCCTAGATTCTTACAAAGGAAGTCTCAACTTACTTTGTCAGAGAGGGCCTGATGTTACTGTGGCCTCTCGGCTCAGAGCTCAGACCTTTTACGTGACGTTACTCTTATTGCATTGGAACGACTCCTATACAACCCCTGTAGCTAATTTAACTTTTTTTTTTCCTCAACACACGCACACACACACACACACACACACACACACACACACACTTGTGTGTATATATATATGCAGGGTGAGAGAAAAGTCTGAGGATTTTATACATACAAATAATTTTTTAATAAATAAATTCCTGTGATATCACTGTACTGTATGCGATACTTTTCAAAGCAACTATACAAAGCCAGGAATGACCCTAGGCCCTAAGGTCCTAGCCCCAGTCAGCACCATGTCAGTAAGGATGGAACACAGCAATGAAGAAAAAGTGTATCTTGTATCGTGGGCTATTTCTTATAATAATTGTGAAGAAAATGTGTGTTTATTTAAAAAAAAACAATATTAGAAACTACCACTAAATGCAACCACTGTTCAGTATTGGAAGCTCAGAGTCAAACGTTTGGAAACAGAAAGCCTGATAAAAAAATCGTCCAAGAAGCGAAACTTCGGAAGGCCAATAATGGCGACAGGAGACAGCAACAAACAAAATGTCCTCGCCAGTTTTTAAGTCGATCCAGCACTTCAACAAGAAAAGTCGCACAGGAATTGGGTGTTTCCACATTTTCAGTAGCAAAAATATTGAAATCACAGGGGTACCACAATTACAAACCCTTAGGCAGTACCTCTCTGATTTTCCTTGGCATGATTACTGCTTCCGTGCCCGGGACCCTTCCGAGTGTGCTGAGCGCATCACAGAGGTGATTTTCTCGGGCATCTAGAGCGGACTTTTCACATTCTATTTCTACTACTATATTAAAAAAAACCCTTGGTTTAACTTCGCTTGTTGTAATGCTATCCTCAACAGAGTGGAAGCTTTCAGAAGGTATCGTCGCCATCCAACTCCTCTCTCTCACTAAGATTATATTGCTGCCCGGAATCGTGCAAAATCTGTTCTTTGACTCCAAAAATTTCTTCAGCCAAAAGTGTGAAAACCAATCTAATTCTAATTTTTCTCGCTCTTTCTGGCATCTAGCGAAGAACCTGTCCAACAACTTTACTTCTCTTTTTCCTCCTCTTTTTCATACCTACGGCTCAGTTGCCGTCTCTTCTCCCGAAAAAAGCTGAAATCTTCGCTGAAACTTTCGCCTCCAACTCAACCTTGGACGATTCCGGTGCTGTGCCTCCATCTCCTCCTCCCTCTTACTTAATTATGTCAGAAATTAGAATTTCCTCCAAAGATGTTCTTTCTGCACTATGTGGGCTGAACTCTAGGAAGGTGTACGTTCCTGATGGTGTCCCTTCTGTGGTTCTCCAGAACTGTGCTGAGGCAAATTCTTTCATCTTTGTCTTTCATCTGGTACTTTTCCTTCCTGTTGGAAATTCACTTCATTCAGCCTGTCCCAGAGAAGGGTGATCACTCTCAACCCTCCAACTATCGTCCAATTTCTTTGATTTCTTGCCCTTCCAAACTTTTTGATTCTATCCTTAATAGGAAGATTCTTAAACACTTCTCTCAATCTTCTTTCAGATCGTTAGTATGGGTTCCGCAAGGGACGCTCGACTGGCGATCTTTTTGCATCTCTCCTTGACTCGTGGTCATTCTCTTTTCGAGATTTCGGTGAAACTTCTGCTATTGCGCTAGACATATCAAACGCTTTTGATAATTCAAATCCTTAATTTCAAAACTGCTCTCCTTTGCCTTCATCTCTGATTTCCTTTCTGGCCGATCTGTAGCTGCGATTGTTGATGGCCACTGTTCTTTGAAAGCTATTAAAAGTGGTGTTCCTCAGGGTTTTGTCCTGTCACCCACTCTTTTCTTTTATTTATTAATGATCTTTTAATTCGCATTCCTGTTCTATTCACTCCTTTGCCGATGATTCTACCCTTCACTACTTACTCGTTTCACAAAGTGTCCCTCTCAACAGTCTCGCCATGTTTCGCATGAGACGGCTATGATGCACCTGACCTGATCTTTCTAGTATCTCTGATTGGGGCAGAGAAAACCTTGTGGCTTTCAATGCCTCAAAAACTCTCTTCTTTCATCTGTCTACTGATCAGAGTCTTCCACACGCCTCTATACGCTTGCTTTCAATAATACACAACTCAATTCTTCTTCTACGCTTAACATTCTTGGTGTTTCTTTTTCTCGTAATCTTTCCTGGAAAGATCACATATACTCTTTCTAAAAGAGCTTCTAAGAGGTTAGGTGTACTGTACCGTCTCCGCTGTTTCATGAACCCAACTCAGTTGTTGTCTCTGTACAGAGGTCTTTCTTTCCCCCTGCATGGAGTACGTTTCTTATGTGTGGGATGGCTGAACCCATACAGCTCTACTTGACCGGGTGGAATCAGTTTTTTCGTCTCCTCAATTCCCCGCCTCTTACTAGCTGTCTTCAATTCCTCTCTTTACTATCGCTGTTATAACGGACACTGCTCTTCTGAACTTTTACTGTATGCTTCCGCAGTCATGTTGATCACGCAGTACCAGACTTTCTACACATTCTCATTTCTTTTATGTCACAACTCTCTAACGCAAAAGTTACTCGTTATTTTCAATCTTTGATCAACTCTACCGGTCAATTCTGGAACAATCTTCCTCAATCTATCTTTTCCTCTGTCTGTGATCTCCAATCTTTCAAACGTAGTGTCTAGGTCATTGGCCATTGGCCCTCTTTTCTGCAAAATAAAAAAAAAGTTGCCGCGAGGCTGATGATTACCATTGTGCCTACCAGCCGTGTTTAAAAAAATAAGGAACGAAAAGAAAATGTGAGAAAATTAAAACCAAACGAGACTAACGGGAATTTAGGAAGTTGTACCTAAACAAAAGGAGTTTCAAATTGTTGATCTGGGGGAGAGTGGGTGCAGCCGGCCGAGGGTTGGGGAATCGACGGACGGCCAGTGGTAACCACTCGAGAGGTCTAAGGTCAAACAAAGAATGTTAGAGGCTACACGGTCTGAGTGTGATATTTAAAACTTATACCTCAAAACCTACCACATAGACTATATAGATGGTTGACGAAAATAAATAGACACCTTTTGGTTTTTCCACAATTTTTTTTTATTTGATATTTGAAGTAAAAAGTAATAACATGTTGAATCAATATATTTAGAATCATGTTGCTTTCCCTTATGCAAGAATTTATAGCTGATAACGTTCTGGTTTTCCACTGATGAGTTTTTTATTTGTTTATTTGTTTTTGAGGACAATCACAGTAATGTCTATTTACTTTTGTCAACCCCCTGTATATAAATATTTATGAACCTACCAGAATTTTCGGTGTAACACTGTTAACGGAATGCATCGAAGAAGAAAAGATGTAACATTAATTGGAGAACACAATACAAAATTCCTATGCTATTTATACGACACGAAAAATGCAAAAACCACTTCAATAACGATGTACGTGGGGTCGTATTAAATTAATAAAAATTTAATAAAGATACGCTGCCACCATAAAATGTAGTGAATTTTTATTAAATGTTATATTTGGTCAATATATTAATTTTACAACGGGTAAATAACTAATTAAAAATTTTGCAGCCGAGTTTTCACTGACACCACCTTAATCGAGGAAATTAAATAATTTATGGTTGGATTTCATTTTGTGTTCATTAAAATAACTAATTTAGTTTAGGGTTCAAATCTTCAGGGTAAGGGCGAATGTTATTACGTTAAAAAGCCTCGACAGAGAGTGGTAATTGCGACTAACAATAAACTGACAAACTACACTTACAAAATTTTGAGAGCTCCAAAAAAACTGTGATCTTTACGCCACATAATCTAGAATTCAACTCGGGGTATGAAGGATTTTATGGCATCCTTGGACAAGGTTTTCCCCCAACGGGCATCCTTTCTTCCCACTTCCCAACAGAAACGTTTCCACAAAAATATAAAAACTATTACAAATCTTTGAGAAGTTACATTCAAACATAAACATCTTTAATTATCTTCCCTAAACAACTACAGTACTGTACAGTATATACACAAATGCTATATCAAAAAGTTTAAATAGGAATACTTATAACACTGCTATGTTAACAATCTTCTTCATTATGAATATTTCTCAAAAAATACAAATGAACATAGATGTTATTTCAGAATTTCTCTCGGTGCTATTAATATTAATTAATTACAATTCAGATCTACACACACACACACACACACACACACGCGCGCGCGCGCGCGCGCGAATGAATTTTGAAGATAGGCAGAATGTAATACTGAAAATGAGCGCAGTCTAAAGCACACACTATTCTGAGAAGAACGATGGAGAAGTTGAAGGCGTTGGTATTCAGAGCAGTGATGAGAATGTGAAAAATGTAGATGCGGCGGTAAGTGAAGTGCAAACTGACGAATTTGAAACCACTCCTCAAAAGGAGAAAATAGGTAAAAAGCGAAAGGAAAACCTTGACATAAAAAAAAAATATATGAATAGAACCATGTTAGAATTTTAAGTTTGGATCATTGAAGGTATTTTACTGTAATGAAAGCGTGAGAAATGTGAATCTGAATAAGAATTTAAATATCAGCCCAAAATATATCATGACTTTTACTCCCGTAAACAAAATTGATGTACAGTTTCAGAAAAAAAAAAAAATTAAAATTTCAGACCATAAAAAAAAATTACAAATTTGTAATCTTTATTTCTTTGAATTCTAATGTATATACAGTATATATAATATGTTAGCGACAATAAGCTAAATCAGGCATTAAGATAATGACTAGGCAATAAGCTGAAAACTAAGAATACATATAACATTAGAGGGTCACTTTCACAGTTTAGGTTAGGTTATATTATAGATATATATATAAGTATTTAGCTTATTGCCGCTAATATATATATATATATATATATATATATATATATATATATATATATATATATATGATTCAGTTAAAACTGTCCGTATATCTCTGATTTATTTGAACAGAATTAGGACATATAGTTGTGAGAGAATTGTTTTCGAAAGAAGTGGTGAGAGGACAAAGGGACACGCGGTTCAATAGAGTTGAAAACACTCCTCTTCACAGTCAAATTTATTCTATTCCATACTGGACAATGCATATGTCAACTGCAAAAATGCTCAACACCAAATGGCCAAACAACAACAGCAGCTGCCTTTTTTTTTTTTTTTTTTTTTTAACCAACCAATCTCTCAAATCAGTGTTTATAATATACGTATTGAAATGTTGAATGTTTTTCCATACCACTACTTATTAAGAAAGACTCGCGACACACAGGGTAGTTACAGCAGTGTTTCCCACCCGGGGTGCGCGATTTATTACGTTCATACGGAAACTGCATGAACTTAGTTTGGAGTATCGTGGTGTTTGGGGAAGGAGGGTGGGGTGAGAACTGGATGGTGGACAGAGAGACGGAAATCCTCGGGATGCCGGAAAAAAGAGTAGATGACACTGGATTGCCTTGAGCCAGAAAAGGTTGACTCACTGAGTCAGAGCATGTAGCTACTATTTCAACTAGAAGGAAACTTGACAGCGCAATTTGATCAGGAATTTCAACGTTTCTGAAAAAACAAACGAAAAAACCCAAAGAAAACGACCAGAATAAAGATACTGGAGATTTTGTGGCACACACACACACACACACACACACACACACACACACACACACACAAAGACGAAGGCGACGACAAACGGATTTATTTGCGCAAACGTTTCGGAAATACTCTTTCCATCATCAGTAGTGTTGAATAAAATAAGTAATTTAACTTGCAATAAATTAAAAAATTTTAATTAGGAAAATCACATATATATATATATATATATATATACTATATAACTTTATTGGCAGGGGAAAAATCCCATAAAAATACAATATTCATGAAGGTAATAAACGATTCAACTAATTAATTATGAAAAGTCAAACAAAGTAAAAAGTTTATAATAAGTTTAAAAATAGATATTTATTGATTATTTATTTATGTATTTTTTTTAAATCCACTAGATGGATTTCCGCTTTAATTATAATTGATTGGGACTTATGGGTTACCCTGTAGAATATGAAATAGTACAAGTACGTAACAGCAAATTCCTAATAATTTACAAAGAGAGGCCAGTATTTAATATTTAGTGTCTCCATCAAGTACGGACGATGACTTCGCATCTCTAATCAATCGAAGCCTATACAGCTTCCTGCAGCGCCGGCCTTAGGATATTTCGGGCCCTGTGCAGAGTATACTGTACGGGCCCCCCATGACACAAGTCAAATAGTTTTTCATTGCTAATCATTTTATTTTAGTAGATTGTTAATAAGTACAACAAGTAAAATTTAACTATACAAGTGCACCTGTAACAGAATACCAACAGACCAACAGCCTTTACTATTATTACTTTATTATTATCAAATATTTAAACTATCATAAGAGGTTTCAACCAGCGCCGGCCTTAGGATATTTAATTAGGAATAGGATAATTCAATTTAATTAGGATATTCAACAAAAGTAAATACACAAAATAAAGTTTGTAAATATACAAAAAAGAAAATAACTTAATCAACTACAAATGAATATTTGGCAATTGTAATATAAGAATACTAAAACATAAAAGAATTAACTAGATTTAATAAAAATAAACATAAACCAATTGCAGGTGTGTATATATAAGTAACAAAAATCTTTTCATTAAAATCTATCTACTGTTTTAAATGACTGAGAAGAAAAGAAAAATCAAGCTAATACACAAATATATATTACACAAATAAATTACATTAATTTACACCAATTTTGGCACTCTGACGTCGATGGTAAATTTCTGTGAAATTTTCGGGCCCCCCTAAGTTGCGGGCCCTGTGCGACCGCACGGTTCGCACACCCCTAAGGCCGGCACTGCTTCCTGTATATAGAAATTGCTCGCATTTTGAATGGGTGATGTGTCGTGGTTTCCTGTTTTGTGGGCTTGTTGGCTTCAATTTTGAGGATTATTTAGTTTCCCCACAGATTCCAAATAGGACATTTTATACAGTGCAGGGTCCATTTCCCATTGAGTCTGCGCCTGAGGTACAGTCAAATGTGTGTACTAAACAAATCCATTTTTAATATAATATCTATAAGAAGTTTTCAGTAGTAAATCCTTATATTTCTTGGCCCACTGCGCTCTCTTTTTGATGTGCCTTTCTTCAGAATGTTTTTTATCGTAATAGGCTAAAAAAAATTTAAGGATTTTACCTGTGAAACCTGTTGTGGGCTCTATAATGATATAGGGTTGTTTCAATGGGTACGGTATTCCATCTTAATTCACCATGCCATACCAAATTGTCACGCCCAGCGAGTCAAAACTTCAAGTTCTTTACCTCTGCAAGAATTATCTAAAGCATAAAGAAGAAAAAAAATGTGCTAACCATTATCGAATGACCTTTACAGTCACCTGATCTGAATCCAATTAAGCATTTATAGACATCGTTCACGCGTGAAAAGAAAAAGAACAATCCCAACAACTCTCCCGATCTGTGAGGAGTGGTACGACAAAACTAGAACGTCACCAGAGATAAACCATCAATAAATTGATTAAATCCGTGCCGCAAGGAAGGGTTGCTGTATTGGCTGCAAAAAGGAACACACACAAAATAGGAGATTATAACTTTCATTTATGGTCGAACTTAACTTTTTCAATAATATTGTAATCATTTTATTTTGTAATTAAATTACAAATTAATAAAGTTCCATCGCATTTTTTCGTATTATATTTACCAGTTGTTACGAACAATGGAAGTGGATTCATAATTTCGGTACATATACAGGGCGTCCCAAAAAAATGTATACACACTTTAACAGCTGATAGCTCAATTGATGTTTCTTTCTTTCCAAGTTAAACCCATTAGAATTAATAATGGCAGTCAGACTAAGCTTTGAACAAAGGAAATTCATTCTAAAATGCAACTGGAAGTGTGAAAACGCAGTTGAAGTGCAAAGACAGTTTAGGAGGGAGTTTCAAACAGATCCACCAACGCGACTTACCATCACTCGAATTAGAGATAAGTTTGAAGCCGATGGAACTGTTCAGTATGTCCACAAGAAGCGTTCCGGAAGACCACGGACATCGACAAGCCCCACAAAGCAAGAAAGAGTACTGGAAACGTATCACCAAAGTCCAAGAAAATCTGTGCGGCAAGCGAGTCGTGAGGTAGGAATTTCAGAATCGTCTGTCCAACGCATTTTGAAGCGCTGTCAATGGAAAAGTTACATTCCAAGATTAGTCCATGCTATTAATGAAGATGATGATCCGGACCGAAGAGTGGAGTATTGCGAGTGGTACTTGGCACGATGTGGATGTGGATTGGACGAAGGGGTTTCGTAGAATACCCTCCGCGTTCACCAGACCTCACACGACTAGACTTTTTTTTATGGGGATACTTAAAAGACAAAGTCTACGCTATAAAACCTGCAACAGTCGCTGAAGTGAGAGCAGCCATTGAACGAGAATGCACACAAATACCAAACGAAATGTTTCGTGATGTTTGCGATTCCATTGCTTCGCGTTATCAGCAGTGCCTGGACCAGAACGGACGTCAGTTTGAAAACAGGCGTTGACAAAACAATTAAATAATGTCTGTAGATTCTATTACATTTTGAAAATGAAATGTATTTTAATAAACACTGCCTTTATAATTATTTAAAGTGTGTATACATTTTTTTGGGACGCCCTGTATATATAGGGTGTAACAAAAGTCCGTTCTCATAGGGAAATAAGCTATAACAGAATTGAAAATAGTTTTAACTATACATTACAAACAACACAACTTACCAGTTAATCCAATACTTGCTCAAATTGCATTCCATGTAGCCGTTCACACATTTCTACTCGTCTTTGTAAGCTGTTGGTTACGTTTTGAAGTCCACTAATTCTGTTACACTGATCTGTAATTTTTTTTTTAACTGCTGGATCGCTTGAGATCTTAACTCGTAAACAACGCACTTAAGTGGCTCCACAAGAAGTAGTCAAGTGGGATTAAATCAGGGTTTCGGGCCGGCCATTCCACACAACCACGGTGTCCTATCCATTTACCACGAAGATTCTCGTCTAACCATTGTCTTGCTGAAACCAAAACTTTCGTCTAGCATCCAAAGACATTTCCTCAACATACTTTTGCAAAATTCCCTCCAGAATGTTGTTCAAGTAAGAATCTCCGTTCATGGTTTCATCAAAAAAGTATGGACCTGTGATGGTTCCTCTGAATTCCTGCCCACACCGTAATCCTAGGATCAAACTGCGAATGTGTATCTTCAACCCAACGCTATATTCTGTTGTATCTTATTTCTCTATGAGAATGGACTTTTGTTACACCCTATATATATATATATATTCCTTTCCACGTACAGAGAAGTTGCTTAGAATTTTCTTGGATTGGTGAGAGAGTCACTTTCCGTAATCCTTGCATAACAATGTGCACTCAGCCGTTAAACTAAAGGAAGTAGATCTAATCGTACGTCTGGGTTATTTCAGCATCAGGCACCAACATTGAGGTTCTTTCTTGTGGTTGGTATTTTTTAAACATTCGTTGAATGGAATGGCTTATTGATTGTGGGGTTCCTACAGTGTGTCGCAAAATTTATTGACGTCGGAAGTAAAAAATTATTTATCACCACCTCTTGCCAAATAATGACGACAAATATCGGAAAATATAAAAAAAAAAGGTTCATTGATTCTTCGTTGTGGAATCGCACACCTTCACCACCCGTTTTGGTATTCGAATTATGTTTCAACACTTTTTCTCATGGCTTTGATAAGGGTTGTCAAAGTGAGAGAAATATCAAGGTGTAATGAAATGTCTGGTATGCTATTCGATAAAAGAACTTTCAAATTTTAAATTAAAGGGTAGTGACTGTTATAGGCCTATTATTTAGTTATTTTATAATTTATCATGCATAACGTTTGGAATACTTTCAAATGTCTAAATAACTGTTTTGTATCATTGAAATAAACAAGCCTTGGTATGTCAAATGATTTTCTAAACAACTGGGTCATTGAGATGGGCTTATTCATTTAAGAATTTTTAAGTAATTCTGTGAATGAATCTATTTTTACGACAGACACGTTTATCTTTTAACATTCCTTATTGAACAGTTTCATGTGACAAACCGGTCTGTTGCTTTTTGGTGTCCTTTGTTCCTTTCTATTATAAAAAGTCGCATGCGCAGTTCATTTGGGTTAAAGTATGAACTATTTTTTTCTCAGTAATTGAAAATCCATCGTTTGGGTCTCAGGTGTTACCTTGATTGGATGTCTGTGGTGTCCTTTTGAGTGCAAATTGCCAAAATTCATTGTTCTTCTTCCTTCCACTTTATTATTCATGAATTTAATCCCAGAATTTGTTGTTACTTCCACCCGCGCGAAGGACAGGGTGGAGGTATTTTATATACGGGTGCGGCAAAAATAACGCCCTTTTTAGTTTATTCTCTTTTATTGAAGGAAATAAATCAATTACAGCATTTTAAGAGAAATAATAAGGTCTTTAAGAAAAATACAGCATTTTAAGAAAAATAATAAGTACTTTCTCAGTAAAAACTAAAAAATAACTGGAATTTAATTAATTTTGTGGTTGGCTCAATACACCTTAAAAAAATGATACAATTATTAAAAGGGCGTTACTTTTGCCGCATATATATATATATATATATTATATGAATTTTGTCAGGGCAAACGAGGCCCTCGGAAAGTGTATAAGCACATATCCGTCAAACGCTCGAGGAACGTGCCACCAAGATTGCTCTAATATTTGCTTGACATTCAAACCTTGGTAGTAAACTTTTTAGAAATAAACATTTATTTACGCTTTAAACACGAGTGTGAGTATAAAGAAAACATTGTAAATATTTACAGATTCCCAAAGCATTAATCCGTAAATACTTTAGAATAAGTGATGGCCTACATTACGATATTGTTGGGCATCATAATGAATGTGTGTGTGTTTTATTTTATATAATACATATTGTGAATATTGTGATCCTTCATATCCGAATTGAAGACAGCAAATTTTGGGATTTTCTCCATTTTTTGAAAATTTTAAAATGTCACGACTTTTCTTTATTTACATATTTATAATTCCTCGCATGTCACATTTTCCTTGGCGAAAACGTAAGAAAAAAATAGTCCTTTCGATTCTCCAAATTTTTATATACATTTTTTTTTAAGAAATATTTGTTGTAGTTTTATAACGAAACTGTCTAAATTTTTTTTTTTTTATTCTCGCGCGTGAGCTTGGGAGTTTTTTTCCACAAATCTACCAATTCGAAGATGGGAGGAGTGTGCGCCGAGCATTTGGTTTTTAACGTTTTTACTCCGTCCTTCGTGATGAAAAAAGTTTGAGGGAATCTCTCTAACGTTATAGGCACTCGTTTCCAATAAGTTGGAGATCGTTCATTGGCACGTCACCGTATTTCATAAAATACAAGATCACATTCCATATAATATATATATATATATATATATATATATATATATACAGGGTGTCCCAGAAGTCTTGGAGAGGTTTTATTTGGCTATACTTTTTTTCTTTTTTGGTTAATTTATTTATTTTTATTTTTCAATTAAAGTACCCTTGCTGCGATTAATGAAAATGGAATCCTGGACAGTGCAACAAAGAGTGGCTATTGTGGAACTTTATTTGACAAACAACTCTTCCATCGTTGCCGCTCAAAGAGCTTTTCGATTAAAATTCAACGCACGTTCTGCGACTTCTGATCGAGCTATTCGACGGTACGTCGCTAAATTTCGTATGGGAAAGGGTCAGGGAGACGAACCACGGACTGGGCGTCCTCGGACAAGCCGAACTCCAACTCTGGTTGAGGTGGTTCGTGAAAGCGTTGAGGAAAATCCACATCAGTCCGACGACGCAGCCAGGAATTAAACATTCCAAGAAGTTCCTTACATTGAATTTTAAGAGAGGATATTAATCTTTACCCGTACAAAATTCAAATTGCTCAAGAAATTAAACCACAAGATCATCAGAGTCAGATAACGTACACTAATGCGATTTTAGATTTACGCAATGAAAATGAGGATTTTCACCAGATATTAAATTTGTAATTAAAATCGCAATAAATATATTTTGAAGTGTTACAAACCTTTTTTATTTGATCCCCAAACAAAAAGTTATAGCCAAATAAAAACCCCTCCAAGACTTCTTGGACACCCTTTATATACACACACGAGTGTGTGTGTGTGTGTGTGTGTGTAGTGAAAGGAAATGGAAAGTTGTATTAGGAGAAAATAATTTCCTTAGTTCAAATAAAAATGATGAAAACTAACAAAAAATTAAGATTGAATGTAAAAATTGTCGATATTAAATATGGGGAGTTGCAAACAAACTTTTTACATACAGTAAATTTAGTTCAGATGACGTATGGCAGGACTTACGAATACCTTGAATAGTTGCATTATTTGCGTTTTGAATTCTTTGTTTTAGACCACTGGTTTCCAACCTTTTATGGAGCTCAAGGCACCTCCTCGCTACCATCTCTCCTTGAAATTTTAAAATCTTCATTAAATTTTGGATTTTAAGTTACCTATTTTCGTCATTTTCATAAATTTCCGCGGCACCCTGGTTGGGGAACACTGATTTAGACTATATTAAGTAGAACCAGTTGCTTCTTAGAGGCACGAGACATTTTGTGGTTAGTCAAACACACGAAATTGAGCATGTTAGAAGTAATTCGTGCAACATTCTATAGGATCTGTTGTAAAACAAATTTGCGTTTTCGCCAGTCATTTGTAATTGTCATTGTTGCTGGCCATAATATATTAGTGCGAAAAGTGTTTAATTTCACTTGTACAGAATAAGTGTACAGAGAGAGAAAATATTTACATTTGATTTGAAAGAAATACAATCGTCGCGGAGGTCATGCGATCCAAGTTTCAGCGCCCCACCTTGTTGGGCTTTAGAAAAGGATTCATATAAAACAAGATATGAATTTTCAGTGTCTGTCTGCTGAGCTACCTCAGCGGAGGAATTAATTCTGAAATGAAAATAACCATTATAGCTGAGGTACCTTAAAGACCAACGTGTCTCGATCATAGATGGGAAGATGATCACTGAAAGTCGACAGTATGTGGCATTACGTTACCGTTTTAGGCATAACAAATATTAAAGAGGGATGCTGAATTGTCATCCTTAATAATAATGTAATTAATTAAGGCATGGGGAAGCTTTGAATCAGGGATGGCATTCGAAGTTCATTTCTGTACCTATGCTTCGTCAAAAAGAAGGTTCTGTACCCATACCTATGCCTCCTATGCAAAAGAAATTTTTATGCCTATACATGCTGAAATTTTCTTATTTATACTTATACTTAACACCAGGGATGGGGTTAAATACACGCAAGCAAATACAAATGCACCCCTACAGGGAATATCAAACACAAATATTCCAGTTTATGAATTATCAAATACAAACACAAATACGAAGCTACAAATACAAATACGCACCATTACTTCCATTGCCATACGATATAATACTGTCAAAAAATATACAAAACAATGTATTTAAAAAAAAAGCTATTGATTACTTCTTGTTACTGGTTACAGTTAATAAACATTAAACCTTCAAATCGTGAATCACTTAAATTACACGTGTCTAGACAAAAAACTTTGCCCGCAACACTGAAAAGTCTCTACAGGAACGGAGGAAGCTTGTGTGTGTGTGTACACACACACACACACACACACACACACACACACACGAGTAAAAAGAGAGTTGGTACTTTGTATTTGACATGTATTTGAAACAAATACAGCAAATACAGTAATCAAATGCAAATACACATCCTTAGAATGCCTCAAATACAAATACAAATAGTATGTATTTGGCCCCATCCCTGCTTAACACGCATCAATTTAAAATAAAACTGAAAATATTATTAATACACGATTTTTGCTATTGCATCACTCTCGCTAGCTACTTTTTGAGAAGTAAAATGGAATGTGGAAGAATAGACCTATTTTTAGGCTCCTTTTTTTCATGTCATTTGCAAAGATGATTACTTGTGGTTGTTGTGAAACCATGAGTAATGAACTGCCACGGATTGTTAACAGGGTTTAGTGAAAATGTCCTTTTTGCGTCACATTTTTGCAGTCATTATCCCCTAAACTTAGAAAATATTTGTTATGAATGGATCATCCCTCATGAAGTGAAACGCATGATAATACGTGAATTACAAGTAACCCATGACAAGAATAGTTTTTATCCTTATAATGATGAAAACAAAGCGTTAAATGCTGGATGGAATCTGATTTCAAAAAGATTGAATTTAGCCAATATGCTGCATTATTTGACCAATTTTTAAATGATATAGAATTTAATGTATATACACATTTAATTTCATATAAAATTCCTTTGTTTTAATGGTACTTATTTTCATTAAAACTTTATGTATATTCTTTCAAAATATCAGATTGTGAATAAAATACTCAAATTTATTGCAGTTTATAAACATATTTTTCGTATAAACTTCATAGGAGGCGGACGTGTTGTGTGGTCTAGTCTCTCTAATACAACTATTTGTGTGGAACAGTGTTGTGCCTAAGTTTAATTTAGCAAGATTTACGTTATTTAAGAAGTTGAGATAAGTATAATTATATTTAATTTATTACTGAGGCTAGGCAAAGCATTCATTGCTTATTAGTTACTTACTTAATCTATTTCCTTTCCCCGTTTCCTAAAATTAACGAACATAATTCTGCATTGTTTACTAACGGTCGTTACAGGTTCTATTTCTTGGACGAGTTACATTAGTGAAATTCTATTCTTCGGCCGAGTTGCCGTGTTAAAGTTAACGCGACATAATTTTGCATTGTTTTTAACGGTCACCACAGATTCCATTTTTCGGCTGAGTTAAATCGCTAAAATTTGCATATTCGGGTCCTAAAGCGTGCAGCTTCCATTTCCGTTTCCGGTCTGTAACACGTGCTTCTCGCTTGTGCGTGTAAAAATTCCTTCTTTTAGTATTTCCGGACTGTTGTTTGTTTTTCGTTTTCAGGTCACTAATCCATAATTCTTTCTAGACTCTTCTGCTTACATATTCGATTGGGAAATTAACTTTAATTTTTGAGATATGGCCGGTAACGTACGCGAGTGTTCCAACTGCGGCAGAAAATTTCGTCAGTACTTTTTCACCGATCCCTCTTCTAGCCCTTTAGTTTGCAGATTTTGCGTAAACCGACAGGAACTACGAAACGAAGTGATTTGGGCGAGAGACGAACTTTGTCGGAGTAGGAGGGAGGCAATTGTACTTAGGGAAGAATTTAGTGCTTTGGCGGCAAGGTTCAACTCTACAGGATTTTGTTTCGGGGAGTCTGGGTGCGAGTTCTCACACAGAGCGGAGATCGCGCGGACTCTACGACGAATTCATAACCAGTCGACATTCCTGCCCCCACTTCTCCTTCGGGGGATCAACCATTTGAGGCAGTTCGAAATGGGGCCCGACCTAGGCAGCATAAATCTTGCCTAATAGTAGTTACAACTAATAGATTTTGTCTTGATTCAGAATGACAAGTAAGAAATGAGGCTGATAGGAGCTTCCATTATTCGAGGACAAATACAGGAGTTATGCGACAGGAACCCAACTCGGAGAAGGAAGTACTGCTATCCTGGAGCCCGTGTGGACGACATCACGGACTCCATAGATGAGTTTGGTAAAGATGCTTATGGTGCATGTTGGGACTAACAATATTAAGATTACTAGGTCGGAGGAGCTAATGCAGAAATACAAGCGGCTGCTGCAGACTCTAAAGCAGTGGTTCTCAACCTTTTTCACTCCATTCACCCCTTGGGGAACTTTAAAAATCCCCGTGGCCTTCATGTTTTCCCCCATAACCCATAAAAATAATGATGAAAAATTAAACGATTCTTATCAGGAGTAGAAGAGAACATCCTCCTTTCGTTGACAACGCGCATAAATTTGACTCTCATAATTAATGATCACATAATGACATAATCACTGGATTTCACTCATCATTATTTCACGTAAGTTTGGCTCACAACAAACTTGAGTTGGGTTAGAAAGAACCAAGTCCATTTGTCCAGATGCAGGGAATTAAATATTTATCACTTTCCCTTATGAAAGCAAAGAGCATAGCAATCTATAAGTATAACATAAGCATAACCACTGCATTATCACGGGAATTATCCAGTGGTAATGGTTATGTAGACATTACCTATAGCCTGTCAAGTCGAAATAAGTAATAAAACCTTATTTTATTTCAGATTTCCCAGATCTTATGAAATCTTTCCACTTTTCATAGCCCGCTGTGGACCCAAGGTTATGAACCGCTGCTCTAAAGGCTAAGTCTAATAAATTAATTATTTTATGAATTCAGGAATTCTCCCCAGAATCGAAGGATTCGACAACTTTTTCAGCAGAGCTACCTACAATAAATAATATTCTTAAATTCCTTTGCCAACAGGAAAATGTCGAATTCGTCGATCTGTGAAGTCATTTTAATAATAAAAAGGCTTTATATTTGCGTGATGGTTTTCATCTAAATGGTGTGGGAACAGCTCGTCTTGATAGATTATTGCATGGCTCTGCGACAACTTTGGAGGCCAAATACGGCGTAACTCCTGTGAGAGCGAACAGCCTAACATAAATTTTCCTTACAGCGAACGATTGCTTCCTCGAAGAACCTTTATATTCTACTGCGTTACTCAAGATTTTACAAATGTATTTCATATTAATGCTCGAAGTTTAAGATTTAAATTTGATGAGCTATTAAGTACTGTCATTGACCAAAAATTTGAGGTTGTAGCAATTATTGAATCCTGGTTAAATACAGAGAGTAGAGATTTTCTCGGATAATATCATATCCCTGGTTATGAGATGTTTAACAATGATAGAAAAGAAAGAAGGGGTGGTGGTACAGCACTATACGTTCGGTCACATTTAAACCCATAATTAAAAAACATTGCAGAATTTGATAATATAAATGCGACGTTTGTTGAAATTAAAGACCACTCACGAAAGAAATTAATTATAGGTTTAGTATGGAGGTTCCTTCTCAGACTGTCGATAGTGATAACTGGCTTCAGGAACTAATTTTTTACGTAAGCGAACATAATGCGATAATTATGGGAGATCTTAATTTACCATGCAGGGCTTGGGGTAGTCCTTTGCAGTCTAATTCCGGTCGTCGACTGTACGATAGGGTGTATCATGCTCAGCGCCAACCGGCTCTGACAAGCGTCATGAATGTGACCATGCTATCGAGCGCAGCCGCACACAGTAGAAGCATGTTGAAATTTGTCGGCGCTGGTTGCCCACGCTGACAAGTTTACCGGAATGAACAAAACATTCTTTTCTCGCTTGCTTGTGCGTGTAGCACTATCGAGCAAAAGGAAATCTTCGTCAGTCGATGAGCTAGACCACAACTCGCAGATAAACCTGCGTCTTTGTCCGCCAACCAACGCTGACTGCCGGCGCTGGAAACCGGCAAGCAGGTAGCCTGCTTTCTTTGTGTTCTTACCCTCACCCTAAATTGAATTTTAAGAGGGGTTCGTCTTCTGCAACTTTTGCGAAAAATCGCATTTAAGTGTTCAAAATCGCACTTTTTTGTTGAAAAATGGGATTTTTGGCCAATTTCAAAGACTTCGTAGCCTCAAATTACCTCCATATGTCCCATATTGTTCACATACACCCTTAAGCATTTCTAGGAGCAGGCTTGGACCCATTTAAGATTAGCCAAAGTGGTTCATAACCCCCTAAAATAACCAAAATCACCCGAAATGGCCCAAAACTTAGGAATTGTATGATTTTTAGTCTCTAGTACACCACATTTCGCGGTTGTTCTCTTCATCAGGCAGAATCTTTTTGTTCGTTTTTCTTGGTCTTGCATTTTCTTCTTTTTAGAAACGCCTCCACCAATTTCTATTTATTTTATTTTCGGCATCACTGAGTGTGATGGCAGCTGCTCCCACCTTTCCGCAAGCTGCTGTGACGTTCAACCTTTTTTTTGCAATTGCACTTTTTTAATATTTGTATAAATCCCTCCACCCCTAGCTTGTAATAATATGGTGGTCAACTGAATGTTTTGAGATTTTTTCTTCTGAAAGCATCTTGATTTGTCTAGCAGGTCTTGTAGAGATCTAAGTGTTCATAATGTCTTGTTTTGACTTGAAAACTGGCAACAATACCCTGTGATCGATCCTAGCACGAACAAAACCATCTCTTCTCTCTTGCCCATACACTGCATGCGCTGCAGCTGAAACTTCCTGGACTGCTCTTTCAGAGCTTTGAGTGTGAACTGAGAAGTTCTCAACTTCAAGTGGAGACCTGAGAAGCTCCTCAACTTCTACTCTTGACATCTTACAAGTGAAGAGCGGCTCATACAGTTTCTCCTTATCCTAATTAATCAGAGTAATTGGAGAAGTGGCATCAAAATTCAGTTTAGGGTTTCTATGAGTTCTCAGACTCATGTCTCCATACTCAGACTTACCTCTGATCATCTTGATCATCTCAACCCCCCCATGCCCTCTCCTCCTCCATCAAGCTTGATGATCATGTGCCTGAGGCTGAGTTCATTAATATGCAACTGGCATATCAGCCAGTGACACTTGTGACCTAGCAGTCTCTCCAAGTGAGTGATGGCTCCTCCATCAGGTCCTGTGTTTGTGTTGGTGGAATCACCACCAAGGACCACAATAGTATCTTTAGCACCATGAGCACTAATCCACTTAAACAGAGCCTGAGCTATCTTCAGTGCAGGTTTCTCATTTCCTTCAGGTTCTTCTGGTGTACAATAGACGAGATACTTCCCCTCAGGTTCCCAGGTAACACTAGAGTGCTCTTCAGTTGTAATATCAGGATGGAAGCGGCCAGTTTCTTCATTGTACCTCATGATCTTTGTCTTCTTATCTTGTTTTCCATCAAAGAAAATTTCCTTGATCTCGTCACCCTCTGCCCTTTTCTCCAGGGCCTCCACCGAGGCACCTATTACAGACGCCTTGCTCCTCCATATCTTCATCCTGTCAACAGCTAGATATGCCCTATCAGCAGATAGATGGCCAGCTTTGATGAGATCTTGCAAGAAACCAGTTGCAATGGCTGCTGCAGGAGTGTTTGCCACCTTGAACCTGACTGCAGCCGCAGCAGTGCTTGAGATATCCATGTAGTTCCTCCTGGCAGAGGTGGAGACTTTGCCAGTGTTGACACTGGAGCTTGTGCCTGGTGCAGTACTGGAAAAATCTGTGTCAGCAGTAGGAGCTGCTCTGCCTGGAGACTCTTGCAAGGAAGTCACCTCATCATCATCAGCTCTAAGCAGTAGCTCCTTTTCTTCCTTTTTTCTGTTTCTCTTCTTGGCTGCCTTCTGTTCTTCCTCCTTCCTCTAGGCAGCCTTCACCTGCTTCACTGTTTCCTTCACATCAACAGCTGTCATCCAGAAGCCAGAAACTTCTGAGGTTTCGATCCTCTGGTAATGGAGCCGCTCTAGCTCTAGCTTTGGAATCTTCTGAGGCAGAGGACAGTCACAGTTGACATGAACTCTAGCAGCACAGCCAGAGCCAGCTGCTTCAGTTCCACAGAGAGTGATATCATATCTGCAGGTTATGTCAAACAATGTATCAAGTTCAGATATTCTCTTCTCTCTCTTTGCAGCCTTCTCTCTGCCATTCACTAGGTCAATCATTTCATTCCACCTGGCAATGGATCTCTCTTGAATGATCACAGGAGGAGTGAACTTGGCATTGCTTTTGCGCCACTGTGCCAGTACCAGTGATGCCAAGTCCTTAGCTAAATCTTGCAGAGGGTACTGAGCTCTCTTCATATCATCCAGAAGCAGCTTCTCTTCCTGGAGGAGGATTCCTCTCTGAAACACAGCTCTCCATTCTCCAGGTTAGAACTTCTGTGGGAAATAACTGCTTGCCTGGACCCACCAGATCACTCAGCTTTGAACCAGAACTTTTTCTGGTCTCTCGTCCTTGCTTAGCCATGGTGGCTACACAATCTTCACCAAGCTTTGTATCTGAAACATAGAAAATTATCACTGTGAAACTCTAGTAGCCTATAACAGCTGTTACAATGGTTTTGTTTGGTAAGAAACCGGTCTGTTACATTTGTACTACAGTGTGTCCTGCACAGCTGTTCTGTACATAACCAGAAAACGAAAAAGTGGAAATTTGAACACTTAAACGTGATATTTAGCAAAAGTTCAAGAAAACAAACCCCTCCTAAAATTTAATTTTACATAGGAATACATACTGCAAATCTTGAAATTCGCGCTTCAATGAGCATGATACACCCTACTATACGAGGGTTTTCTCGAAAGTTCTTTTTCAAATGGTCAAGGAACCCACTAGAGAACGCAGTATTCTAGATTTAGTTTTAAGTACAGATCTAGACTTAATTGATAATATCTTTGTCGGAGACTACCACTCCACCAGTGATCACAGGCGAATAACATTTGAAATTAAAATTAATGTTCAGAATTTGGAGAACCTGGAATATGTTTTGGATTTTAAGAGCTAAATTTCGTGACGTGAAACTGCAACTTTCGACCCATAGTTGGAATGAGGCTCTATCATACAGGTTCCAGGTTCCAGGAATTGCTCGCTTGATCCAGCGGATCAGCACACGTTTTCTCTACACTGTATATCCTATTATGTACTTAAACCTTTACTGTCAACAGAGTCTTCTTCTGATAATAAAAACCCACTCTAATAGACAGAGTTTATTTCCACAACAGTTTCGCTGCCCACTGGCATCCTCTTCGGGTGGATACAGAAAAACGAATGAACCAAAAACAAGAGGGAAAACAGTCCAGGGACCATTAGAGTGGGTTTTTATTGTCATATTTTGACCGCGTAAAAAAAAAGAAGTTTTTTGCAGTCTTCTTCTAATTTCCATTATTTTTACAATATAATTTTTGATACTTTGTTTTTTTTATATTCTCTATTCCCATCATCTCCCCCACTATTTTTCTTAGTTTTTCACAATGAAACGAGTGTTCTGTCGTATCATTCTCTCTCCTGCATACTTCACACTTCATGTCCTTATATTTTCTTTTATAGTTTTCTTTCACCTCTACCATATTTAATCGGATTTCCATTATAATCTTCATATCCTTTTCTTTCATATTTTCAATATATAATTTTCGTTTAAATTTATCAATGAATCGTAGTTTTTTCATTTTAGTTTTCCTCTTTAATAGTTCCTGTAAATATTCATTAATTTTTGTCGTACACTTTTCTTTAATTCACTATTTTTCATCATTTTCAAGTCCTCTAATGTTACTTCATATAATTTACACATTTCTGCCACTTCCTCTGCCCAACATCGTGGGTATGGATTTTTCAACTGATCTTCGGTTATCATTTTAATTAATCTATCCTCATTGGAGTTTAATATATTGTTCATTAGCATTATCTTCTTGTATCCAGTTTTTTCTTTGACTGGCCACACTCCTAATTCAGCTAATAATACCGAATATTGGGTACTACATTTAATTCCTGTTATTTCCCTTAGAATTCTTCCCTGCATTTGTTCCACTTCTTCAGTATCCTTTGTCCTTGTTTTCGTCCATGTTTCCATTCCGTAAAATATTGTAGGTACTATTATGGTTTCATACAATTTTACTTTCACCTTGATTGACGAATGGCCTACTGTAGCTGGATCTCCATATCTTTTTAGATCTGCTATCATGAAATTTATCTTACTTTTCTTTTCTGTATGTGTTTGGTGATCACCTCTGCTTTTGAACAATTGTCCCAAATACTTGTACTCTTGCATTTGTTCTGTACTTGCCATTTTCACTTTGTTAATTGTTCTCATTTCAGGTACTTTTCTTGTCATATTTATTGTCATTACTGCTGATTTCTCTTTTTTATTATTAAATGATACGATGATATCAATGGCACATGGACTTCCTTTTATAATTATTTTAAACTTCTACAATCAAGTAATATCCCATTACGTAAAAAGAGACTGGCGAAGTCTGTTAAACCTAAATGTTGGAATGATGAAATTAAAAGTAGCTTAACGTTAAAAAGGAACACGTATTTTAAATTTAAAGAAACAAATAACTTGTCCGATGAAAATGCTTACAAGCTATTGAGAAGGCGAAGCAAAAAACTTATATTAGAAAAAGTAAGCGCAACTATGAGCTCTAAGGGGTTCAAAAAAACCTTAACCCCCCATTTGCAGCTTACATGTTTACTTATATCGAAATAGTTTTTAGTGATTATAAAAATATATAAAATTCTTTATTTATTGTAGGTATTAAAATTACTCTAGCTGATAAAGTGATAATATAATGGCTTCTCAATTAATTGGTGATTCGGAGAGGCAACGTGTGATAGATCGCATACGAGCAATAACATTTCGGGAAGCCCGTGATGCTGGAGCCACCTTTATAACACGTTCATGGGTTGCCAAAAAGTTGCGAAAAAGTGAGGACTTCGTCAAAAGAAATTGGAATAAAACTTTGGATGAATGTGAAATGGATACAACCAAATCTGGGCGCTCAAATTTGCCACTCTCTCAGGAAACAAAGGACATCATTGAAAGCGGTACGCGTAAGCGGAAAAACAGCTGTGCTAAACTTTCTAGAGAGATCGAAGTGTTGAGAGGAAAGATCGTTAGTGGTGAGATCATTCGACTGTACCGTCATAGGCAAGGTTTAAACCTTGGCATGAACTTCCAAAGCCAAGAAAAACTCAACATCGATGACAGAATGTGGTTTGCCCATTATCTTGAAGATTGGGATGTGGATGATTTCATGCATTTAGCTGTCTCCGATGAATTTTTTGTTTACGTAACACGTCGGCCTAACTACCAAAATGATCGAGTGTGGGCCACAACACCAGATGAAATCGATGACAATGTACATTATCGCGAATTATTAAAAAGTCCAGACTGTGTTGGTGTGTTTGTTTTGTTCACTGCAAAGAAGCTCATGTGGGTGCTGAAGCCAAATGGTCAGAGTTGGGATGGACAGTATTTTCGTAATATTATTCTATCCCAGCATGTCATTCCTTTTCTAAGAAACCCAAACCATGTTATGAATGTCGATCACGTCACACTTCTGCACGATAAGGCCCCCTTCTTTAAGGCATTAGCCACTCAACAGTTGTTGCGGAACCATGAGATCGATTTCTTTGGAAATGAATAATGGCCATGAAATTCTCCTGACCTGAACGTCTGTGAACACATTGGATCAGTTATAAAGGACAAGGTTGAATGTCTCTTATTTCAAGAACCTGCAGCAAATCGATTTTCGAAGGATACAATGACGCAACACATTGAAACTGTTTTAGCAAATTTGCGTAACGATCAAGATATATTCACGTCACTTTTGGCAAGCTACCCAAAGCGAATTCAGGCTGTCTTGGAAGCCAATGGCGGGAACACCAAGTTTTAATTGTTTCTCATTAAATGCAGGATTAAATTCTTTTTTGTAAAGTATGTTTAGTTTTACTGTACCTCTAATGGTTTAGGCCATGGGCGGGGGGGGCTAAGGTTTATTGGAGCCCCGTATATAGTAAATCAAATTAAATCGAATCCAAAGGAATTCTATAATTATGTTAGGAATAAAAAAGTAGCTACAAATGAAGGAAGTTTTAAATAAATTCTTCTCTTCTTTGTTTACTAACGAAAATGTGAACAATATTCCTGTTCCCTTAATCATACTCAGTGATGATCATTTAAAGCTTCACGATTTTACCATTCGTGATAGCGAAGTGCTCTCAGCCATAGGTAAAATCAATCCTAATAAAACTCGTCCAAATAAGTTCTACCCTAGGGTACTTAAGTGAACTGCACAATAGTCTCTCCTCTTACCAGGTCCGGCGCTAGGCTATATGCTGCCTCAGGCGAACCGTGTAATTTATGCCCAGAGCTGGGCAATAAATACATTGAATGTATTTAAATACTAAATACTAAATACATGGGAGAAATGTATTTAAATACTAAATACTAAATACATGGGAGAAATGTATTTAAATACTAAATACTAAATACATTTTACGAATGTATTTAGATACTAAATACAAAATACATCAATTGTATTTAAATACATTTGTAAATACATTTTAAATACATACAAATTTGCTTCTTGAAGCCATGACACGCACACGATAAAGAAGTCAACCGCTTTCGACTAAGAGTGGCACACAACTGATTGAACTGACACGTTGAAACATGAACCATGCTGTACTACACTGTCGACGCGTCGTACTGTGCTAGTACAGAACGTGTATTAAACCAGTAAAAGTATTTACATTTTATATTTTGAGTATTTAAATACATTGTATTTAAATACTCATTAAAGTATTTAAATACATGAAAAACAATGTATTTATAAATACAGTTCTAAATACACAAATGTATTTAAATACTGCCCAGCTCTGTTTATGCCCCCCCCCCTTCGTACAACAATAACGTGAAAATCACAACATATCATTTTATTAATATAAACAAACAAAATAAATATATCATGAACAAAATAGTGTTATTTATATAAATAAACTTCCAGATTACAAACTAAAATTTAACTTCGCGATTTCTGCTTTGCGAAACCAGAAACTAGTTTCTTGCAGTCCATTCTTTGTGCGATGTCGTGTTCTAACGATAGCATAGACAGCCCAACGAGTCTTTCTTGCGCCATTGAAGAATGAATGGATGTTTTGATTAGTTTGTTTGGAAAAACTGCGTTCACCACTGGCTACGGAAACTGGTAGGGTTAAGAGTATTCGGAGTGCAATGCATACGTTAGGGACACTATCTGTAAGAGTATTTGAAAGTTTGAAAGATATTTTGAAAGTTAAGCAATCACATATAATACTGCAAAATTATAATGCTAGAATCTGAATTCATTGTTCCATTGAAATAGTGCTTAATATTTGTATAGACTCATTAAACATGTTTGACAAAAATGTTGCCCTCGGTATTGTGTTGCTTTAGGCGACCGCCTAGTTCGCCTAATGGTTAAACCGGCCCTGCCTCTTACATATATATTTAACAAATCATTACAGTCTGGAGAAGTTCGGTTCGATTGGAAACTTGTGCAAACATTACACCAATATTTAAAAAAGGGGACAAATCACTCCAGGGAAATTATCGCCCCATCAGCTTGACTTCAGTAGTTGATAAGCTTATGGAGACGATCGTTCGGAACAAATAGTTAATCGCTTAGAAATTAATAAGTTAATCAGATTCTCAACACGGCTTTCGACGTAATCGTTCTTGTGTTACTAATTTGCTCGATTTATTTAATGATATTGTAAATGTATATGACGACAGTAAAACTACATATTATATATTTCGATTTTCAAAGGGCGTTTGATAAAGTGGCACATACTGGCGAAGATTATTAGCTAAACTTCATTCTCACGGAATTGATGGTAATGTTCTCAAATGGATCGAAAATTGGTTTAGTGTGGTGGTCATTAATGACAGTTTAAGTGGAAAAATGTAACTAGCGGCATGCCTGAGGGATCAATTCTGGGACCAGTTCTTTTTATATTTATATCAGTGACATCGACTTGGGAATTAACAGTATAATTTCAAAATTTGCGGATGATACCGAACTAGGGGGACGAACAAAATCAGTGGAAGAACGTTTGCGGATTCAAGATGATGATAATAAATTATTCAAATGGGTGGAAATTTGGCAAATGAACTTTAATATAGATAAATGTAAAACGTTGCATATCGGTGGAAACAATGTTAAAGAAAAGCATTTTATGTGCGACAAGACATAACTATTGTTACGGGAGAGAAAGATTTGGGTATTATTGTTGCCGATTCTTAAACCGAGTAAGCAATGTATCGAAGCGGTCAGAAAAGCAAACAGAATCTTAGGATTTATTGGGAGATCGTTTGAGTTTAAGTTCGAGAAAACAATGCTGACTATATAATCCCTTAGTACGCCCCCACCTGAAACACTGCGTCCAATTCTGCTCCCCATATTTACGACAGAACATAGACAGAATGGAGTGTGCAGCGACGGGCCACTAAGATGATTCCTAGAATTAGAAACAAATCATACGCTGCCCGTTTAAAAACATTAAATTTATTCTCAATTTAATTCTGGTCTTTAAAATGATTAAAGGTTTTGATAACGTCGACGCCAAAAAATATTTCACCTTCAGGAATGCAGACAGAACTCACGGTAATGGTTCAAAATTTGTGGGTAAACCTTTTTTTTTCTTCAATCGTATAGTTAATTTGTGGAATGGATTGCTAGCCATCGTAGTTCAAAGTAATTCGATCGAATCTTTTAAAAAGAAACGAGATGCTTATCTTGCCTTGAACCCCCAGTTGGAAGCATATTTTAGCGCACAGAAATGTAGAATTTTCACTTGGATTCCCTCCTCTGTACTTTAACATTTTCACGTCAGCCAGACTCCGTACTGAGTGGATGCATTTCCTGAGCTCTCTGAAATTGCTTCTGCTTTTGGATATTGCCAATAACTTTACTTTTGGTAAGTTCTGAATTTTATATACTTGCGTTTATATTATAGTTAAGTACTTGAATATAAGTGGTTTTTAGTGATTTAGAAGTTTTCATCGCGTGCCGGCTTAATTTAACTTAAACTTGTGACAGTTATAAACTAATTTAACTTGCGCGATGCCGTCGCAGAAAGCGTCGTGTGTTAGGTGTGGGGTAAATCGGTGGTATACGGATTTTAGGGATTATGACGGCGGTCCTATGGCGATTACCGAGAGATCGGTTTTTTTTTTGCGAATTAAGGGAGGAAATAGTTGACATAAAACGCAGTGTACGTGAGGTAACGGAAAGACTTGCAACGCTTGATGAGGGCAGGGGTAGGGCTACGGTTGACGAAAGCCGAACCAATACTAACGTTGAAGACGTTAGTAATTTGAAGGGTGAGGTGCGTAACCTAGTTTCTAGTTTAGGTAGCTTATCGGGAAGGTTGGATAGAGTTGAGGAAGGGGTTAAGGTTGGTCCGAGATTAGTAGATGGGAGGGATTTAGAGAAGTTAAGGGTGGAGCTAGGCCGCGTACGTTAGGTGATAGGAATCCCCCCCCTATCGAGGTTTCGAACCCTTTCGCCCATTTGGAAAGGGACGTGAATGAGGGGGAAACTATTTTAATTGGGGACTCTTTAGTGCGCCATATGGACACAGAGTTCGTTGAACGGCATCCAACCAAGAGGAGGAGGGTCTGTCTCCCAGGGGCCAGGGTTGACAGAGTTAGAGACGAAGTGGATAGGATTGACGTTGCCTCCCGTCACTCGATGTTGGTGACGATGGTAGGGGGCAACGACTCGTATAGGCCCGATACGAGAGTGCCTGACCTTTTGGAGAGATATAGGGGGTTAATTAGGTCCCTAAAGGCGAGGTCAGATAGGTCTTTAGTTCTAGGTATTACCCCTAGGCACGGTTTGGGTCTTAGGATTACGTCTAAAACGATATTTTTGAATACTAAATTAGAAGAGATTTGTGCTGAGGAAAATGTACCCTTCGTAAAGCTGTGGTCGAATTCAGTGATCCTAGCCTTTTTATAAAAGATGGGGTGCATTTTAATGAAATAGGTAATGCTAGGCTAGGTAGGTTAATTGACGAAAACGTTCGAAAGCTGTATAGGTCGAAGCCTTCTTTAAACGTTGTGGGTCCGGGGAACGCGGGCCCGACGTGAAAAATAGTTTAAAACGCCGACCGTGGTAAAAAATAACTTAAACGTCTTTTATTGTAACGCGCGTAGTATTAGAAATAAATTAAACGAATTTAAGGCGATAATTTATTCCGGCAACTACGATATAGTTGCTATCACTGAAACGTGGTTAAATGACTGACTTGTTGGGGGAACTTGAATACCGGGTTTTAAACTCTTTACTAATGATAGGTTACATAGGATTGGTGGCGGCGTTTTGCTGTACATTCGTAATTCCCTTAGGGCTATCGAGGTTAAGATAGATTTTCCGGCAGCAATTAATGCGATATGCGTTGAAGTTAGGGCGCGTAGTCTTAGTTTCAATTTTGTTGTTGTTTATAGACCTCCCGTTCAACCCTCGATACCGATACTAGATTTTACACACTTCTTAGTAACTTTATTAATAATCGGATAGTATAGTTGTCGGAGACTTTAACTGCCCTAATGTCAATTACGAGACTTTTACTGGTAACGTTGAGGGTTTGAGATTGAGTTCATGGAAGATAATTTTTTACGACAGATGGTTACCGAACCAACGCGCGGTGATAATATTTTAGACGTGGTGATGACGAACGGCGAAAACATAGTCGAAGGTTTAGAAGTAGGCGAGAGTTTAGGATGTAGTGATCATCAAATTCTTAGGTTTAAGTTATTGATAGAAAACACTAAGGATAGTAACGTAATAGAAGTCCCTGATTTTCGTAGGGCCAATTTTGATAGTTTTGCGGATAGGATGAGAGTAGTGGACTGGGTGACTTATTTATGGGTAATGACAAATTTGCATTGGGAGGCGTTTAAAGATAGTTTCTTGAATATCGAAAGGGAGTTTATTCCTCGTAAGCCCAAGCGCGCTAGAAATCATGGTAGGCCAAGTGGTGGACTAGGGAAATAGGCGAGTTCATAAACGAGCGTAACAGAGCGTATAGACTTAATAAGCGCAATGGCACGGTAGCTAACGCTAATAGATATATCGAGCTTCGACGTCAGGTTAAAAGATCAGTTAGGAATGCTAAGCGTAATTTAGAGATACTTATAGCTGCGGATAGTAAACATAACCCAAAAAAGTTTTTCGATTACGTGAATAATCGTAAGCCGATAAAAGATAATATAGGCCCTCTCTTGGACGCTAATGGCGCTTTGGCTTCCGACGCTCAGGCGATGGCGGGTATTTTTAATAACTTTTTTGCGACAGTTTTTACCGTAGAAGACGTAAATAATGTCCCCGATGTGGACGATATCGTTCCATTTAGCAGCGAGACTATTTTGGATGAAATAACTGTTTACGAGGGTGAGATTGCGCATTATATCGATAGCTAAAAGTTAGCAAGGCTCCAGGCCCTGACGCGTTTTATCCTAGACATCTGAAAGATTTGAAAGACGTTGTCGTAGGCCCCTTAACGAAGATTTTTAATCAGTCACTGGAAACGGGGATTATTCCTGAAGACTTCAAATTAGCTAACGTCACGCCCATTTTTAAAAAAGGCGACCGCACAGTAGCTAGCAATTATAGGCCCATTAGCTTAACGTCAATTGTCGGTAAACTTTTGGAATCCGTAGTTAGGGATCGTATCATCGATCACTTAGAAAGTCGATTTGATTAATAGTAGTCAGCATGGGTTTCGACGCCATAGATCTTGTTTAACTAATTTGTTAGAATTTTATAACGAAATAGTGCGCGAATACGATAGGCATAGAGCGGCTGACGTTATTTATTTAGATTTTAAAAAGCGTTCGATACAGTTCCGCATAGAAGATTAATTGCGAAGGTTAAAGCGCACGGTATACGCGGTCAGGTAGCTAACTGGTTAGAGGAATGGCTTCGTGCTAGGAGACAGAGGGTCGTTGTTAATGGTAGTGAATCGGGGTGGTTGGATGTAGGTAGCGGTGTCCCACAGGGTTCAGTGTTAGGCCCATTGCTATTCGTAATTTACATTAACGACATAGATGTAGGTTTGACTAGTAACGTGTCAAAATTCGCGGACGATACTAAAATAGGCGGTAAGGTTGTTAACGAGGACGATAGAAATAGGCTCCAAGACGATGTAAATAGGATTATGGAGTGGACGGATAAGTGGCAGATGCAATTTAACGTAGACAAATGTAAAGTTTTGCATATAGGTTCTCGTAACAATAATTACACGTACACGATGGATGATAGAGAGTTAGCGAGCGTTGACGAGAAGTAGATTTAGGCGTACGCGTATCTAAGGATTTAAAAGTTAGGAACCAGTGCCTGGAGTCTTGCGCAAAAGCTAATAGGATGTTAGGCTTCATAGCGCGTAATTTCGAATTTAAATCGAAGAATATTATATTGCCCCTTTACAAGTCCCTAGTCAGGCCTCATTTAGAATATGCCGTTCAGTTTTGGTGCCCGTATTTGCGTGAGGATATTGATAGGTTAGAAAGGGTTCAGCGTCGTGCCACGAAACTAATTCCGTCATTGCGCAACAAGCCTTATGAAGATAGGATTAAAGAGTTAGACTTGCATTCACTCGAAACTAGGAGATTAAGGGGGGAGCTTATTGAAGTTTTCAAAATCGTTAATAACATCGATAACGTAAATTTTGACAAACTGTTCACTTTCGATAATAGCAATACTCGTAATAACGGATTTAAGTTGCGTGGCAGACGTTTCATTACTAATATCGCTAAAAACTTCTTTACGTTTAAAGTAATTGATAAATGGAATAATCTTCCCGCGCCGTCGTGAACTCTACCAGCGTTAATATGTTTAAGAACCGTTTAGATAGGCATTTTAAAAATATTAACGTTGTTTAATATAATAATAAAACAATCCCCTTCTCCCTCTCAGCCTCCCCCTTTCCCTCTCAGCCTCCCCCTTCTCCCTCTCAGCCTCCCTTTCCCCTCTCAGCCCTTTTCCCTCTCCCTCGTTAAAATTATTAACGTTGTTTAATATAATAAAACAATTAGCAACAGGAGCTCTGGGGGTGGTGATCGAGGATGAGTCTGTTGACGATAATGCCAGCTTGTGACATGCCAGTGTGTGATGCCAGCAAAAAAAAAAAAATTTTACTAACACGATCGTAGATGTAGCTCGTAGCGTAAACTAACCCACTTTTTGTTTTACTTTATCTATTTTTTTTTTCTTTCTTATCCTCTCCTTACTTGCATGTCTGTAGTTTGCATGGTATGACAGTGAGTTAAGACTGTTTGCATGGTTTGTAAGCGTTCTTATTTTACTTCTTTTCATCTTTCACCCCTTTCCTATTCTCTCCGACTATTTTTCTGACTTGTCGGCAGTGGCCGACTGATGATGATTGTGAGTCTTTCTTTATCTTTTTCTGAATGAATTTTAACCCAAGAATAATAGGTTTTGCTACTTGCTTAACCCCTTATTCTCCTCTTTCCTTTCTCTCGGACTAACCTTAGAGTGGATCTTAGGGTCTTTGTTAGCCTTAGCTTCTGTTGATCTGTAGCTCTTTAAATTCTTTTCTCCCTCGCAACCTCTTTTTTCTGCTTCGCTTTGAAACTTTCATTTGTCTTTAAATTTTCTTCCTTCTTTTAACCCTCCTTTTTAAACAGACAGGCTCGGAAGGACCATCCGGTCTGTTGCTGTTTGGTGACCTTTGTATTCCTTTGTTATACAAGTGGAATTACAATTTGTTGTTAATCAATATCGTATTGGTAACAGTAGTTTCAACATTATTGAAAACCCTTGCAGAGCTGAATTGCCCACCACCAGCATGAGTCACGTAAGTCCTCCTGCCGTTCGTTATATACAACGAGGCTACTTTCAAGTGGACCACCCTCTTTTCGTACTTTACTTACTAATATGCCTTCTTTTTATGTATGTTCAGCTGGAATAATTAGGCGACTTAGTTCCAAGCACGGCTTCAGAACTAAGATTTCGCAGGAACGAGAGAAAAAGTATCGTCTGAAGTCTTTGGTACACACTTAGTTATGTCGACTCGTCTTCACGGAATAAAAGAAAAATGGAATCCACAAAACTTTAATAAACAAAGTTTGAAAAACTTTCGTGATTTATAAAAAAAAAGAAGTAGCTGTTTCTGGACAGAAATTATTCCAAAGTTAATTCTGTAAACCGACACCACCATACTGGTCTTATCGTGTGTGTATATATTATATATATATATATAATATATATATATATATATATATATTAGGGTGGTCCACAGAATGGGGTAAAAAATCGAAGTTCAATTTTCTTTCCTCCCAGGCTATAATCTGGTTCCTTTTAGCTAAGAAATATTTCATGTAAAATTTAAGGCAAATCGAATAACTTTTAGGGGTGGCTCAAAGCTGTTTTTTGTATACCATTATGCCCTTTATTAATATAGTGAATAATTAAAAGAAACATTATTTACAGATACATTAACTAATGATTATTTTTCTTTCAGATAGATTTATTAAATTTACAGGTTTTGCAATGTCAAATAAACGTACATTTTACTTAATGAAAAAGTCAGAGGAAACAATCACTGGAGCCAAGCTGCCTTCCCGTGGCCAGGTCCTCCGCATGTTCCTCCACCATCATCACGTCTTGAAGAAGGAGATCAAACCTAGTTCAGAAGCTGTTTTTGAAGAATTGCGTCTCTTCTGGGAGAGAGCCCGAATCCCTACTCAAAGGAAAGACCACATTCTTCACAAAATTCAGGCTCTACACTTGGAGTGGAAAGCGATTAAGAAGAATGCTGGGAGGAAAAGCAACTCTCAGTTAGAAAAAGAGAAAACCTTTCAGGAAGAAATGGAGAACCTATTTGATGTCGCCCATGCTGATGCCTTTACCTTAATCAAAATGAAGACCGGCAGTTCTTGATCCAACAAAGGAAAGCGGGACGAGTGGGATCAATGGTCTCTGCAGATATGGTGACTGACAAGGCAGAAAAGAGAGCTGCTGAGAAGCAAATGAAATTGGTAAATAGGAAGCGGAAAGCTGAAGAAGAAAAATATGCTGCTTCACAGGAAGTTATGCTAGATCAGGGAAGTTCTTCTTCTGAGTCTTTATGTGAGTCAGAAAGAGAAGATGAAGATTACCTTATTAATCCCCCATCTACCAGCGGACCAACTCCACCAAAGAAAAAGGCAGCAAAGAATATCATATCTCCTGAATTGGCTGCTGCTCTGGACAGGACTGGCATCAGTGACAGGAGGGCCACCTTTGTATTAGCTGAAACTGCATCTAGCCTTGGTCAAGATCTTTCAGAGGTGAACATCTCTCATTCTTCAATCAAAAGGCACCGAGAGAGGCATCGAAGGCAAATAACCCATGCCATTAAAGCTAGCTTTAGTCCAAGTATTTCGATTGTCCACTGGGATGGGAAGTTGATCCCTAATCTACTTGCCAAGAATGAAAAGGTAGACAGACTCCCAGTCCTTGTCTCTTCAGTTGAATCAGGTGATTCAAAACTGCTTGGTGTTCCCAAACTACCAAGTGGAACAGGGGAAGCTCAATCAGCTGCAGTGTATAATCTTCTTTCCGAATGGAACATAGATAAGTCAATAATCGGAATGTTATCAGATACTACAGCATCAAATACAGGAACAAACAGGGGAGCATGCGTTCTTCTGGAACAGAAACTTGGTCGACCACTCTTTTATTTTGCCTGTAGGCATCATTGCATGGAAGTCATGTATGGAGGAGTGTTTGAAGCAGTCCATGGTTCATCTTCTGCCTCTGAGCCACTTTTGTTCAAAAGGTTCCAATCTGTGTGGGACTACATTGATTTAAAAACCTTCTCTACATCACAGGATGATGATGAGATGAAGGAGCAAGTTGATCCTTTCAGAAATGAAATAATTGCCTTTGCCAAAGAACATCTGGCCACTGGAAATTTTCGAGATGACTATAAAGAGTTTTTGGAACTTTCTTTGATCTTTCTTGGTGAAAAAATTGAAAGTTACACATTCAAACGTCCTGCTGGCACGCACTATGCAAGGTGGATGGCTAAAGTTATCTATGCCATCAAAATGTGGCTTTTTCGAAATCAAATCACCCTGACTCCTCGAGAGAAGAAGGACCTGAAAACCCTTACCCTTTTTGGAGTCCTAATCTACTTAAAAAGCTGGATCACTGCTCCTATTCCATCACAAGCTCCGAAGAATGATCTGGATTCTGGATCTTATCCAAAAGTTAAAGGACTATCATGACCAGAAAGTGGCCAAAGCAGCTCTCAAGAAATTTGAAAACCACCTATGGTACTTATCAGAAGAGCTGATGGCCCTTGCTCTCTTCGATCAAACTGTTGCACCAGACACCAAGGGAATCATGGTCCAGTGTATGAGGGAAAAGGAGGGGTCATTAGACTTCTCAAAGAGAAGAAGACTCAAGGAATGCAAAGCAACACTGAAATTAGAAACTCTTGCCACAAAGAACTCATTAAAGCTTCTTAAGGCCCTACCGATCAATATTAGTTTTCTTGATGATGACCCGAGCACCTGGGAGGAGAATGAAAACTTCCAAGAAGCTAAAAGAATCATAGGAAACATCAAAGTAGTTAATGATCATGCTGAAAGGGCAGTAGCTCTCATTCAGACCTTCAGCGGAACTCTGACGAAAGGAGAAGATCAACTCCAGTTTCTCTTAAGTGTGGTGGATGAGCACCGAAAGAGGTTTCCCGATTCTAACAAGTCCACAATCTTAGCTGGGCAACAATGAGTGGCCTGGTCAGCCATGATACCCCCGCCAACAAGCGGATAATACCCATATATATGGGGGGGACCCAGAAGCCATGAATGTGGACTTCTGGGGGTAGTTGAGCCACCTCTAAATATTAACCGATTGAACCCAAATTTTGCTCAGAGAAGTTTTTTGGGAAAAGGAACCTAATGAAACCCTGGGAGGAAGAATTTAAAATACTTCCATTTTGTGGACCACCCTAACATTATATATATATATATATATATATGTATATATGCTGCAAACCCACAAGGAAAAAGAAAAACGATTCCAAGGCCTTTCGTGTATTCAAAGCTACACCTCGTCAGGGAATGAAGATAAACGGCGAGATACCCATAAATATATACAATGTACAGGAAAAACAAAACAATTAGCACATACTTAACAAGGGTTAATGAGAGGCAAAAGAAATTTTAACATGATATCGTCAATTTTATACGTCCCCGCATTGTTATTGAAATTGCTTTTAAAATGAATAAATGCACATTCTAGAATATTTCGTTCTATTATATATCTGTTTTTAACAAGCGCTTTAGAACTACCCCACTTGATGCTATGGTTACATCTATACATATGGTTAAATAAAGCATTGGAAGTATTAGCTGTTCTACAAGCATATTTATGCTGTTTTACCCTAATATCTAACGTTTTACCGGTTTGGCCTATATATACTGAGTTACATTGTGTACATCCGATCGAATACACACAACCAACAACATTATCAGGGCTATTCTTTATTAGGCGTGATTTAACAGTATTATTATACTTAAAGAAAGCCAAGAATAGGTATTATAATAATGTAATTGTAAAGGAATTTCAGCGTAAAAATATCCTTAGCCTACCTTACCATGTTAATTTTCAATACCTTCCAACTGTACTTAAAGTAATTGGCATTAATGTAATCTTTAAGTACAGGGTGGGCCGTAAGTTTCCATACATAGGAAAAATAAACATTTTTTATGGACAACCATTTTTATTTATATAATATGCTCTACATGGTTGCCATTGTTTTGAAAACACATTTCAATACGTGTTCCCCACTGTTGATGAACACGCATTAGCACAGTTGACGTTATGCTTGTAATGGCGTTGGTGATACGTTCCTTTAGATGATTTATGTCTTGTATCTTTTCCTGATACACCATGGCCTTCAAGTGCCCCCAAAGATAGAAATCAAGGGGGGTGAGATCTGGGGATCTGGGAGGCCACTCCACAGGACCACGCCGACCAATCCAAGCATCCGGAAACTGCTGATCCAAATACCGACGCACGTATTTAAATTTTCCTATGTATGGAAACTTACGGCCCACCCTGTATAATAATACTGTTAAATCACGCCTAATAAAGAATAGCCCTGATAATGTTGTTGGTTGTGTGTATTCGATCGGATGTACACAATGTAACTCAGTATATATAGGCCAAACCGGTAAAACGTTAGATATTAGGGTAAAACAGCATAAATATGCTTGTAGAACAGCTAATACTTCCAATGCTTTATTTAACCATATGTATAGATGTAACCATAGCATCAAGTGGGGTAGTTCTAAAGCGCTTGTTAAAAACAGAGATATAATAGAACGAAATATTCTAGAATGTGCATTTATTCATTTTAAAAGCAATTTCAATAACAGTGCGGGGACGTATAAAATTGACGATATCATGTTAAAATTTCTTTTGCCTCTCATTAACCCTTGTTAAGTATGTGCTAATTGTTTTGTTTTTCCTGTACATTGTATATATTTATGGGTATCTCGCCGTTTATCTTCATTCCCTGACGAGGTGTAGCTTTGAATACACGAAAGGCCTTGGAATCGTTTTTCTTTTTCCTTGTGGGTTTGCAGCATTTATTCATTTCACGTGTTTTATTGTGAAATTCATCCCATATATATATATAATAATTTCTGTTAACTCGTACAGAAATTGTAAACTGGTTTACGGTATTTAAAGAAATGGAAACTACAAATATGAATGCAATAGGGAAAGAGAGAATAATGGGAGGAAAAGATAACCAGAATGTCCCGAAGAAAAATTGTGTCGATGAGAGAGAAACAAATGAAAAGATAACACAGAAAGAAGACACTAATGTAGAAGAAAGAAAAGAAACGAGTACAATCTGTGATGTGGTGAAACTACCAAACGAAGATAATGATAAAAAGACGATAAAAACTAAAAACAGAAAATATCGTAAGCAAATACTATGCAAAAGGGCATCGCAGATACAGGGATGGGCATTGGGTAATGCATCTATGCACATCCCACTTTATGTAACTTCCATTAGAAAAATAGATATTGAAAATAACTGCAAGTTCCACCACCTTAGTATCTGCAAAACTTGTGCAAGTACGGGCAAAAATGCTGTTACCACCAGGTATGCCACTCAGAAATTAAAAAACAACCCAAGATCCACTTGTGAAAAATCCCAAGAAATCCCAAGATTTGCTATATTTGTTTAAAGAAATCCCAATATTCCAAGGTATTGCTAAAAATGCCAAGATCTTGGGATAAAGCCCAAGGAGTGGCATCCCTGGTTACCACTACCCTCAAAGGAACACGACAGTTGAGCAGCCAAAACCATCAGCGAGCAGGGTTACCAGTTCTTTAGGTGTAGCTAATACAATTCGGCTACTAAATACCAGTCAACAAATACAAATACAAAGACATTTGACAAATTTGAGGATCCGAGAGCCGTACAAAATAAATGCAGAATAGAATTGCATACGATATCTGGACGACATGTATCGAAACAGATAAAGAAGGGAAAATTCTCAGAGGATCACAGGGCAACGAATACATCACCAGGGCATAAAGAATCTGAACTACATAAATAAGAAATTGAAAACGAAAAAATAAAAGTGCTTGCCAACATACAGGGCATAAATCCAAGCCATTCTCTGGACAAAGTCACATACCTGAAAGGGCACGTGCATAAGGTAACCGTTTATCCCTCAGCTGTAGGGGAACCGAGGATCCGCAACTGGAGGTGTACCAGGGGTTTTGGAAAGTGAGGCTCTGCAGGGTTCTGGAAATTTTTACATTTTAAGAACCGATTTCATTCAGTCCGGTAGACTTTTTGACGCTATTTGAACCATTTTTGACACGTCCAATAAAGAGATTTTTACCAGATGTCAAGTGCAACGCTAATTCGTGACTCTCGGGGCTCTGGCATAATCGAATTACTGAAAATCACGACGGTGCAAAAATTTACGAAATAGTGGGGGTTTAGTGTGCTTATAATTCTAACTTGTACTTGTAATTGTACTCCATGGTATGGTAACTTTATTCCAACTGTCTTGGAATACAATAGGGTAGACTGGGACAAAGCTCACCCTTGAAGGTTTAGATAATGCAAAGTGTCTGACCGCAATCATGTCATATTTGACAAAGCTAGTTTGGATAGTTGTCTTCCATTGACTACAGGGTGTCCATAAAGTCACGCATTATAGGAACATAAGCAATGTCTATGTATTTGTCTCCATGAGGCCAAATATGTTGAGGAACATTCAAAGAAACCTGCTTTTTCGTTTACAAACATGTTTTGAGATTGGTGGGAATTATTTCGAACAAATAAATAAAAAAATAAATAAATAAACAACATAAATGTATTTTCCTATGATGCGTGACTTTATGGACACCCTGTATATATTGTTTCAAAATTGCATTTGTCTTTATATGCAAAAATTAAGATTTTGAAAAGGTAAGATCATGCCTGGCCTGAAATTGTACGCGATCATGATGATTTGTACGGGAACCAGGTTCCCGCGTTCCTGGGTAAACGGGCACCCTGCTCGTGCAAGAAACAAGGGCATACTTTACATGCCTCACGGAAACTCATCAGAAGGACTGCCAGGCGAGCTATAAAGAGCGAGTTTTGTATCGACAAAAAGAAATACAAATTATCAACTATAACATACTTCGAGCCGACAAAACAGTAGGTAAGACGAAAAGGAGGATATGTTATTCATACACACGAAAAACGTATTACAGAAATTCCTATAGGTACTTCAAACAATTTCGTAGAATTAGTAGTAGCAAAAGTTGAAAAATTAAACATGATACTAATTGTAATGCATAGAACCCCGAACATTCCAACTACAAAATTCTCAGATACTATTACAGAGGTCAGGAACTGGGTGAAAGTTGTACACTTCCTAACCCCAAATATTATTCTCTGCGGTGCTTTTAATTTTCCATTTATGAAATATAAAAGGATAGGAAGAAATATATGTATAAATGAAGACAAAGGAGGCACACGGGAAGACCAGGGTAGGCAGAAATGCTACTAGCTCTTGCTGATGAATTTCTGTTAACACAAGAAATAACAGAAAATACAAGAAAAAACAACTACCTGGATTTTGTGTTCACAAACACCAGCAACCAAATTGATAACATAGAAATATCTCTAACTATAATATCAGATCACAACATTAGTGAAGTAACAACCATTATAAAACCAACAGGGCAGGAAAGAACACGCGCTATAGAAAGAGGCAAATTTGAAATTTAAAATTTTCACTCCAAAGCTATAAATTGGGAAGGTATTGCATCCAGCATGGAAACAATAGACTGGAGAACCATCTTCAAGGACAAGACCACAAAAGAGATGCTAATAACCAGAAGAAAAGACGCTAGAAATTGTGGAAAGACATGCCCTAAAAAAACAGAAAAGAGAACCAGGTTCGAGAGAGAGAGATCAGTATTCCGCAAGAGAGAGAGTGACTCTAAAATTAAGAAACTGCGAAGACATCATAAAAATATTAAATAATAAACTGGAGAATATAGATTGCGTCATACAGGGTCTAATTGAAAAACATAGAGAGAAAGAAGAAGAGAACGCCACAGAAGCGAGAAAGATTAACTCAAAATACTTCTATACTTTTGTAAAAAGGAAGATAAAAAATCACGCGACTATCGGGCCTTTGAAGAATGAAAAGAATGTTTTAACCGATGATCTAAAAGAAGTATCCGAAATATTAAGAGCTCACTATGAATCATCATTGTCCCCCCGCACTAATGTGCGACAGAAAGTATACGAGGGGAAAGTATAACGGTCCTTGACTTCACCACAGATGATATCACAAGCTATAGGGAAACTAAAAACACACTCGGCAGCAGGCCCAGACAAATGGAATGCCACACTAATCAAAAACTGCAAGAATGAAATCGCTAAACCCCTATATTGGATATCGAGACGATCACTAGACACGGGAGAAATACTGAGCATCCTGAAGAGAGCGAACATAGTTCCAATATATAAAGGAAGAAATGAATCCTAGGCTAAAAAAAAATATATAGAAAAAAATCCGACTTTTTAGAAACCCGTGAAAAAATTAAACGGTAACCAACATGGATTCCAGTCAGGAAGATCATGCCAATCACAATCCTATAACAACATTATTGATGTACTCGAAAACAACGAAAGCCATGCTGTGTTATGCACAGACTTTGCCAAGGCATTTGACAAGTGTGAACATGGAATCATAGCACTTATGATTCAGAGAAACTTCACAGCCAAGATCATTGGAGGCAATGAACTAAATTACTGGGAAAGGTTAAGTAAATTAAATTTATATTTGCTGGAAAGAAGAGAGAGGTATACCATTATTTACACTTCGAAAATAATGGAGGAACTAGTCCCTAATCTTACTTTGAACCCTATAACAACTCAAACAACAATGGAAAGTAAGAAAGGAAGAATGCGTCGCTTTCCCAAATTAAAGGCTAGACAGGGAACATCCTCAACCCTGAAGGAAAATAGTTTTATCGTGAGAGGATCAAGCCTGTTTCACCAGCTACCCAAGGAACTGAGGAACACGAGTGGTGTAGCGGTGGATATCTTCAAAAGAAGACTAGACGCAAGACTCAGAACAATTCCAGATGAGCCAAGAGTAGACTCAGAACAATTCCAGATGAGCCAAGAGTACCTGGCTATGTGAAGCGGAGAGCACAAAATCAAACTTTTTACTTCACCAGGCCATCTCAAGAGGAGGAGCAACAAGCCTGACCTCTTCGAAATGAATCATTGCATGGAACATTTGAAAGGTATATATATATATTTTTTTTTTTAAGTTCGGGAAGAACCGATTCGCCTCTATTTAAAAGGGCATATCGGCGGAAAAACAAAGAAAAAGTGAGAGGAAAGACAGAGGAAAAAGAAAGGGTGGAAGGGACTCAGTTAGGGACAGTCGAAGTGGAAAAAGACCAAGGATGACAAGGACTGCAGGGTCGAGCCCCATCATCCTTGGGTGCTAGGGCCGGGAGGGCGCACGTGAAACCTCCGGGAACGAGCACAAAGAGCACTCAAGAGCACGAGCTTGGAACCCCCCTTCACGTGTTTTATTGTGAAATTCATCCCATATATATATATAATATATATATATATATATATATATGGGATGAATTTCACAATAAAACACGTGAAATGAATAAATGCTGCAAACCCACAAGGAAAAAGAAAAACGATTCCAAGGCCTTTCGTGTATTCAAAGCTACACCTCGTCAGGGGTTTGCAGCATATATATATATATATATAACGTAAAGAACGACGCTTGTATAGGAGATATTCCGCGCAAGACGAGAGAGAGAAAACGGAACAAATGAAAAAATGAAGTACCACCTGGGAATCGAACCCGGGATCTTCCGATTGCCGGTCAGACGCGATACCATTACACCATGGACTTCACTCTTCCAAATGCCGTAATTCTTCTACATACTCGCAGAAACCAATGCCCCAAGGGGGCACCTCCCGCATGCCGTAACATTATATACATTCAACTGCAAAGAACACGCAGTATAAATAACGTAAAGAACGACGCTTGTATAGGAGATATTCCGCGCAAGACGAGAGAGAAAACGGAACAATGAAAAAATGAAGTACCACCTGGGAATCGAACCCGGGATCTTCCGATTGCCGGTCAGACGCGATACCATTACACCATTGCCCCCTTGGGGCATTGGTTTCTGCGAGTATGTAGAAGAATTACGGCATTTGGAAGAGTGAAGTCCATGGTGTAATGGTATCGCGTCTGACCGGCAATCGGAAGATCCCGGGTTCGATTCCCAGGTGGTACTTCATTTTTTCATTTGTTCCGTTTTCTCTCTCTCGTCTTGCGCGGAATATCTCCTATACAAGCGTCGTTCTTTACGTTATTTATACTGCGTGTTCTTTGCAGTTGAATGTATATATATATAATATATATATATATATATATATTAGGCTGGGTCGAAATTTTATATTGAAAAGGTACACATTGTTGTGAGGGGTTTGAATGGAACACAGGAACCCCCTCATAAATTATTTTCGCTGTTTAAAGCCTCCTACCCCTGGCACAATTTTTCACTTTTTGACCTACAGTATATTGAAAAATATTCCATTTATACGAGACACTCTACATTCAGGTTTTTTGATGACATAAATCTTTATTAACGTATAATATTTTATTTAATAATGTACAGTATTAGGAAAATTAATTAAGTACAACAATATATTCAGAAGAAAAATTAGAGGCATAATAAATTTGCTAAAATTCAATTCACTTCTTCATTGTTCCTTATCACATCAAAAGGGAAGAAATTGGGCCTTCCATTCAAACTTGGGCAGTTTTCGCCTTGATTCTAATGAGTTTAAGATAAACTTTTGACGGTTGTCATATCCTATTCTTTCCTGACATGCCTTTGTTACTAGGTTCGCTGCCCTTTCCACACTTTGATTGTGGCATGGAAAAGAAGCTATCTCCAGTGGCTTACATCGAGCCTGTAGTAGCTCATCGTCGCTAAAATTGTTTAGCAGCGGTGGAGGAGTAATGATCTCTCTTTGCCAATCGATCATCTCGGTGTAGTCAGTAGATTGGAATTTGAGGGTTCGAGGCAACTCAAAGTTTCCGGTACCTGAAAATCCAGTTCTTGAAAGGATGATTTTCTGAATAGCTTGCTCCCTAATTTCTAGTCTCTTGTCAGTTACCATAATGATATGAGTATATTTTCTGGGTGGCCAGAGTAGGCGTTATTCTTTAATACTGGTTCTAGGATTGATCTATGTTGTTCATCTAAATTTCGAAGCAAGTACATTAAATGCCAAAAGTTATATGCACCATCAGTTGCATTAGGATGAGATTTTATCCAAAACCACCCTGGAGCATAGAATTGTATAATAATCTTGACTATATCTTGAAGGTTTTTATCGGGATTTGGCGTTGAGATATATAATCGAAGGACCCTGTTGGCTAGAGTTAGCCAGTGAGCATGGTGAAGGGTACCTGGGGATCGAGTGGACAGATCTTGAGAAGTGTCTCCAGCTTGCACTGCCAGACACATATAGAGATATCTTTGATCACTGCTTAGCTCCTTCACAACATTTGCTGGAATTTCTTTAATGTTTCCCTTTACGCGAGAATATTTGACTACCTCCAATTTTGTTAAATCTGTTTTCAGTTTATTCCCAATTGAACCCACAAAAGTATTTGACCTGCTGTTTTACCATCAAAGGCTTTGTAGACGTGCATAAAAGGCAGCTCATTCAAACGCAAGAGGCACACCAACCCACTGCACTGGTCTGTTGAGATGAATTTCAACCAGTTTTATGGCTCCACCAATTTTTCCTGCATTTACAGGCGTACCATCACACAGTAAAGCTTTGATAGTATCTGTGCTGTTCGAGTCTGTAATAATAGTTATCAACTCTTCTGCTATGCAGCGAGCAGTTCCATTATCTGGTGTGACATAGTCTACATAGATACTTCCAGGTTCTTTCACAATAACATAGTGTTGTTCTTTTATCTTTCCACTTTTAGTTAATGTGTTATCTTTCCTTCCATCAAATCCAAGGCACTCCATCTTCAGATTTTCGGATTCAGATCTAAAAGTATTTGTTTCACCCATGCGATTTCTTTCTCTTTCTAATTTCTTTCTGTCAAGTATGTTGGTATGGTTAAGGATCCCCATATTTTTTAAAGCTGCATTGACTATTGCAGCTGCAGCTCTACAACTTACACGATAACGATCTGCTGTTAATGCTAGGTTTTTATAAGAGTGCCTGTTCTGAATATTCTGTCAATTCTAAATCGGCCTCATAATGTACATCCTGACACTGAATCTACATCCATGTCGTCTTCGGTATTTTCTATAAATTCCGATGGTAAAACATTGGTGGCTTCAGTCATTTCTTGTGCTTTTAGTTGACGGTTTTGTGCTTCTTGGGCTCTTGCTAAAGATCTCTTCTTTGTTGAACTAGCTATGCGATCAATTGGTCCTAACTGATTTCTTCTTTGTTTTTGACCCACAAAAGACTCCCATTCTGCCATTGGTATTTTATCCTTACACCTGCAAGATTTCCTATCAATTCCCTTATCATAGCATTCACAAGAAGATATATCAAACATTTCATCATACTGAGCTACTTTTAAGGCAAACTTTCATTTCTTCGATGTAACGGCACCTTGTTCAATTTTGAGACTACTTCTATTAGTCGACTGACTTTAAGATAGATTCCTTTGGTGTTAATCGTAGGGAAAGAAAATTTCATCTAAATGTCTTCAATATCTTTTACAACCCTGTAACAATCATTAGCAGTTGCTGATCCTTTTGATTTAGCTTCACGACGGCGCACAAAAAGATAGTGTCTCACAACATCTGTTTTTGAAGGAGTCACAGCTGCTGGGAATTTTGTAGGATATCCAAAGGCTGCATTTGAGGACTTGCTTCTAGTAGTCATAGTTTATATTCAGAAGTAAAATCAAATTATATGTAATTTATAATTTGAGAATTCAAAATATAATTAAAGCAAATGCAAATTATTTCTATTTATCTGAAACTTAAAAATATCAAGCATTAAACAAACAACTTATCATGTGACATATAACAACATTAAACATGTGCAAAATATGAAGGTAAAAAAGGGAGGAGGGGCATGTGATAGGGGTGGTAGGGTAGCACATGCTTGATTTTGTAATGTTTTATTAGTGATAAAAAAAACCTCACAGTATACTTTTTAAGAAATAACACTTTTTCCCCATTTAAATATTATGCAAATATGAGGGTTAAAAAAAAGGGGGGGGGGGCTATGTGCTAGGGGTAGCAGGGGTAGCACATGCGTGATATTTTAATATTTTGTTAAGGTGATAAAATGAAACTTCTCACATAGTGTACTTTTTAAGAAATAAAACAATTTCCCATTTTCGACCCGACCTAATATATATATATATATATATATATATATATATATATATATATATTAGGGTGTGACAGTTGCCCCAACTTTGTCCTACAATGCTGTTCAAAATTTTGGTGTTGCATATTGACATAAAAAATACCCACGTGCAATTTTTTGAAGATTCATGCATACGCGCCTATATATGAGATTACACAACCATCATACGGGATATTAACACAAATCATTTGCCTGTCTTAATTAAAAGCTGTTATCACTAACACAAAAAAGTTAATCATTCTTATTCTCTCATGGTACATTAAGGGGTTTTATCATATATTCACAAGGTATTATTTCTCTAGAGCAAGAAACCATGATTTCTGTTCGGAAACAGATGATCGTTTGCGCTGATTAGGAACGCGGAGTCTGTCATTTTCAACTACTTGAAGGACTTCTTGAAAGCGCTCCTCATCCCTGGCAACATTAAGAAAGTCATGGCAAAGTTTTACACCACGCTCTGCAGCCTCATTGACGACCTGAAGCTTGTCCACAACCCGTTTCATGTTCAGGTAGTCATCATGATCCGCCCATTCACTGGCTGGACTGTGGAGAAACTGATAGGGCATGCCTAAAATGGCGAAGAACCGGCTTGAGTCCGGCCCAATTAGGTCCACCAGGACAGTGCCACTTTCTGGGACAGGGGGAAGATATGGCTTTCCATAGCCCCCATGATTGAGCCCCACTCTCTTGGTAACTTCAGTGCCTTCATGGCAAAGAAGGGCCTTCCTCATCTCCTCTTTGTCCTTTCTTGTACTTGGGACGAGAACAAAGCCAGTGGGGCCAATCCTCAGTTAGGTACCAAGTGTGTCTACCGAGTGCCACACGTGCTTTGTCAACTATTGTGGCGTCATATGGGGCAAATTCAGCCAAGGTTTCGACCAAATTCAAGTCATTCAGTGGCGCACTTGCTGGAACGGGGCAAACAATCCACCATGGACATAAACAGCGACTGTGAACACAGCAAACCGTTCTAACTTGCTGATTTGACTTTTAGTCACAACCTCGGCTTTGGGAAACTGCTCTTTGATCTGGCCTGACAAAGAACAATCTTGAGGGTATAGAGCAGTTTAGCCATCCACCTTGCTTTGTGAAGTGCGCCGGGGTAGACCATTGTGAAGTTCACTGGCTCGGATCCTTTAGTTACAAGCAGCAGACAAAGCTCTACCAGCTCCTTGTAGTCGCCACGTGTAAATGGTTGGGCTAGAGATTCACGGAAGAAGTCAGCCATCTCCTGCTGGCGCTCCTCAAACACTCCAGGCATTGCGGGGTAGTAGTATTTCTTTTTTTCATTGTACGCCAGTTGAGAGAAATGGTTCTTGAACCTAGAAATGCAATTATTGGGATTATTGTATTTCGTACTAATCTATAATATTGTTTTAGGGGTATTAAGATTGATATGATCGATCATTTGCTTGGTGTTAGTATATCTTATAAGTCTAATAAAAGAAATTCCACTAAATTTGTTCATTAGATAATAATATTCCTTGTTATTTTGTAAAGCTTATGACTCACCTCTGGAAAACCATTATGTTTGGACTTGAAGAGCCCTCCACTTTCAAGCAATCCCAGCAAACACCTAGGATGACTTCGCCCACATGCCTGCGACAGGCGCACCAGAATACGGCACGCTCTAATTCCTTTTGGAGGGAGACGCAAGCAGCTGTTTTTTGTCCTGAAAAAAAAATGTAATTGTAGTTTAAGGCCACCATTTCAGGCACGTGCTTTTTGCAGATTTCTGTTAAATCATTCACTGTATTTTGTTATTAATGTCGTTATAAATTCACGCTGATGTTTGAAATAGGTTTACCTGTATTGGATGAAGTTGTGTCGAAAACCATACCAACGACATTCTGTTCACACTCCCAATCGACCAGAAGTTGTTTGGTTGCTGTTGATATCAAGTCTCCTTGAACCAGGCCAGCTTTTTGAGTCAAATGCGGAAGAGGTGGGACTCCAAGAAGCTTTGTGCCATTGACACCAGACACAAGAATGGGCAGGCGGTCATCAGTGCCTTTGGAATCCAGCGTGTCCATAAGTTTACCATCCCAGTGCACCAGTACTTTGTCTGATGGTTGCCATTCATCCATGATTTTTAAACTTATTTCTGACACGATGGAAGCTCGGTATCGGTGGGCCGTCCTTGCATTTAGACTCAGCTTTGATGTATCTCCACCACATGCAGATACAAGGGAGTACACAATTGCACTCAGCTGGGTCGGCGAGATGTTGTTTCGAACACTGCATGAAACAAGTTCTGCCGACTTCAGAATATCATGGGGCACAAAATTGAAACTCCCTCTTTCACTGTTCTCCGATGTTTTCTCTTTGGTTCAGCAGTGCTGGCCTCATCAATGTCATCGTCCTCATCCGAGCTAATAGGTGAATCAATATCAGCCTGTACATTCTCAGCATGATCACATTGCTCTCTCTCTCTTGTCGCTTCTCTTCTCGCATCTGCCTTTTCTGTCGCTTCTGAACCTTTTCTGTGAGTACTTTGTTTACCCCAGAGTAGGTAGCTACTCTGTCACAGCATGCTTTTCATAAAGAGTATGTCAGTATCGATGGCATCTTGTTCGGCCTGTGTTTTCCCCTTTTTCGCAGCCGCCATGTCTTTCAACACTGTGTTCTTATAAAATTTCATCGTCAGGCTCAATTCTGATTTAAACTTCATAATTCCAGGATCATCAGCCCGTCTTTTATCCTCATTCTTTTTCATAAGCATCATGTAGTCTTTGTCATAGTAAGTTTTAATCACTCGGCCAATATTGTTCCTGCCTGTAATGGTCGGGACATTCGCCTTCTGGTAATGCAAAAGTACATTGTCAATGGTAGCAGATAAAGCCTGGTCCCAATGCATATCCCGAAGGTTTGCTAACAGACATAGTAAGACCTGCCTATTAGTTGGCAGTTTGCAGCCCTTTATTTCCTTTTCTTCTTCTCGGGGTACGGTGCCCAATAACATTCTGACATACTCATCATCTTGCCGTGTATCCATGATTAAATTCTCTATTCACAACATCAAATCACTGTCAAGGGAAAAGAAAAGAGCATCATTAAAATTAAATGCAATAAAATAATACGTGGAAAATTTGTGGGTCAGCGTTCCAGACCCGGAAATGAAAATCTGATAAAATGTGCTATTTTCACACTTATTTATGAAGTTCATAAGCTGAAATAGCAATACTTGCTGGTACGACGGTGCTAGCTCAAACATGCACCGATCTCCAAGAAAATTTACAGGGGTGTTTCGTAGATAAATACACAACACTAAAACTTTGAACAGCATTGTAGGACCATTTTTTGATTTTTGGAGGGCAACGGTCACGTACAATAAACGTAAAAAGTGTGTGAATTAAAAATCCTACCTAAAATAAAGAAAATTAAAAAAAACTAAGATTACGAAGCTTTTCGGGGCACTCAACTCCTCTTCATTTAGGCAAGAAGACTAAATAGAATAAAAGTTGCAAGGAAAGAACAGCATATGAACCTCGTACATCTGGCAGATGGAAACGGTGCGAGTAAGATTTAAGAAGGGTATCTCGGGTATTATTATAGTATTACACCCGTCTAACGTCCAGCAATTATTATATGTTCATTAAGTAGATTTTTTAATTCTAAGACACTTTCCTTCTATAGCGTTTCCGTCGCAAATGCTTCGTTTTCGAGATATAAACATTTTTTTGGTGTGTATCTAGTGTGTGTTCGTACGTTCGTTTGTGTGTTCGTTACATGTCTGCCCAATCACTGCGCTCCATCCATTTCGAATTTGAATTACTTTCGTACCGGAATGGAACACTCATTCCACTCATTCAGAAGTACATTAGGCCTGGCTCTGTGATTTATAGTGATTCCTGGGCTGCCTACAAGACTAAGTGATTTAGGTTAGGTTAGGTCAATTTTGAAGGTGAAATTTGT
>JAJOZX010001545.1:595000-617500 GCA_023014485.1 Bathynomus jamesi | reverse complement strand
CAATTCTGCTCAAACTAATAGGATTGTATACAAAGTTTTGTCCGATAAATAAAATTTATTCAATAAAACCAAACATAATTAATCTTCAGTGGTAGAAAGATATTCAAAGTAATCGCCTTTATTTGCAATACATTTTTGCCATCTTCCTGGCAATTTCCTGATGCCATGTGCAAAGAATGTCCGTGGTTTAGAGGTAATCCAGGCATCTAGAACAGCGTGAATTTCTTCCGCAGATGAGAACTTCCTACCACGAATTGAAGATTTAAGTGGGGAGAAAAGGTAAAAATCAGACGGTGCGAGGTCTGGTGAATATGGGGGATGTGGCAATACTGTAAAACCGAGATCGCGCAGTTTCTGAACAGTTTTAGCAGCTGTATGAGGCTTCGCGTTATCATGGAGGTAGTGAAGATGGTGGTATCCCCCATTAACTAGTCGCCGACGTTTTTGCTGAATTGCTACCTTCAAGCGATCTAAATGCTGACAGTAAATATCAGCATTTATTGTTTGTCCACGTGGCAATACCTCCAAAAGGAGAACACCTTTGCAGTCCCAGTATACCGAGAGCAGATGTTTACGAATGGTCAACGTCCGTTGAACTTCCACATTTGGGATATCACCATCTCCTCTCCAACTCATATGGTGATAGCTGCCATCATTGTCCCAATAGATCCAAACTTCGTCCATTGTAATTAATTGTCCCAAGAAATCATTTGCAGCATATTTCTCCAACAACTCTAAACATATTCGTTCACGGTTTGCCTTTTGTTCAACAGTTAAATAATGTCGAATCCATCGATTAGATAAATAACGTTTCCCCATCTGAATAAGATGCTGCTGAATTGTTCTGTGACAAACTCCCAGTTCTAATGCAATACTCCTAGTCGTAGCAAACTTCTCTGTATCCAGAAAGTTTTGTATACCTGTGTTCAAATCCAGTGATGGTCGACCACAACGTGGTTTATCATCGACATTGAAATTGTTTTCCTTGAATTGAGCCACCCACCGACGACATGTACGTTCATTTGTTGTTTCAGCACCGTGTCGAATTTATCTCTGCTGCTATGATTACAGGTGACATTCCACGTTTCCAGAAGAAATAAATCAGCTTACGTACGTCTCTTCGTTCAAATTCCATGCTTAAAAATAAGCAATAAATGATAAATGCAGCGAGAAATGAATGAAGAGAAAATGATGATGGCTGACGGTTGGCTAGGCTAGGCGCTATGTAGCGCCTAGCCTACGCATAGCCTACGCATAGTGTTCGAAGCACGAGAATTATATATTAAATAAATCAACCGAATTTCAGTAGCCATAGACCTCATAATTACAAGAATATCAGCGTTTATTCATCGGACAAAACTTTGTATACAATCCTGTATTTAGCCTATTTCTCCCCAACCCCCTAAAATGCAGTATTCTAAAATATAGGTTGAAAATAAACATTTTTATTTTCATTTTGTTCTGTAATTTGATATTGTTCTATCGTAGTTTAAAGGGGGACATTTCATTTCATTCAGGGCTGGGAGCGGTTAAAATTTTTATTTAACCGGTTAACAGGATGCCGGTTAAAATCGGTTACCTAATTTGTATACCGGTATATATATAAGTGGCGTGCGGTCCATGAATGAGTTGCATGCAGTGCATACGTATCAATATAATCAATATACTTTTTTGCACAATTATTTATAAACTCCTTACATAATAAATTTACTTCCTATTAGAAGTATTTGGTATTTAAATGCAATTAAATCGACACGATGCAAGAACAAGCATCGATATAAACTTAACTACTGCCCGTTCTCATGGAAAAATATGATGGCGCTTGCTGTTTCTTTCTCAAGCGACACGCGTCGACTCTCAAATACAAGTCCAAAAGCCGAAAATAATTTCGTTCAGACGATGCTGATGGCTTGAACAGCCAAATATCGCCTTCCAAGGCTGCTCAATGTTGGATAGTCATTCCGTCTTGACTTCCACCATTTTAATGGGCTCTCGACAACCTTTTTCCAGAGAATATTTTAGCATCTCTCTGTCCACGATTTGTGCATTTTATACGAATTTATTGAAATAACTGATTTTAACCGAAATTAACCGGTTGGAAATTTTTAACCGGTTAACAGCTCCCAGCCCTGATTTCATTATTCTTGTTTTTGTTTTCCTCTTGCCCGCGCACTGGGTATTGGTGGAAAAGTAGGTAGGTGGATTGAAAACTGGCTGAAGAATAGGCGGCAGAGGGTTGTCATTAAAGGGGTTACTTAGGGTTGGGCCTCGGTCACTAGTAGGTTTCCTCAGGGTTCCGTTTTGGGGCCAATGTTGGGACGCCCGAAGCGATCGAGCAACTGCGTGCGGACCTAGGTAGGATAGGAGAGTGGTCCGAAAAATGGCAAATGCCGTTTAACTTTGGTAAATGCAAAGTGATGCACATTGGCTACGCCAATCCCAAGTCGGACTACTCACTGTTGGGGAGTAATATCGAGGCCACTGATTTGGAAAAGGACTTGGGTGTGCTAATTAGCAGCGACCTTAAGTTTACGAAACAGTGCGTAGAGGTGGAAAAGAAAGCCCAGAAGTTGTTGGGTTATATGAGGAGGCAATTTCGATTTCGGAACAAGGAGATTGTGCTCTCGCTGTACAATTCTCTGGTTCGGCCGCACCTGGAGTATGCTGTGTAGTTCTGGTCGCCCACCCTCAGGAAAGATATTGAGAGGCTGGAGCGAGTGCAGGCGAGGGCCACAAAGTTAATCCCTTCCGTTAGGCATATAGGCTACAATCGACGCTTACGCGCCCTGAACTTGTTTTCGTTGGAAACTTGGAGGCTGCGCGGTCAACTCATCGAGGTTTTCAAGCTCTTACGCGGGTTCAACGATGTCGATTTTAGAAGCATGTTTAGTTTAAATGATAACCCAACTCGCAACAATGGTTGCAAGTTGGATTTGAAGCGGTTAGGGACTAGTGTGTATGGGAATTACTTTACGTATAAGATCTGTGACACGTGGAACAGGTTACCTTCAGAAATTGTGAACAGTTCTTCTGTGGATCATTTCAAGAAAAGGTTAGACCAAATCTCCCACACTATTTGAGGGTGTAGAAAATTTTGCCTGTCACCCGTTGCCATTGGTACCTCCTCGGTATTGGCCGCAAGGCCTTTTGAGGTACTACTTTTCCTTGTAACTCTCTCTCTCTCTCTCTCTCCTCTCTCTCCTCTCTTCTCTCTCTCTCTCTCTCTCTCCGCACCTGGAGTATGCTGTGCAGTTCTGGTCGCCCACCCTCAGGAAAGATATTGAGAGGCTGGAGCGAGTGCAGGCGAGGGCCACAAAGTTAATCCCTTCCGTTAGGCATATGGGCTACAATCGACGCTTACGCGCCCTGAACTTGTTTTCGTTGGAAACTTGGAGGCTGCGCGGTCAACTCATCGAGGTTTTCAAGCTCTTACGCGGGTTCAACGATGTCGATTTTAGAAGTATGTTTAGTTTAAATGATAACCCAACTCGCAACAATGGTTGGAAGTTGGATTTGAAACGGTTTAGGACTAGTGTGTGTGGGAATTACTTTACGTATAAGATCTGTGACACATGGAACAGGTTACCTTCGGAAGTTGTGAACAGTTCCTCTGTGGATCAGTTCAAGAAAAGGTTAGACCAAATCTTGCACACTATTTGAGTGTGAACAAAATTTTCCCTGGCCCCGTTGCCATTGGTACCTCCTCGGTATGGGCCGCAAGGCCTTTTGAGGTACTTCTTTTCCTTGTAACTCCTTGTAACTCTCTCTTTCTCTCTCTCTCTTTGCCGCAATGGTGCCCCACTCTCGGTTTACTATCGCTATTATAACGGACATTGCTCTTCTGAACTCTCTAACTGCATGCTTCCTCCTTTGAGATTTTCGATGTATTCTCATGCCTTTTCTCTCCCGTTCTCTAACGCAACGGTTAATCGTTATTCTCAATCTTTCATGTACTCAAACGGTCAACTCTGAAACAACTTTCCTCAATCCATCTTCCCCTTTGTTTATAACCTCCAATCTTTCAAACAGAGTGTCCAAGCATCTGGAAAACTTTGGACCTTGATTTTGTCTCTCTTCGTCCCCTTCTATGGAGATTGTGACGTGTTTGCAGTTCATCCTGGGCCCCTTCTTCCTAATATATATATATATATATATATATATATATATATATATATAATATAAAAATTTACAATCTGGCCATGTAAAAAGGGTTTTTGTTTTCGATGTTGTCATAATTCGTCCGCAATTTTCAATGGAGTCTTTTATATTTTATACCTTTATTTCTTTTACATTTTATACCTTTATTTATCCGTTATTGAACATTTCTTTATAATTTTCAAATTTTAATGGCTTCTTCACTTCTTCTGACTCCGCTTTGGGATTGATTTTCTGAAATAATAATAATAATAATATAATAATAATAAATTGTAAAAAACACTTTGGAACACTTTCAGACGCATAACAATAGGTAATATTAAATGAAAGAGCATGAACTCTTGGAAGTATATATAATATATATAACAACAACAACTAGAAAGGCATCATGAGATGCAAAGCTCCGCCCGCAGAACTCAAACTGTTCAATTGTTTGAGTTATCTTGCGCGCGCACACACACACACACACACACACACACACACACACACATCTCCACTCTACTCTTTTCTATGATGGTAGTAGGTAATAATAGTAATAATAAAAAGTATAATTAGTCCATTTACAAATATTTTGTTTTCTTGATCTTTCGACAATCCATTGTCATCATCATTTCAAGACTGAAAATGAATATGTAAAAGTCTTTCTCAATTTAACTTTTTCAGTTAAAAATTGAATACTATTTTATTTTATTAATTTCCAACTGACGGAAAAGAGTAGAATAATTCGTGTCTGCAGTTTATGACCAAAAACAAAAATATGGATTTTGTTCATCGACGTCGGTGTCGTAATCGTCTTCATCTTCTATGAAAAATAGCTAAAATAAGGAAAATACCATTATAGTTATTACGCATTTCCAAAGTGTTTCTAATTCGTTGTCAGATTACAGTTTAATTAAAGATTCATTTTTCTGCCGTAATTTAACTAAATTTGTTACGAATTAATGAATGTTTTCATTTCTGAGTGTCATTTATGGGATCCAACTGTGTAGTGTGCATTTTGAAAACTTTGTTACATTGCTCTAATTGTAATATTATACGTGTTTGGTTGATGACTAGTTGCGACGACTTCCTTGTGATTGATGTAAGTTTACCGATTTAGACTTTTTCCAGAGTATTTTGACATTAAACTGGTGATTTTGACATTAGTAGTCTTTAAGTGGTGATTGTTCTCGACTAAATGTTGCGAAAGTTGGAGTACATTTATTAGACGAGTAAGTAACGCGTCAGAACGACTACTAAATTAACTCTTCATTAATTCAAACTCTTGACAAGGTTTTTGTTTTACCAGTGTACGATGAATTGCATTCTTCACAGACATATTTACAAACTAGTGATGATCAGAGAGAGTTCGGAAGTCTTTAAACTTTAATAGGAAAGACGGACGTACAGTTCCGGTATAAAACGTTCGCCAAGAATCATAAAATAAAAAAAAATACTAATCACTAACGATTAGGTTTTAATTTTGAAATTTTATTCGTGTCACCAAAAAAAAAAAAATACTGTATATATATTCAAAGGAAAACGAAATATTACTCATTATTTTTCACGCTCTTCAAAAATTGTTTCGTGGCGAATTTTTTTCCGACATTACATCTCGAACTAGACATATATTGACACAACCCAACTCAATCCAATCGAATTTAATCGAATAAACCCCTAAAACTCCTCGACAGAATGTCTTTACGAAATATTGCCCGCTAAAATCACTTAATATTTTTTCTTAGTAAATTATACTCTTAGAGCCCATAGAAAGATTTTTAAATATATATATATATATATATATATATATATATATATATATGTGTGTGTGTGTGTGTGTGGGTAGTGGTGTAATGGTTATTGTCGCTGACTACGAATCCATCAGCCCCGGGATCGAGACACGGCAGTCGGTGCGCAGCAAAACCCAGCTGTTCATCCTTCCACACAAAGAAAGTGGTTGGTAGATATATGGCTACCCTGGGTAGCCTAGTGGTTAAGACGCTGGGCTGCTGGTGGGGCGTGGTTCGGATTCCACGTTAAGCTGTAGGTCTAAAGTAGAGTGAAAAGCTTGACCTTCGTCAGAATGAACAATTCGGGCGGAAGCAAACCAAAGGTATATATATATATATATATATATATATGAAAATTATTTCACGAAAGTAACACGTGAAAAATATTTATGATGAATAAAACCACGAAGGAAAGGAAACACATTAGACGAAAGCGCTTGAGCACCATTTTGTGTTTCCTTTCCTTCGTGGTTTTATTCATCATATATATATATATATTATATATATAATATTATATATATATATATATATATATATATATATATATATATATATAACACACAGTACTGTGCAAAAATCGGAGACCACTGTCGATCTGATAACTATTAGATAATCTGTTGTATGAAAATTGGTTTTGATACTAAAATACATATTAACTAGAACCTCTGGTTCATATTGACGTATAACTAAGTTATTACTTAAGTGTATAAAGTTGTATAAGCTGGATGACCCTCTAGTCTGCATAAATTGGACTAGAGGGTTGATTCATTATATTACTTATAACGCATGTGTTTAAAGATCTAGCAAACTATTACTGATGGATCTGCAGTAAATGCTCCTAAGCTATTGTTATATCAATATTTACAATTAAAAGTATTGACATATTCACTTAAATTCTGCAAAACAAATTTATCCAAAACGTTTCTCATTATAATCCTAATTCATGCTTTTTTTTCTTTCACAGGCTTAAGAAATGACAAAAAGTACAATTTCTGATGAGATTAGATATAAAATAATATATTTGCATGGTGAGGGACTGAGTCAAAGAAAAATAAGTGAATCTACAGGCGTTTCCAAAACTGGTGTACAAAAAATCTTGGCTCGTCACAGACCAAATGGAACCCCAGCTGATCGCCCTAATCAGGGAGGCCCTCTACTGTAAGCTTTCTCCATCTGATCTACAATATCTAAAGATTACTTCCCTTTGAGACAGACACAAATCCAGCACTTCACTTGCAGTGGATCTCGAAAAAACAACAGGTGTCTCAGTTGATCCTTCTACTGTACGAAGGAAGCTTAATTCAGTAGGTCTCAGATGTTCAATACTTGTGTTCCAAAGCACATTTTCTTCTCTTCTCTTTATTTCCATTCCTTAAAAGTGGCTGTTTTGCTGCAACACGTTTTTTAAGACGTACTGAGTTAAGTTTCCTTCATACAGTAAAGGGATCAACTGAGACACCTATTGTTTTTTCGAGATCCGCTGCAAGTGAAGTGCTGGATTTGTGTCTGTCTCGAAGGGAAGTAATCTTTAGATATTGTAGATCAGATGGAGAAAGCTTAGAGGGCCTCCCTGATCTAGGGCGATCAGCTGGGGTTCCATTTGAGCTGTGACGAGCCAAGATTTTTTGTACACCAGTTTTGGAAACGCCTGTAGATTCATTTATTTTTCTTTGACTCAGTCCCTCACCATGCAAATGTATTATTTTATATCTAATCTCATCAGAAATTGTACTTTTTGTCATTTCTTAAGCCTGTGAAAGAAAAAACAGCATGAATTAGGATTATAATGAGAAACGTTTTGGATAAATTTGTTTTGCAGAATTTAAGTGAATATGTCGATACTTTTAATTGTAAATATTGATATAACAATAGCTTAGGAGCATTTACTGCAGATCCATCAGTAATAGTTCGCTAGATCTTTAAACACATGCGTTATAAGTAATATAATGAATCAACCCTCAAGTCCAATTTATGCAGACTAGAGGGTCATCCAGCTTATACAACTTTATACACTTAAGTAATAACTTAGTTATACGTTAATATGAACCAGAGGTTCTAGTTAATATGTATTTTAGTATCAAAACCAATTTTCATACGACAGATTATTTCTAAAGGTTATTAGATCGATCGTGGTCTCTGACTTTTGCATAGTACTGTATATAATATATATATATATTATATATAATATATATATATATATATATATATATATATATAATATAAATAAAACCTTATTTTTATGTCTTATGTTTATTTGTTTCAATATTGTCTGTTGGAGATGATGATAGGAAAGAGTATTTATTATTTGCCTGGCTGGAAAGTTTGGCTGAAAATTGAGTTTTGCGTCGAGTTCCGTTCGACATTTTCTCCCGATTTGATTCCAGATGGAGTTTCCACACCGAAATTGATCCTTATTTTGTTCCTTTTGTTCCATTTTTCCTTTTCTTTTGACTTTTTTCTCTTTTTTTGATGTTGTTCTGTGTGGGATTTTTTTTTTTTTTTTTAAACTTGCGTTCATTTCTGTGGTTATTTTTTAGGTACTACAATAATGCAACTCATTGGCACAGATAAAATACCAAAAAGAGTTAATTCGAAGGGTGAAACTTTCGCAGAAGTAAAACGTGAAACCCATTTTAGGTTCAGCGATTTCATACTCGTATTCATTATTTGTGCTAAATAGTCTTGCTTCGTTATGGGTAGATAGTGTATAGGACAGGGGTGCTGCCGATTTCGGATATTCACAGATAACCATTCATATCCTTTTTTATAGGGAGGGGGAATATATATATATATATATATATATATATATATATATATATATATATATATATATATATATATTATATATATATATATATATATATATATATATATATATATATATATATATATATATATATATATATATATATATACTGGTCAAAAAAAGAAACGCAATTAGCTTGCATATGGTGTAAAATTTAAGTTGTTAGTGGTATTATCACAGTTTCAAGATTATGGTTAAATGTTTGTTCAAATCTTTTAAAGCCACTTAGTGCATGTTTTTAAACCTGACTAATCCCGGCTAAGACGCCATTTTGTTACAAACAATAAACAGAGATTAAATTGAATGTATTCTTTATGAAGGCATGCATTTTTTCTTTGACTTCACAGAATACACACTGCCCGTTGAGAAAACCAAACTTTTTCCCGCGATTGAGGCATGCCACGACTCTCAGAGGTCAACAGAGGTCGTGCCTTGGGCATGTTGGATGCAGGCATGTCTGCTGTCCAAGTTACACAACGAATGCATGTGCATCCCAGCACAATCTCTAGGCTTGTTAGACGGTACAATGCCACAGGAAGTGTTCAGGACCTGCCAAGACGTGGGCGACCTCGTGTGACGACCCAACGCCAGGATCGCCACATTGTACTGCAGCACCTGCGTCATCGGCAGCGGAATGCTCGTCAGACAGCCAGAGAGACACCTGGTATCCACAACAACAGAATTAGTGACCAGACCGTCAGAAACCGACTCCGTAATGCAGGACTCCGATCCCGCAGGCCTTACAGAGGTCCTTTTCTCACTGATGCAAGAAGGCAACGACGTCTGCAATGGGCCTATCAGCACCGTGACTGGACACAAAGAATGTGGAACCAAGTCCTCTTTTCTGACGAGTCTCGCTTCAGACTGTCCAATTCTGATGGCCGTGTCAGGGTATACAGACGACCAGGGGAGCGATACTCAGATGCTGCAGTAGTGGAGCATGACAGATGGGGAGGACCAAGTGTCATGGTTTGGGCAGGAATTGCCTTTGCTTCAAGAACTGAGCTGGTGGTTGTTGATGGCGCTCTGACTGCCCAGCGCTACAGGGATGAGATTCTTCACCCACATGTTCTTCCATTCATGAGGCAACATCCAGAATTGGTGCTCCTGCAACAGGACAATGCCAGACCTCATGCAGCCAGGATAGTGCAGGCGTACCTGCAGGGACAACAGGTGCAGACCTTACCATGGCCAGCCTTCAGCCCAGACATGTCACCGATAGAGCACGCATGGGATGAACTTGAACGGCGAGTTCGCAGACGTCAGCATCAGCCGCAGAACATCAGGGAACTGACCAATGCAATTATTGAAGAGTGGAGGGCCATCCCTGTTGCTTTCCTGCAGAGACTGTTGAGGTCGATGAGGGCCAGACTCAAGCCTGCATTGTGGCTAGGGGTGGCCATACGCGTTATTGACTGTTTGTTATGTTAAAGAATCATTTACTATATACTGAGTCCTCATGTTTATTAATAAATCTCAAAAATTGCGTTTCTTTTTTTGACCAGTATATATATATATATATATATATATATGTCAGACATGGGGTTTATTACTATTACTTTTGATTTCTTCTATTACTATTACTTTATTTTTCATCTATTACTATTACTTGGTCATCTATTACTATTACTTTTGTATGTGGGGTACTTCACTCATTTGAAAAGGATCTTTATATCTATTTAAATTCAATTAGAAGCAGTGTGTTAACAAATGTGTTTCAACCAGATCATTACAATTTCAGAGATTGTAGGTCTTGATAAATTTTACTTTATTGAAATAAAAATTTGCCACAATATTAGTTCACATACATGTTTATTTAATTTAGAGTAACTTTAGTTCATTTTTCAGTTCTTTGTTCACACAATATGTCCATTGCCACTGTAATAGAAAATGAATAGACTATTATCTATTACTTTGCCTTCTATTACTATTACAGCCAAAAAATTATGATCTATTACTTGACAAACCCTGTAATAGTCTAAATTATTACCTAAAACTATTACCCCCATGTCTGAGATATATATATATATATATATATATATATATATATATATATATATATATTATATATATATATATATATTAGTGATGTAGGTCACATCCGCACATTTTCTCGCATCCGCATCCGCACTTTGAACTGCGGATGTCGTGCGGATGTGGACCGTTGAGATAAAACGTCATTAATAAGCGGAAATTATCAAATTCTATTATATTAATAGAACTAGTTCATTGTGCGCAAAAGTGATGCAAGCGACAAGACGAGAGGCTGTTCTTGTATGAAGTTACTCTCTTGCAACCTACTTAGATCCACGTTACAAAGCTAAGTTATTTTCACCTAGTACATTAGAACGAGTTAAATCATCACTTGGCAAAGCAGTTGAAGAGCTTCAATCTCTTGAATCTGTCGCTTCGCCACCCACCAAAAGAATAAAAGTTTCAGTGACAGAACCAACACCTTCAACGAGCAAATCTATCACAGAATCTCTCTCTCAGTTTTTGAGTCAAGCAGCGATGACGAGACCTACGCGATGTCAAAAGATGTAGTAAAAAATGATCGAGAGCTATCACCAAGAAGAACGCCTGGCTGCATGTGACAATCCTATTAGTTGGTGGAAAAATACGCAGAATATCTACCCATACTTGAGTAAACTTGCAAGGAAACATTTAGCCTGTCCTCCAACAAACGTACCAAGCGAGAGATTATTTAGCAGTGCTGGATTAATATATGATGAAAAGAGAAACAGACTGGCAGCAGAAAAGGCAGAAAAATTAATGTTCCTTAAGCATAACCTTCCTATAATTAAGTTTGAATATTAAACGATGAACATCTTAGTTTACTTTATTTTAATTACTCATTTATAAATATGCCTAATAAAACTTTAAACTTAATATAAATAGTTATCAAGCTAATTAAAGATCTCTTTCTATAAGGGTGGAGGTTGGGGAAAGAGGTCGGTGGGGTGCATTGAGTTGGGTTCACGTCCCGCATCCTGGTAACACAATTATGGTTTCTAATTGTGGCTGAAACTCGACAAAATAAACGAATTTATTTGCAGACGAATTCACTAATTGATTTCTATATTAGTTAGATGCTTGATATTATTTTATATGTTCAAAGAAAAGTACAGCAATTATTGTACAATTAATCAATTATACTACATTATAGCTACAGCTCTCTCTATATAATAACTTATTATATACGTTAAACACAACAAATCTCGAATATATCCTAAAAAATAACGAAAATGTAGACATCCGCATCCGCGGATGTCGAAATCAAACATCCGCTACATCACTAATATATATATATATATATATTATTATATATATATATATATATATATATATATATATATATATATATAAAATGATTAGCTATGATAGGAACATTTTTCTTAGTAATGATCCATACTCGTACTTGATCGTTATTGCCCTCGATGTTTCAGGAATGAGTTCACAACCCCCATAATCCATGATTAAAATGCATCTGAAGGAATATTGGACATAAATTGCGATTGAAGGTAAAACTTTACTCGTAAATAGGAAAATCAAACGAAAAGGTTACCAAATAGCTTCATTCATTAAACTAATTGATCGATTGAGATCATCACTAAAGTCAGGTATTTATACAGTTTACTAATAAATTTAACTGATGCAGTTTAGAAGTTGGTATAAAATTGATCAAGATGAAGTGGTTCAAAGTATTGATGAAAACGAATTGTGTATAACAGTATGTAGTGTTTAGTTCTAGTGATGGAAAGACATTCGATATTCGTCGCATGCATAATGTTCAATAAGAGGATTACATTCGCTTTGCGCTAAGTTTTATAAAAGGCATAAATACTATAAAGCGTTGGTGCATTCGTAAAAGTAAATTAGTGTTAATAAATTCAGAATAGTGAAAATACAAATGACGCAATGCTAGAATACTTCAGCTTAACCAAAGTGACAACTTTTTTTTTTTCATAACAATCAAGTGTCGAGAGAGAAGAAAGATCATAAACAAACCTTGATACGACTTGAATCTCGAGGAAGAACGGAAGTTTCACTATTTTTTGAATAAAGAAAGAAAAGGTTAAACATTAGAAAAACAAAGTAAATTTGGGAAATTGAATAAAACAATTTGTTCCATAATAAATATAGATTTTCATACGTCTACAGTTACTAAAATAAAAATGACAAATCCATTGAGTGGTCTGAAATGCATCCTGTGCAGCGCATTCAAACACTACCAGTGCATTAATTTGGGAAGACATGATAATCTATCCAGAGCGAATAATAAACAAATTAAGCCTATATGGTTTCCTTTGCGTCAAATGCATGGAGGAGATAAAGATACAGTACAAACTGGCCTTCACAGTAGGGAAAAAAAAGGGGGAATGGATATTAATTTAGGTAAAGAAAGGAGTACTATACAATATACATCATGTATACAAATAGTGTTCCAAGAGAGGAACTAGAATGTCCCTAAAAGGAGAAATGAAGAAAACGTAATGGGAAGAAGTACAGAGACGATAATCTAGATTGAATTTCTAATTATTATTATTATTTGTTTATCTCTCTTGTACGTCTCATTTCTCAGTTTTCATTCATAATAACTCCAACAAGAATGAAAACACGAAGGGCAGTCTAATTAATATTAATGAGGTTAATTATAAGGAAACCCTTCGTGTAAAAGGAGATTTTAAAGTTGAGGTGAAAAACAAAAATGAGAATACAGAAAAAAAAACTATCACAAAGTACAGGAGAAGAAATGCAAAAGCAGAAGAAAGAAATTGAATTTCACATAACGAATAAAGGAGAGAAAAATATAATAAATCAGAGAAATAGATCACTGTGAATATCTTAAATAAGGATTTGTAAATATGGTCCCAGATGCGCGTATGAACATCATAGAAATGCTTCACTTTTATGAGAGATTGAACTTGTAAAGTAAGGCGTGACCTGCTGCTACTACCATCATCCTTCGATGTGCAAACTCAGTTATATGACACGACCATATTTTCACGTTAAAGCTGTGCAAAGAAGAGACGTGGGAAAAAGTCTAAAATTTCGAATAAAACAGAATATAAGAGCGGGAAATAATAAAGGAGATTCCTTTCAGAGGAAATGAGAATCCGAATATAACTAATATCCATTTTTACTATAAAAAAAATATATATCTACTCAATCAATACATCCACCTGTGCAACATCATCTCCGAGCAAATCCAACAAGTACAACGACCCGCTTACTAACACCGACCAGAAAAATAAAACTGGATGGAAGACTTAAACTTTTATCCAAACTGTATGCGTGCGTACAAAAACTCTATCTACACTGACGAAGCAAATGCCAGATTGAAATAGCTACGAGATTTACTTCAAGAAATGGTGATATGTTTATCGGAAACTTGATCATTATGAACGTGTGACCACCACATACAGTATAACAAAGTGAATTGAAATTTGTTATGATTGAAATAGAAAATACCCTAAGATCATTTAAAATCCCAACACTGGAAAAAGTTTGTTTGGAAGTTTCATGCCAGTACGTATATCAAAAGGAGACATTTCAGACAAAAATGTTTATAGATATGGAAAACTATACGTTTCCTCAAGAAATTTGTGAATAGAATAGAAAGAACGTAATGAACCTAATTAAGTTTCACAAATAACAATAATTACATCATAAAAATATGTGACGCAAACAAGTTTTTTTTTATCATAACCCAATTGAAATACGACGAATGAAGTTCGAAACCAAAGTACTCTAAACTCAACCGAGAGAACAAGAAGGAACATTTGAAGGGTTAAATAAGAATGGAAAGGAAATATATTGGGCAAGTGTAAACACGCATTTAAAGGAAATAAATTGAGATTTCTGCTTGGAGAAAAACCTCGAGAAAAGGTACTCCCAGTAGCAGCAACAAAATAGAACCAATACTATCACAATACATACTAAGAGACAAAAAGTAAAACTAAATAAACTTCAAAGAAAAATTACGATGCTATTTAGACAATGAAAACGGGTTAAAAAATATTCATAAATACAAAACACACCAAAGGAAACAAAAAAAAAAAAAATTTAAAACAAACATTTATTCGCGAGACAAACGAGGAAGAATATAAAATTTTTGAGTGGGATTCGAAATCTACATTATCTTTACACTTTCAAGAAAATGAAAATGAAATGTAAAACAAATATTGGACCTTTAAAAAGGAAACGAATTATAAATATACAAATGATCCCCAAAAAATTCAGTTTTGTTCTTATTGCCCAAACACACGAGAAGAAAATAGAAAATCGGGATAAATGTTTCAACATTGATACAAATTAGTCAAAAATAGATACGGATTTTGAATTCTCGGAAAGGGAAAGATATTTAATTTAATATCCATCCATCCATCCATCCATCCATCCATCCATCCATCCATCGTGTTCTGCCTATCAGGCAGCTCCAACTCGTGTGTCCCGCCAAAGTGTTCTATCCTGAGCTATCCTTTTCATCTCATGGTAGCTCCTGCTTGCCTTCATATCATCCAGCATTGCTTTCCTTTTCCTTCCCCTCGGCCTTTTACCTTCATATCTACCCTCTATCACTTCCTTCGACAATCCTTCTCCTCTCAACACGTGTCCGATCCATTTCTTCTGTCTTTCTCTTATCTTAATGAGTCTTCTTTCCTCCCTCACCTGTTGCAGTACTTCATTACTTTGGTGTTCCCTCCAGCTTATCTTTAGCATTCTTCTCCAAATCCACATTTCAAAACTTTCCAGGAGTTTCTTTTCAGTTGTTTTCAGTGTCCACGTTTCTGCTCCATACAGTACCACACTCCTTATCAAGCTTTTTACTAACCTTTTCTTCAGCTTCAAGTTGAGTTTACCTGTAAGTAGTCTTTTCTGTCTCTCAAAAGCTACCTTACCCATACCAATTCTAGATCTTATTTCCTTATTGCAATCTCCATTGTTGGTTAATAAACTTCCCAGATATTTAAACTGCTCAGCTTCTTCTAAGGTCCAATTTCTTATCGTTAGGTTCATTTGTGCTCCTTTCCTTCTTGCAATTTTCATTACTTTTGTCTTGGTCTCATTAATTCTCATTCCGAATTCTTCCGCCGTTGTTGTCAAGCTATTGACCATTCTTTGCAGTCCTTCCTCAGTACTACAAACAAATGCCTTGTCATCTGAAAACCTTACAGATTTGACCAATTTACCTCCCACTCTGATTCCCTCTTCCAGATCTGAGAGTGCTTCTATTATTATTGCTTCCGCATAGATGTTAAATAATACGGGTGACAGGGAGCATCCTTGCCTGACCCCTCTCCCAACCAATCCAGGCTCCGATTCTCCTCTTGCAACTCTAACATTCACAGTCTGCCCAAGATATAGATTTTTTTATCAGCCTGCGGTCCCTCCAGTCAACATTAATATTATTCAATATTTTCATTAGTTTCCTCCAGTGGACTGTCAAAAGCTTTTTCATAGTCAATAAAACAAACAAACAAACATTTCCTGATTATGTTCCAGCACTCTCTCTCCCATCATTCTTATACTACCAATAGCTTCTCTTGTTCCGCATTTTGACCTAAATCCAAACTGACCCTCTCCAATGTACTGCTCATCTCTGTTCGTTAGTCTTATGGTTAGTATCCTTAGCATTATTTTTGATGCATGGCTGACCAAACTAATGGTTCGAAATTCTGAACACTTGGTGGCTCTCGGTTTCTTGGGGATAGTAATCATAGAGACTCTCATAAAGTCAGCAGGCCAGTCTCCACTTTCATACATGTTTCTGCACAATACATTCACCTCCTCTCTAGCATCACCTTCAAGACTCTTCAGAAGTTCTGCTGGTACATCATCTGGTCCCGGGGCCTTGCTATTTCATAGGTCTTTTACAGCAATCTCTACTTCTGTTTCCAGTATGTCCGGTCCCATACAATCTACTTTCACCTCATCTGTTTCCTCCATTTCGATGTTATTAGGTTTGTTCTCTTTATCATACAGTTCTTCAATATATTCAATCCATCTCTTCCTTATATCTTCTGGTCTTTTCAGTTTTTCTCCATTTCTCCTCTCTATTTCTCGCACTGCTAAGCTGCTACTTTTCCATCTATTTATGTCCTTAACTTTTTGGTACATTAAATCAGTTCTTCCTTCCCTTTCTAATTCCTCCAATTCCCTGCACTACTCTCCAAGCCACATCTCTCTTGCTTTATCAGTTTCTCTTCTCAGTTCGTTATTCAACTGTCTGTATTGTTGTCTCCCTTCGTCTGTATTTATACTCTTCCATTTTCTTCTTCCTTCCATTTTGTCAAGCATCTCTGTAGTGACCCAGGGTTTCCTTGCTTATCTTTTCACATAACCGATATTTTCCTGTGCACTCTCCTTTATTGTATCCCTCAGTCTACCCCATCTTTCTTCACTTGTCATATGAATGTGGCCGTCATTTCTTTGCCTCTTTATCTCTTCACTCACCTTTTTAGCAAAAACTATCCCTTGTTCTCCCTTCAGTTTTTCAGTATCCCATTTCTTCCCTACTTTATTCTTTTTCAGAGTCTTCAGCCTCATCATATTTTCTATTACCACCAAGTTATGATCGGAGTCAGCATCTGCTCCAGGATAAGCTTTCTAGTTCTTCACTGCATTCCTATATCTCTGTCTTACCAAAATAAAGTCAATTTTGAATCTTTCAGTGTCTCCTGGTTTTTTCCATGTGTAATCTCCTCGTCTTGTGATTTTGGAACCAAGTATTAGTCACTATGAGTTCTTGCCTTCTGCAAAGTTCTACTAGCTTTTCTCCTCTTTCATTTCTTTTACCTAACCCGAATGGTCCAACCTCCCTTCCGTCTTTCTCCTCTCCAGTCACACTATTCCAGTCCCCCATGATTATTACGTTAGCATTTCTTCCATGGGCTTCAATTATTTCCTCTATTCTATCATACATTTCTTCTACCTCTTCTTCCGGATGGGCGCTTGTTGGCATATACACTTGCACGACAAATATATCTACTTTTTCGCATTTCATTCTTATCCACATGATTCTATCGGACACACAGTCTAACTCCTGTACGGTGTTTCTTATCGTTCCTCTAAGTAAAATAGCAACTCCTCTCTCAGCCATGTCGCCACCAGAATAAATCACACTCGCGTCTCCACTAATAAAACCTCCTCCTCCTCGCCATCTCACTTCCGACAACCCCATGACATCTATGCTCAGCCTATTAATCTCTTCTTTGATGTTCTCTAACTTTTCTGGTCTGGTCATTGTTCTTACATTCCACGTCCCAATCTTTACTCCTTTGTTGGTGTTGCAGGGAATTAGCCTCATGACGACCTGGGAAGCCCTGCTGCTTCCCCTGCCGAGCGCGACATTGCCTATCCTTTGACTGGCAACTCCGTTTACGCTGTTATTCCTATTTCTCCCTATGGACATTTTCACGAGTTTAACAAGGGCATATTAGTGAAGTAGTTGCCCACTGCCTTCTTCACCGCAGGATAAATGAATTTAGTAACACTTGTCAAGGTTTGTGAACTTCCTCAGAACAGAGGAAGTATAACCTAAGACTTATTCTTCACACAAGCTCGAAATTAGGGTACAAAGACTTCTAATTTCCAACTTTCTGCTTCGCATATTATTATTATTATTATTATTATAATACTTCGTATGGTTATAGCTACATAGTAACAGTCGAGAATATGCGGATCGTCGGGGATAAGTGAAATTTTGCATAAAGTAGTGAGTAAATATGTCATTGTTAAAGTATTAAAAGGTCTTCGGCCTAAAACAAAGCATTTGTATAAAAAAGCCCAAAGATAATTTAAAGAAATAAAGTGAAGTATAATTTTATTTCAATAAAATAATGTCGTACAGATCACAAAAACACTGAAAAAAAATAATGTGGGGAGTGGGCCTTGGTAATGGTATGCGTACAGAAACCATTAACCGACTTGAGAGAAAATTAATTGGTGACACTTTATATATTATACAGGTTGTCCATAAAGTCACGCATCATAGGAAAATACATTTATTTTGTTTATTTATTTGTTTGTTTGAAATGATTCCCCCCAATCTCAAAACATGTTTGTAAACGAAAAAGCAGGTTTCTTTGAATGTTCCTCAACATATGTGGCCTGATGGAGACATAAATAAATAGACATTGCTTATGTTTCTATGATGCGTGACTTTATGGACAACCTGTTTATACAGTATATGCATGAATCTGAAAAAAAATTTCGGGAGGAAAAAAGACAAGCGTTGCACTAAATAGTTTAAATGTTGGTCATTGCCTCGAGTGCGGGAGGGTTAACACGTAAAATGCTTTTGAATGCAAAAGCGTTACGCGTTTCCTCGGTTGTTTAAATGTATGAGAAGTTGTGCTAACTTTTATGCCGTTGTAGTACAGTGGCTAGTGCCCCCCACCTTCTATTCAAAAGTTATGGGTTCGAACCCTGGTGGACGCGATGTTTTTTCATTATATATATATATATATATATATATATATATATACACACATACATACATACAGGGTGTCCCATAAGTCCGGCATCATAGGAGAAATTCATATTTTTCTATTTCTACAAACCATAATTCATATTTTTTATGCTCGGGATGCCAATTTCCCGTCCACCATTCTGTTCAGTGACGAGGCTGTTTTTTTTTATGGAAATGGTGAGGTAAATCGACAGAACACCCGCTACTGGTCTCAAAACAACCCTCACTGGTATACCTCTTCAACGGAACAAGGTGCATCTCGGGTGATGGTATGGTGTGGCATTTGGAAGGATCGCATCATAGGCCCCCTCTTTTTCGATGAACATGTCACTGGAGGCACCTACCTACGTATGCTCAAGGAAGAAGCATTTCCCAGTGTCTTGAACGAAGAAGGAAATTTCCCAACATGGTTCCAGCAAGACGGCGCTCCTGCACATTATAGCATCCAAGTAAGGGAATACCTGTACCAACAATTCCCTGGTCATTGGATAGGACGTCGAGGGCCTGTGGAATGGCCAGCTAGAAGCCCGGATCTCACGCCACTAGATTTTTATCTGTGGGGCCACTTGAAAGCGCTGGTATACGCAGAGAAAATTAGGAGTGTTGAACATTTGCGGCAGCGCATTATTGGGGCATGTAACACCATTACTCCTGATATCATTCACCGTGTGCTTGCTGACTGGGTATCACGTCTGAATTTGTGTATTGAAAACAATGGTGGACATATTGAGCACGTTCTGTAAATATAAGCTTTTGTTTTGCCTTTTTTTATTATTTTTCCTATGATGCCGGACTTATGGGACACCCTGTATATATATAAACTTGAAAATTGTCATAATATAAATCCTATTAAAATAATTTCTAATTCATCAAGGAGATATCATTTAGGATATAGAATTAATGGATGCTCTCAAACTTAAATTGAAGCTTTCCAACTTTTCTCTTTAAAAACTTTATCATAATTTTGTCATTTCAAATAAAACACGTATAAAATCCACTTTATTGAAGAATTAATTCGTAATATTTGGAAGAAATTTTTTTAACAATTTTTAAGTCTGTCAAAGGTTTGCTTCTCCACCAATGGCTGAAGATGATGATGATGATGATGATAATAATAATAACCTTATAGAAATTCGTTCTTTGATGACTCGCTTGCTAGACCTTTAGAATTATTAGGTAAATTTATAATCGATACATATACTGAAGGATGCGTAATTCGCGTTACCAGAAGACCAAGAAGAAGGCGGCGACGAAGGTGAGTGGGTGGTGGTGGTGGTGGTGGTGGTTATATACTCGGTTAAACTAAGTGTAAATTAAGTGTAGGTTGACATTCAAGAACTAAGTTATAGGTTGAAAATTAAATACTCAGTACTAAGTGTCACTGTCACTCTTAGTATCACTATATCACAGTTCACTATAAGAAATCTCGCTGAGTATCGCGGCAGATTAAACCTACACACGAATACCACGTAATTAAATAAAGAAATCACTGATGAAACGAAACAACGATAAAGTTTGTATTTTGCACTTTTAAGTTCACATATTAATTACAGTGTTAAATTACGTTATATAATGACAAACATGGCAAGGGACTAAACTAGAATATCTCTCCGCCTAGTAGGGGCAAGGGACTAAACTAGACCGTCTCTTCACCTAAAATTGTCTCAATCTGAATTAAACGAAAGGAAGAATGATCAGTTGAATACGCTGAAATCGAATTCTCTCTCAATCTCTCCTGTCTTTTTTTTCCGAATCTTCGTCGTTCCTTTTGTAGTTGCTTTGAGAACATTTCTCTCAAGTTGTCATGTTGCAATCAACCAGATTTTCTTTATTCACTTCATTATGAGTATCTTTCTATAACTTAGAAAAACATCTTGTGTTTCCTATACTAAAATTTATAATTAAATATACAGGTTTTACATTGTTTAGCTACCTAAACAGGCCTATTATTTTATTAATTAATGAATATAACTAAAATTATGTTTATTGCCAGTAGTTCCAACATGATCTTAAGGAGAAGATTGTAGGCACCAATCGACCAGGAAAGTACTCCAGGGGGAACGTTAGGCAGGAGACGGGGGATGCTGGAACTTCCGTTTCTCCTGTCACTGTCCTCTTTAGCTGATCTTTTTCTCTCATCTACCCTGTGAGCAGTCCAGCATGCTCTCAAACACACACACTTCTCTCTCTTTTCTTCACTATACAGTCTTTTCAAAATGTATAAAAAATAAAATGGCATTGGGAGCCTCAGAGACCTTGATTTTGGCTTTCTTATAAAGGGGCAATTTTTGCGGGCACGCGCCTTTGACCCCACCTTTCTACATGAAAAAAAATTATCTGTATCGCGCGTTTGTTGTATTCTAGTGAGGAGGTCCACCATTGGTCGAAATAATGATGCTCTATGAAGAAAAATGACATCATTGGAAATAAAAACGCGCGATTGGTCACAAGAATCATGTAATTTAAGTTGGCGCCGGGCATACATATAATAGTACCGAGTTTTGTTTACTGAGCTGCGGCGCAATCACGTGACGTTCCCTGAACAAAGGTGAGGTCCCCGTAATCCTGCACGAGATGCGCGGATAAAGATTGAACGGGTGGCGTCATGAATCAAACTGGCCACATTTTTCTGATTTTTAACAAAATTTACCTTATGGTACAATTTATTAGTAATCCATAAAAATTTAATTTTACACTACCAACGATACAAGAGGAAGTTTTTTCTATTCTTGGTGTTGATCAACTGTTATTGATCATTTTCAATGTTGATTCTTTGTTTACGAGCTTTTCTTTGTAAAGTTGACGTTCGTGTGACCCCGTTGCCTCCCCAACCGGATTCTGAAACCTTGAATTTCACCAAACCAAACATTTCTCCTTTGATTAATTTAGCCATTCATTATACTAGTTTTATGTTTGTTACTCTTTATTAGTAGAAACAAAAGTTAATAATCGTTGAGGAGTGTCAGAAACTGGCACAGTGCTCAAACGAGACAAATACGGCCCATTGCGCTAACTCCTTGGTTATTATTACAAGCATCCTCAAGTCGGACCACCGACCTCAGTGTTTCAAAATTCAAAATCTTTATTCAGAAAAGAATACAATTGACAGAGTTTTACAATTATTAGATATTTGACATAACATTAATATAGTATATTCACAGTACTCTCATCTGAATATGCCCTTGAAAGTATGGAGGCTTTTTAGGCAAAATTAATGGCATTTACTTTACTCATTACGTAAAAAAGTGATAGTAACAGTGATAAAAATACTGATGATAATAGCAATAATAATAATA
>JAJOZX010001545.1:345000-590000 GCA_023014485.1 Bathynomus jamesi | reverse complement strand
AGTTTGATAGCTGAGTCAACCACAAGATAAACAATCTTATGCCTGGTTTTGGAAGTAAACCCAGTTATTTGGTTTGGCAGAAATAGCAGTCATTCACATGATTTTTTGGCTCACGCCAAATCATTGGCACTGCAAATGGCATGTTTTTCCTTTACCATTCAGCAAGTTCTTAGCTGGTTTGAACAGAAAGTGCAGCAAACATGTGGTGCCCAGTTTTTCTCTTGGTCTCCAAGTTAACAACCAAATTAGTGATAGTTGGCTGTTTTAATGAGTGGTGCAATGTTCCTGCGTTGTAAAGATGATGTAAATAAACCACAAATGTAGCAGATTGAATCACGTTTATTGCTGCAACCTCTAGAAGCACACATTGTCATCAAATCTGAAAAGAGAGAAAAGTAGATGAAAACAGTTGAACACAAACACTTGAAAAGTAATCATTAATGAAAAATCTACAGGAAATACGGTCAACCAAACAAATCCACCTTTTGTTCAGAAAACCTCCGACCCGATATGAAAAAAAAAAGTTTATATTCGAAATCGGCACCCTCAAATTAGTAGAATACAGTTACCGTATTTCCCGGCGTATAACGCGCACTTTTTTTTTCCCCTAAATACTCCAAAAATCACCCTGCGTTAAAATTAACTTGTTAAAATTGTACATGTGAAGTGAGGTAGGAGGTATATTTTTTCCTAAGTTTTTATTTTCCTAAATTTTCTCTTCAAAATTAGGGTGCGCGTTATACGCCGGGAAATACGGTACTTTTGAGTCTGAAGCAAAAACTTTGTTGACCATTGTAATCACGCTAATTTTATATTCGAATTCAAAACACGACAGTACATATATAAAATCATCGATGCATCCATAGTTTAAGTGAAACTACTGTATGAAGAGTTACATCTTTTTACATTCTGCCCATACGCCCATTTCAGGGCACGAGCAGCTCGCAGCAGCATTGCCAAGCAAATAGGGAGTCAAAATACTGACGATGCTTTCGGACTTAGTTCATCACCACTGACAGCAACAATGCTCTCTGTTAACCTAGTTCAACGAACATCCATATCCGTATTCAATTGATTGCAATGTTCGTTAGTTTGCATTGCAGACGCCCCCAGTTATTATCAATCCTGGTGCATGATTCTTCAGGAGCAAGATGCACTGCAATCTCGTATTTCCTCCCCAAGGCAGCACAAATTTACTTGTAGCAATCAGTCACACTCGTAGTACCTTAGGCTTGCTCTACACAAACTGGAACAAAAAAACAAGAAGTAGTATTTGAAATCACAAACCGTCCGTATACAGGGCTCTATTTTGTTTAGAATAATATTTTATATACGTATACATCTGTAGACTCAACACAGAAAAAGTTGTATTTGTAAACTCAAACTGAATAGAATTTAAAGAAGACTACGTCGTACGGTAGAATAATCTAAAAACAAACAAACAAACCCAGAATAAGATTCGGAAGAACTTTTAATACCTTACCTTTTCTTTTGTAGTTACGACTTTAGTATATCTCCAGTATACCTCTTTATAATCCAGTTTAGTCTTATTCCTGCAAATATCACCGAATTTTTCCATCACTAGTTATATATACGTGAATTAAACTTATATTCACTGGAAAGAAGAGATGTACACCATTATTTACACTTGGAAAATAATGGAGGCACAATCCCCTAATCTTACTTTGAACCCTATAACCACCCAAACAACAGTGGAAAGTAGAAGAGGAAGAATGTGTCGTGTTCCCAAATTAAAGGTTAGAGAGGGAACATCCTCAACCTTGAAGGAAAATAGTTTTGTTGTGAGAGAACCAAGACTGTTCAGCCAGGTGCCCAAAGAACAAAGAAACACGAGTGGTGTAGTGGTGGATATCTTCAAAAAAAGCCCAGACCCCTGGGATTTGTGGATGAGCCGGGCGTACCTGGCTATGTAAGGTGGAAAGCACAAGTAACTAACTACTGTATGTACTTCACCAGGCCAACTCAATAGGAGGCAACAAGCTCGACCTTCGTGAAATGAATCATTGCACGGAACATCTGAAAGGTATATATATATATATATATATATATATATATATATATCACGCGATCCGGTTGTACGCGGGAAAAAAATGAAACCATTAAAATATTCTAAATCAGTGTAGTCGAGACCAGAAAAAAGGTCTCGAGACTGAAACCGACACCATATGCAATTTTTGCATGAATGTATTCAGTATTGTGCAATGCCTAATTCCAAAGCTCTGTATTTCACATTCAGGAATAAAGATTTTAAAGAAGTTACCAAGTAACAGTTGCAAAATTTACTCATAATTTATTCACAAATTCATAGTTTGTGACATTTTTGAGCAGTTAACTGCCTATTTAAAACAGGATAAGTGTTCGTTGCACTTGAGGTACATCACAATGATGTAATCGAGACCACCATGGCCGAGACTGAGACCAGAAAAAAAGGTCTCGAGACCGGTCTCGAGTCGTACATCACTGTTCTAAATGGTAAAATTTCAAATCTACGCGGTTTGTCACAGAATACAGAAATTCAATCTCGCTTATTATCCTTGCGGAAGGTTTGACGACTTGGAGGCAGACGACATCGACGAATATCTTGAGAGTCATCGCAATATTCTGACCCCCCTGACGCGAAGCCCTTCAGATGACTGAAGCTGTCGTTGAAGCCGAGGGACATGATGACGACGACGAAGCAACGCCTCCACCCGAGATGTCGTTGTCAGTAATGAAGTAGTTTGTTGAGTTCATGAATTCTGGCCTTGAAATTGCTGAGTGACCCCAATTTCTTTACGCGAAGGAAGCCTGTGAACTTTACCTGAAAGATATGAAGTCTCGTTTCACCAGAAGAAAATCAGACTTTTTCGGTTCACTTTGGTTCAATAGAAGTTCGTCGTCATCCCTTGTCTTCATTATTTTTATTCAAATGCACAGTACTTGTGGTAAAAAAGAAGGAATTTGGGTTCTTTTTATTTTTTATGTACAAAAATTCATCGTCTTGGAACGTACCTACAGGGTGCTTCAGAAGTCGCGCACCATAAGGTAATATTATAATAATAATATCTGAATAAAGCCTATAGTGCGCGACTTCTGAGACACCCTGTATTTTTTCCTATAAGAATGTCGTCAAGATTCTATGTGGTCCAAACCTACGCCAGGTCTCAAGGAAGGTGTTCCCTTGTTGAATCGGTCTTATATCCAGGGGGGAGGGGCCAAATGGACCATGTGCCCCCCCTAAAGCTAATAAGGGAGCTAACACCACTTTTGGCCCCCTCCAAAGGCCATGTAAAATACTTTTCCTTACCCCTTCCCTTTTCTTCGTTACCTACAAAAGTGCTCTATATATCGTAATAACGGATTTAAGTTGCGTGGCAGACGTTTCATTACTAATATCGCTAAAAACTTCTTTACGTTTAAAGTAATTGATAAATGGAATAATCTTTCCGCGCCCGTCGTGAACTCTACCAGCGTTAATATGTTTAAGAACCGTTTAGATAGGCATTTTAAAGATATTAACGTTGTTTAATATAATAATAATAAACAATTAGTAACAGGAGCTCTGGGGGTGATGGTCGGGGATGAGTCTGTAGATCCTCACCCTTCTCCCTCTCCCTCGTTAAAAATATTAACGTTGTTTAATATAATAATAAAACAATTAGTAACAGGAGCTCTGGAGGTGATGTCGGGGATGAGTCTGTTGACGATTAATGCCAGCGTGTGATATGCCAGAAAAAAAAATTAGACTAACACAACTAGATGTAGCTCGTAGCGTTAACTAACCCACTTTTTGTTATACTCTTTATACTTTTTTTTTCTTATCCTCTCCTTACTTGCATGTCTGTCACTCTCTTTACTTGCATGTTTGTAGTTTGCATGGTATGATAGTGTTTGTGTTAAGACTGTGTTGCATGGTTTGTAAGCATTCTTATTTTACTCTTTTCGTCTTGCACACCTTTCCTATTCTCTCCAACTATTTTTCTGACTTGTCGGCAGTGGCCGACGGATGATGATGGTGAGCCTTTTTTCTCTTTTTCTGAATGAATGTTAACCCACGAGTGATAGGTGTTGCTACTTAACCCCTTATTCTCTTCTCTTAAGCCCCTACTCTTTGCTTTCTCTCTGGCTAACCTTAGAGTGGATCTTAGAGTCTTTGTTAGCCTTAGCTTCTGTAGATATCTACCAGCTTTTTTCTGTTTACTTGAAATCCGTACATTGCTCACTTGTGTTTGCGTGGATGTCTTTGTCCCAATATTTTAGAACATTTCTTGTGAATCTAGCGATTTTCAGCTTTTTTAGGATGAATCTAGTGACAGTCGGTAATTTGACTTGGTAATTCTGACCTGAAATACTGTTGACTATTTTCACTGTGTCCAGTCAGATTTGTCCCTAATCGGCTTGGCTTTGTCACGACGCAAATCCCGTCTGCCTTGTTTTTGTTTGTTTGTTGGTTGGTTGTACTACATCATGGTTTCCACTTTTATTCAGTGGCTATTCTTGCCATGGTCCGTAGGATAAGGAAGTAAGCATTAGAGAATGGAGGTAGGGGTAAGGAAGAAAGAGACTTTCAGTGATGGCGTGCGCTGCTGCCGATGAGGCGCTGCGCACAGTAACAATCAGCTCTGTGCTAATGATTGGGAAACGATAGGAAGGTAAATAGAGATTTTTTTTATGTAGAAATTTTGCCAAGGTCCTCAAATCTGGGATGTATGCAGTAGGGTGGAGTGAAAATGGCCCAAAAATTTTTTTTGTGAATTTTAACTTACTTGAGGTTTTAAAAGTTGCCAATGGACTAATAGAACAATATGCAAAAAAGTTTATTAAAATCAGACAATCTTTTGATCGACCGCCAGACGTTATAAGTTTACAATAATATAATATTTTACACAAAAATACCTAAAATACGAGTGAACATCAGACTATATATTTTTAGTTATTTTGGCACACTATTATGCTAACGATAGAGTCTGAGTTATGCATGCATGGTTAATTCAGAATTGATAGTCACGTTTAGACTCAAGTTTCGGCATAAGCTGCCGAGAAGCGACGCGAGCCCGAATAAATCCATGGCGGGACGTCTCGCCACACACAGCGGCTGAAGCTTCGGTAACTAGGTTCACGCATCTTTCCACCGCCTGTGTGTGACAAGGGAAGCGAGGGAAGAGGACACTTGGTGAAATTTGAGCAGAGATCATGTCGTTCAATTCGTTGTCCGTCATATCCATCGTAACAGGAGGCTCCGTCACGGTCAAAGTCTGCCAATCGACCATGTCCTGGTATTCGGTCGCGTCGAGGTTGAGCGGTGGCACTCGAAACCTGCGGATTTTGTTTGCAGACACATGTGATCTTGCCTTCATGATTCTTCTGAGTCCGAGTTCCCTTATATGTGGTCGCTCATCTGTGATCATGGCTAATAGCACGTTCTCTGGGTGTCCGCAGAAGCCGTTTCGCCGAATCACCGGGTCGACGACTTTCTTTAGAGAGGAGCTGAGGTACCGTGTTCTCACCATCATCCCGTGCAGATGTTTGGCTCCATCTTTGCATGATGGCTGCGTCTTGATGGCGAACCATGTTGGGGCGTAGACCCGGATGATGAATGTGACAAGAGTTTTGATGTTGTTGGATGGTGCATCGAGGCCAACATAGAGGCGGAGGATTCTGTTGGCAGTTGTCAACCATCGCGAGTGGTTCAATGGTCCCGGTTTTCGCAATGCTAGATCACAGGGACAGTGTCCTTCACTGACAGCTTGACACATCTGCCACAGGTACTGCTGGTCAGTGCTCAGGTCCTTCACGTCAACATGCGGCAGTGGCTGTAATGGAGATATAGGTTCATACGATGTTATATGGAGTTCCGTGCATGCTGTGAGAGATTTCCCTATCGGTCCTGAGAAGCACTTAGGTCCTGTAGTTGCTCCATCTAAATGCTGAAACAGGTGTCGCAGGGGGAGCTCGTTAGCATGTAATAAGCACACGAGCCATTGCAGCGGTTTTTGTAGTAATTCCTCAAGCTGCCGAATAACTCCGCCATTATGTCCAGTGTTGACAGCGGTTCCGTCGCATCCGACGACTTTCACACTGTCGAGATCCACACACTTCGCGCAGCCAAGCATTCAAAGATTACTTTGGAAATCGCCTTGCTTGATCCACTTGACGGCGTCACGTGGCCAAAGTACGATGAACCTGGTTCACAAATAATGCTGACGTGCTCTTCTGTATCTCTGTCCCGGTGGCCATGTCCTGCGGCGTCTCGTACATTTTTCATCGTTCTATCCTTTCGACCGTCGAAGTACAATCCAGGCAAGTCTGTCATACTGCTGTCTAGTTTTGTCAGTTCTTGACGAGTTCTACTTCTTTCTCGGCGAATTTTACTACGATCAATGACTTTGGAGGTGTCATTTGTAGACACAATTCCAATGTCTTGTAGCACGGATGAGGCAATAACGGCTGCTGCTCGATCTGAGACGCCCGTTCTATCGCACGCTTTAGCCAAACATGGTAATCGTACAGTCATCGTCATTCTTTGACGTTTACTCTCCAGTGTCGATAGATCAGGTTTACAGTGTGACTTAGATAGGGTGTATTCTTCGTCGCTGTTGTCGGTGTCGTCGTCCTTGTCTTCCTCGTTGTAGCTTCCAGAATTGCATTGCTGCTTCGATTGTTCTTGGTGAATGCTGTGTCTTCTCGATTCACAGACTTTCCTGGATATTTTCTTCTGTAGCTTTGTTGTTTCCACCAAATCGATGCCTCCTATAATCATCTTTCTGGCTCCTCTCTGGTCCTCTAGAAACTTTCTTTCTTTGAGTGGTACTTTGTCCGCTCTTTTGCACTTACAGCTCATGACGAAATCTACACATTTGCATTTGCTAATGTCGAAGAGTTTATCTGCGTCTTCTCTGAACTGTTCAAGTTGTTGCTTGTAGTTGTCGTTGTCCTTCCGAGCCTTGTATGGTTTCAAGATTTTCTTGTATTTCTCGTTGTACGGTCTGAGCGTTTCAATCACTCGTCCGTGCGTCACGGTCGGAAGAGACGCTTTCTCCCAAACAAGTTCAACATCAACGCAAACTTTTTTTGATACTTCGGCGAACGGTGGATATTTGTTATTCTTCGTTGTCAGCTGTTGTCTTGTATGGATGTAAGCCTTCATAACATCAGCGTAGGTGGGAAGGACATTTGTGGGTATCTCGCGTGGCGCGCCAAAAATCACAAATGCCGCCTTCTCCCTCGTAATAATTTCCATTCTGAAAAAAAAAAACAATTATTATAAATTGTAAGCAATGTAAAACTATTAAAGAATTTCTGCAAGAAAAAGAAATATCAAATTAATACTGTCACACTCACTTGTCAAACACCTATAAACAGATATCAATATGTAATTAACTTACTTTTAATATCAAGTTTCACGAAAAAATGATAACAGCACAAATAACCTTCAATTCTCACTGCCACATGTGCACTGAGCTTGGCGGAGCAGCCGCGCTTTGCATATTACTCACTCTCCCCCCACTCCCAATCTCCCATCCCCTCTGACTCACGGACTGCATATGTTATCGCACCAAATCACTACCATCACTGAAACTAGCATTAAATCAATGTATGGTTAACTAAACTCTTTCTTATCTCACTTACTCACATCAGCTCTAATAATTTGACCACCCTCTGTAATTGCCATTAATTTACATTCCACACATGTTGTAATCTTAAATGTCAACCTCAAGTATGCAATAACACAGTCTACAGCAAACAAAGCTGTTAATTATTTGCATAAACATGGATGAAAGACCAGCATCTTGGATGACTCCTGATGGGCAAAGCGATCGTTAAAACATGAAATATGCCATATATTAAAATCGCTGGTGGTCAATCAAGCAATGCTTCAATTGTATTATAATTTCACATGCTTGTTTCTAAAGCCCATTGGCAACTTTTCCACACTCAAGTAAATTAAAAATCCAAAAATGATATTTTCACTCCACCTTAGTATGCAGGCGTGCAATTACATTGCATTTCTTTGATGATGAAAAGGTGTTTTGATTGTGGAGGAAGAGGAAACAGCTGAATGTATTTTAAACATTGCCTTTGGAAAACCATAATACACAAAAGACAGGATCCGTTCTACCAAGCCTAAAACACTTGAAGACCCTCCCTTGCAAAAAGCCTAGCTGCTCTTTTGTGTAACAAGTCTAAATTGAATTCAATATCGAAGGTAGTAAGGCGCTGGAATGACAGTGACTGTCCTTATTCCTGATAAACCAGTGATATTTGTTGTTGGCGAGATGGGTTAAGGGTAACTTGGGTTGCGTTAGATTTGGCCTATTACTTCCCCCCCTCCCCCGCAGCAAACGTTGAGGCTAGATCCGCTAATGCTTATATAACTCGTAACTTCGTAGCTGTTTCGTGCGTGGTCTTAAGCTAGTGGCCCCACGTCTTGGCCTGGCCTGGTGGAGGAGCGAGTTCTCACGTTCTCCATTGCACACATCCAGGCACACCTGGTTCATCTAATACCGTCCTGAGCCAGACGTCTAGTCTTCTTTGGAAGAGTTGTACGTTGACACCAGTAATGTTCCTGATCTCCTTCGGAAGCTGGTTGAATAGTCTTGGCCCTTGACAACCAAGCTAATTTATTTAGAGGTGAGGGTGTCCCTTGTCTGGCCTTTAGTTTGGGAAACACTACACATTGTACCTTTCCTATTTTCCATTGTTGTTTGGGTGGTTTCCACGTGTAAATTATGGTGTATCTCTCTTCTTCTGTCCAGTGAATATAGATTAATTTATTAATTTATGAAGTCTTTCCCAGTAGTTGGGTTCTTTGCAGCCATCAATCTTGGCTGTGAAATTTCTTTGAATTTCTTTTAACTTATTAATTTCTTCCTCTTTATATGGGGACGTGAAGACTGAGTAGTATTCAAGTTTTGCTTCCTTGCTTCTCTGAATTTCCTGTCTATCTGGGGTATAATATACTGTCTGTTTTAAGTTCTCACTTCTTCCACATGAGGCGTTCGGGCGAATAGAGCGAATCAACCAAAATCCGGAATGGTTAATTCACCTCTATTCGCCCGAGCGCCTCATATCTCGAGAGCTGAAATTTCTCGGTGTTAAGTTCCATATTGTTGTCTTCTGACCATTTGTATATTCTGTTCGTCTCTCTTTGTAAGCCCTCCACCTCTTCTACATTACTGATTTTTTTTGCTGATTTTTTGTATCGTCTACAAAGGATGTTACTATAGTTAGAACTAGGGACAGTATGACCATGCTTACCCTGTGGAAATCACTTGTCCTTCCACGCATTGACTACTGCTCCCAATTATGGTTTCCCCACAAACAGAATGAATTGCAAAAAATTGAGGGCCTACAAAGAACCTTTACCTCGTATATTAAACAACCTGATGGGCAACAGGTGAGTAAAAACAAATTAAACTACTGGGATAGGCTTAGAGGCCTCAACCTTTATTCCATAGAGAGAAGGTTTGAGAGATACATCCTAATCTACACCTGGAAAATTCTAGGGTTTTTAGTTGCCCCCAATACTGAACCAATTGTGCCCACCTTAACAAGAACTGGTAGAATGTGTAAAAAATATCACCTCCCACCAAACAGTCTGAGAAGGATTCAAACTCTTCAATATAATAGTATCTCTAGGCAGGGTTCTCGCCTGTTTAACTCCTTGCCTCAGTATCTTAGAGATATAAGTGCAGTCCCAGTAGATACTTTTAAAAAACACTTGGACATGTTTCTAGCCAACATACCCGACCAACCCACAGTGTCAGGGTATTCCTCTGCCAGACCAGCCCCCACAAATTCAATAGGGGACCAAATCGTATGGCAGGAGCAAGAAGAAAGAAGGGTGGCGACCCCGTCGTGGCCCCGCCTCAGGAGGCGCTGAGCGGACTTCGTGGGAGCAGCGCACCCTTGAGGCAGAAGCGCTTTAAGGTAAGGTAAGAGTGTGGCCAGTACTGTTCCTTGTGGTACTGAGCTGCGTATTTGTGATATATCTTGGATTTTTACGGCCTGCTGACGTTCTCTGAGGAAAGTGTAGATCCATTTTACAACTTTGCCTGTTATTCCCATATGTTTCATATTATGTGCTATTATACCATGATCACATTTGTCAAACGCTTTAGCAAAATCCCTATATATATGACAGTTTTCATTGCTTTCAAGTACGTCTATGATATTGTTGTAGTGTTATATTAGTTGTGATAAGCATGATCTTCCTGATCGGAATCCGTGCTAGTTCTCATTGAATCTTTCCAGTGTCTCCAAGAAGTCATATATTTTCTCTAACTATTCTTTCAAATATTTTGGTGACACGAGACATCAATGACACTGGTCTTTTGTTCTTTGCTCGAGATCTATCTCTCTTATTTCCTCCGTGTTCAAGGATCTTCTCCATATCCAGTATAGGGGTGTAGCTATTTAATTTTTTACAGTTTTTAATCAATAAGTCGTTCTATTTGTCCGGACCCGCAGCTGAATGTGATTTCCTTTGTCTTAAGCTCGCACTACATCTTCTGAGGTAAAAACAAGCTCTTATACACTCTCCTTGTAATTTCTCTTCAAAGACTGCATCTCTGTTAGGTACCACTTTATCATTTTTTGGGGTACTGAAAACTGATTGTACTGGGTTCTCAATATTTCAGATATTTCAGATCGTCAGTTCGTTCATTATTTCCTTTTCTTAAAGGCCTGATATTGGCGCGCGTTTTTTTTTTCGCATAGTTGTAGAAGTACTTTGGGTCTTCTTTTATTAATTCTCCCACATTTTCCTCTTCCCTTTCTGTATGGCCCTTAATTAAGGGTTTCTCCTTATATGCAGCTTTCTTCAAGCCGGGAAATTGGGGAATTCCCGGAAAAATGAAGCCAATTCCCGGGATCCCGGGAAATCCAGGAAATGGTTGTATATTTAAGAGAACGGTAATTTTTTTTATTGTTCAGTGATAAAATACCCTTTTAGAATTGGGATAACCAATTACTTATGCCTAGATGACCACTTTTGCATTGTAATACTTGAATTGAGTTTACCAACTGACTAAAATGAAGAAAATGAGCATTTTTATGTATTTTCTTCCATAAAAATAGCCCATAAAATGAAAATAATTATTTAGCATATTTTTAACATAAAATGGAAACGGGTTTAGCATAATTTTAGGCGATTTAGCATAATTTAGCAGCAGGTTTAACAAATTGGCTAAAAATTTCTGGAAACACTGCAAGAAAGTTGCCAGAACTATTTTACAAAAAGTAGCCCAGCTTTGTAAAAAAAAAGTAGTAAAATTGAAATTCAATATCACAATTCAAAACAAATAATATTCAATTCAAAACATCGTACGAAAGTCAAAATTATCGTATTTATGCGATAATTATCGTACGTCTGGCAACGCTGTCTGTAGGTCAGTAAGAAGTTTGCATGCAAGATGAGTTGCCTGCAATCGCTAGATAATATACTGAGACTCGGTTCTTGTATTATACGCAGCGCTAGCGACATTCCCTCGGCAAGTTTTTGGCATTACTGGCCCACTTTTAGATTGCTCTAAGTTGCTAATGCTAGTAGGTGTTCATTTAAGAAAGCAGAAAAGTAGAATAAAATGTGGTAAATATTATGCAGTTTTCTTTAATTCTGCCCAAGAGCCTTCTAATAACAAAATAAAAAACAAAAATCAATAAAAAATAAATTAAGTCATTTTAAAATTCCAGAATTTCCCGGGATATTTGTCCAATTCCCGAGATTTTCAAATCCAATAAAAACAGCCGGGATCCCGGGAAAGGAACCCCAATCGATACTCTGCAATTTTTCTTTTACTTTCCTGGTATTGTCGTCTGTGCAATTAACTTCGCAGCTAGTCTCTTTTGCGGAATACTGTTCGCTTTTGCCTCGAAAAAATTTCTCTTTCATTTTGGCTGCACTTTCGGAACATATTTTTCTAAAATTTTCAGCGACTTTTCTTCGAAGGTTGTTAGCATTTTTTCGGTTGTTTTATCCTCTAAATCTGTTTCCCACTCTATTTGCGTAAGCAATGTATCGAAGCGATCAGAAAAGCAAATAGAATTTTAGGATTTATTGGCAGATCTTTTTGAATTTAAGTCGGAGAAACATTATACAATTCCTTAGTACGCCCCCACCTGAAATACTGCGTTCAATTCCGGTCCCCATTTTTACGACAGGACAAAGACAGAATGGAGAGAGTGCAGCGACGGGCTACTGAGATGATTCCAAGACTAAGAAACAAATCATACGCTGCACGTTTAGAGAAACGTTAAATTTATTCTCACTTGTCAAAAGCCGAATTCGAGGAGATTAATCCAGGTCTTTAAAATGGTTAAAGGTTTTGATAATGTCGACGCGAAAAAATATTTCACCTTCAGGAATGCAGACAGAACTCGCGGTAATGGTTCCAAATTAGTGGATAAACATTTTAATTCTAATGAAGGTAAACATTTTTTCTTCAATCGTATAGTTAATTTGTGGAAATGATTGCCAGCCATCGTGGTTCAAAGTAATTCGATCGAATCCTTTAAAAGAAACGAGATGCTTATCTTGCCTTAAACCCCCAGTTGGAAGCATATTTTAGTGCATAGAAATGTAGAATTCTCACTTGGATTCCCTCCTCTGTACTTTAAAATTTTCACTCCATCCTTAAATTCTTTCCTAGCAACATCTTTTCTCTGCTTTGCTTTGAAACTTTCACTTGTCTTTAAATTTTCTTCCTTCTTTCAACCCTTCTCCTTAAACAGACAACCTCGTAGGGACCAGCCGGTCTGTTGCTGTTTGGTGTCCTTTGTATTTGTAGATGCTACAACTCAGAATGGTACCGAGATATTTTTGTTACACACAGACCGTGCATGGAACAAAGAACTTTTCTAGAATATTAAATCCACCATAGTTCGAATGGCGAATAAGTAATGGTAAATGGCAAATACTGAAGTTTTCTCTTTCATGATGCAAGTCCAACGTGGGCAACGGGTCACTAGCAAAGAGGCGCTAAAATATAGCTTCCTTCACCAGCCATCTACTAAGCAAATATGCTAAGCAGATAGAACCCAGTTTTAGGACAGGGTATAGGATTTAAAGATAACCAATATACTACATAAAACACTCGTATTTTCGTCGGATCAAAGAAAAAGGGTAACTATAATATTTTTTGCCAAATTTTAGCGTACACTTTTCAAGGCACTTAACACGTCTGTTTAATGTGCTACAGCTTAGAATGGTACCCCGAGATACTTTTATCTCAGGGTACCAAGATTTCTTGAAAACTTGGCGATTGAGAGTTCTATTTATAAATGCAAGCGGCCCAAACCAACTGCATTATGAAGGCTGCCTGAAACGATTGGTCATATTTACGGCGTGTGTGTTAGTCAGCGTCAGTGTCAGTCATTTATCAGTGTCACTAGTTAAGTTTATCAAGAAATCTTAGAATAGTTCATGCTGGATTCTGCAGAAAGCTGTATGGAGACGAATTATTTGTTTTTCAACATGACCTGGCTCCAGCTCATGCAACGCCTGGGTGGTTTGATGCTGAAATTGAAGTACTACCATTGCCAGCTAATTTTACCGATCTTAATCCGATAGAAAAGCTTTGGAATATTGCCAAGCAGAAAGTCCAAAAGCGTACACCAAGAATACTTAGTGAACTGAAGGGGTATTTGATGACAACCTGGCAATCGATAACTACAAAAGAATGCAAGAGGCTTGTGGACTCGATGCCACGTCGATTGGAGACCGTAATCAGGGCTGAAGGTGGCCTAATTAAATACTAAGACCAGCGTTAAAACGTATTAATAAAGGTTTATTATATTGGCAGTACTCGATAAACAGAATTAATTTATTTTGTTTTGTAACACCTGACAAGATATTCTAATATTTTGGTATGTCGCTATGCGCTAACTTTTCACTATTTAATAAGTTTTTGCTATGTTTTAATTTTTTTAAACTGGCACATAAATCTCTTATCATACTGACGTCACGGATACTCGATATTCTTAAAGGTATTATAAAGGTTATGATGGCATTCGAGACAGTATTCTATTTTTGTTTTTGGTCCAGAGTTAGATACAGAGTGGATAGATTTGCTAGATCCTGAACTGTCGTTTGAAACCCTTATAAGGTAAAGTTGTGTGTGTGTGTTTTATGCCAAAGGCGAACGCCCGCAAAATAGCCCCACCACCAGAGCTGGGCAGTATTTAAATACATTTGTGTATTTAGAACTGTATTTATAAATACATTTTTTTCATGTATTTAAATATAGTATTTAAATACTTTAATGAGTATTTAAATACAATGTATTTAAATACTCAAAATATAAAAATGTAAATACTTTTACTGGTTTAATACACGTTCTGTACTAGCACAGTACGACGCGTCGACAGTGTAGTACAGCATGGTTCATGTTTCAACGTGTCAGTTCAATCAGTTGTGTGCCACTCTTAGTCGAAAGCGGTTGATTTCTTTATCGTGTGCGTGTCATGGCTTCAACAAGCAAATCCGGTGAATCAAACAGTGATATATCTGCAGATAACAATTTAGTGCACCCTCTGTTTGATGGAAAATACTTTAAAGTTAAATCTAAAGACGGTAATAAGGTAAAGTGCACCTTCTTGCTGTGTAAACACGAAGTCTCTGCTGCAAGCAATGCTACAACGAATCTGTACACTCATCTGAAGGTAAGTGTTTTTTTAGACATCAAAAAATATCTTGAAATTGACCGAATAATCGTACAAAACGGCTCTGCCTTAAGTGGGCCTGTGTAACTAACTCGTTGCAATCAATCCAATTTGCGATGGAAAATTCATTGATGAAAAAGCTTTTAAAATCGTCTGATCTATCGAGTGGTGTATTTATTTCGAAATTCACCGTGTCCCCTAAAGTAGAAATTTATCAAAACATGAATTAGTGAATGCATATGTTGAAATGTGTATGTATTTAAAATGTATTTACAAATGTATTTAAATACAATTGATGTATTTTGTATTTAGTATCTAAATACATTCGTAAAATGTATTTAGTATTTAGTATTTAAATACATTTCTCCCATGTATTTAGTATTTAAATACATTCAATGTATTTATTGCCCAGCTCTGCCCACCACCATAGAAGAAGAAGAAAGCCAAAATCAACTCAGCGTTTGAAATATTGGAGGTTGTAGACGGGGGGAAAGATGGACTGAGGAAGATTGTTCTAGAGTTCACCGGTTGAGTCGATGAAAGATTGAAAATACAAATTAACCCTTGCGTTAGATAGTTGGACAGAAAGGGAATGAGTGTGTTGAAAGTCTGGTACTGCGTGCTCTTCTCAAAGGAGGAGGCACGCAGTTAGAGTGTTCAGAAGAGCAATGTCAGTTATAATAGCGATAGTAAAGATAGTTTTTTTTATGCAGGAAGGAGGAGCCAAGGGCAAACGTCCGCAAAAGCGCCCCTACCATAGAAGAAGAAGAAGAAGAGCCAAAATTAAGATCCGGAATTTTCGAGATAGGTGGACACTCTGCGTTTCAAAGATGGGAGGTCATAGACAGGAGGAAAGATGGAATGAGGAAGATTGTTCAAGAGTTGACCGGTTGAGTAGATGAAAGACTGAAAATACCGATTAACCCCTGCATTAGACTGTGAAAGTGTTGAAAGTCTGATACTGCGTGCTCTCCTTAAAGGAGGAGGCATGCAGTTAGAGAGTTCAGAAGAGCAATGTCCGTTATGATAGCGATAGTAAAGAGAGAGTGAGGGAACACTGCAGCGGAGAGAGAGAGATTGAAGACAATCAGTAAGGGGCGGGGAATTGATGTGATGAAAAGCCTTTGATTCAACCCGGTCAAGTACGGCTGTGTGGGTTGAATCACCCCATACATGAGAAGCATACTCCATACAGGGGCAAACAAGACCCCTGTACAGAGACAGCAACTGACTGGGGGGTGAAGAAACCGCGGAGGCTGTTTTAGAAAGAGTATATGTGATCTTTCCAGGAAAAATCACAAGAAAAGAAGGATTCGGTTGTGTGTTGTTAAAGGTAAGGGATAGTCGTGTGGAAGATTGTGACGAGTAGACAGATGGAAGAACAGTTTTTGAGGCATTGAAAGCCACAAGGTTTTTTCTGCCCCAGTCAGAGATGGCAGAAAGATCAGGTCAGGTGTCCCATAGCCGTCCTACGCGAATCATGAAGCGACTGCTGTGCAGTGGCGTATTAAGTGGGGGTCAGGCCCCAGGGCCCAGCTGTTTTAAGGGCCGATGTTTATAATGATATCAATGATAAATTTGGAATGCTCAACAATATCTCAATTAACTTCAGAGGAAGCATCAAAAGCAACAAAAAATCTGGCTAGTTCATACCCAAATGATTTTGAGGACAGCTTCCCATTTGAGTTTCAGCATTTTGTAACTGTTTGTCAAACAAAACGCTTTAGCTGACACTCGCCCATTAGGAGTACTACAGGAAATTCACAAATTGAGGGCAGTTTTCCCAAATGCTTTCATTGCTTATAGCACTTATTTGTGTTTGATGATGTCATATGCAACTGCGGAGCGTTCTTTTTCTCATTTGAGCATGATTAAAAATGTTAAACGTCATATGCTAACCTAAAAGAAATTGCAAAGTCTGTCATTGTTATGCATAGAAAAGAATATTTTGCAAAATTTAAATACTGAGCTTGTGATTGGAAAATTTAGTGATATGAAGCGGCTCAAAAAACTTTTGTATACTGGTGGTGGATGATTTTGTGACCAACTTTGGTAGATTAGTAGTGGACTTATAGTTGTGTAATTGGTTTGGCGTAATTGTAGCAGCTTGGTATTTGTGTAAAACTTGCATTATTTGATTTAGAAATAAATGGTTTTATTAATTTACATGACTCGAAGATTTGTCTTGTTGAGGGACCCCAAGAATATTTTGGCCCCAGGGCCCAAAAATCCTAAATACGGCACTGGCTGTGAGGGACGATTTGGGAAGTGGGTGAAGAAGTGCAGAGCGGAATCATCGGCATAGGAGTGGATAGGACAGGACAGGAAGTGCGAATTAAATGATCATTAATAAATAAAAGGGAAGGAGTGGGTGACAGAACAGACAGAACCATGAAGAATACCACTGTTAATAGCTCTAGGAGAAGAACAGTGGCCATCTACAACTGCAGCTATAGATCGGCCAGAAAGGAAATTGGAGATGAAGGATAGAAACCGAAGGAGGGCAGTTTCGAAATTGAAGATTTGTGCCAGACTCTATCAAAAGCTTTTGATATGTCTAGCGCAATAGCAAAAGTTTCACCGAAATCCCGAAAGGAGGATGAACGAGAGTCAGAGATATGCAAGAAGATCGCCAGTTGAGCGTCCCTTGCGAAATCCATACTGACGATCTGAAAGAAGATTGTGAGAAGAAGGGTGTTTAAGAATCTTCCTATTAAGGATAGATTCAAACTTTGGAAAGACAAGAAATCAAAGTAACTGGACGAGGGTTGAGAGCGGTCACCCTTCTTTGGGACAGGCTGACTGAAAGTGAACTTCCAACAGGAAAGAAAAGTACCAGATGAGAGATATAGACGAGAGTTTGCCTAGGTAGGGTGTCAGCACAGTTTTAAGAACATGAAGAACACCATTAAGACCATACGCCTTCCTAGAGTTGAGCCTAGATAGGGCAAAAAAAAACATCTTTAGAAGAGATTCTAACTTCAGACATAATAAAGTCAGAGGGGGAGGAAACGGAGGAACAGTACCGGCATAGTCCAGAGTTGAATTGTAAGCGAAAGTTTTAACGAAGAGTTCAACTTTGTCAGGAGAAGAGACGGCAACTGTGCCGTCGGAATGGAGAAGAGTGGAAGAAGAGGAAGTAAAGCTGTTGAAGAGGTTCTTAGCTAGATGTTAGAAAGAGCAAGAATAATTAGAATTGGATAGATTTTCACATTTTTGTCGGATGAAGGAATTTTTGGCAAGTCGAAGAACAGATTTTGCACGGTTCCGGGCAGAAATATAAGCTGAGTAAGAGTCAGGCGTTGGATGGCGACGGTACTTTCTGATAGCCTCCTCTCTTTTACGGATAGCATTGGAATAAGTAAAATTAAACCAAGGTTTTTTGCATTAGTAGTAGGAATAGAATATGGAATGTACGCGGAACATTCCGGCGAAGAGAGGGAGATTGAAGACTGAATAAGAGGCGGAGAAATGATGAGACGAAAAGCCTTTGATTCCTCGTAGTCAAGTACGGACGTGTGTGTTGAGCCACCCAACACATGAAAAACGTACTCCATACAGGGGTGGACAAGACCCCTATACAGAGACAGCAACTGAGTGGGGGTGAAGAAACTGCGAAGGCGGTACAGCACACCTAACCTCTCAGAAGCTGTTTTGGAAAGAGAGTATATGTGATCCTTCCCAGAAAAATCACGAGAAAGGAAATGCCAAGAATGTTAAGAGAAGAGGAAGGGTTGATTTGTGTACTGTTGAAGGTAAGGGGATAGTCGTGTGGAAGATTGTGACGAGTAGACAGATGGAGGAACTGAGTTTTTGAGGGATTGAAAGCCACAAGGTTTTTTCTGCCTCAGTCAGAGATGGCAGAAAGATCAGAGGTCAGGTGTACCATAGCCGTCCTACGCGAATCATGGAGTGACTGTTCAGAGGGACGCTTTGCGAAACGGGTGGAGAAGTGGTGTGGAATCATCGGCATAGGAGTGGATAGGACAGGAAGTGCAATTTAATAGATCATTGATAAATAAAAGGAAAAGAGTGGGTGACAGGACAGAACCCTGAGGAACACCACTGTTAATAGCTTTAGGAGAAGAACAGTGACCATCTACAACCATCTAGATCGGCCAGAAAGGAAATTGGAGACGAAGGCACAGATAGAAGGATAGAAACCGAAGGAGGGCAGGTTTCGAAATTAAAGATTGTGCCAGACTCTACCAAAAGCTTTTATGTCTAGCGCAATAGCAAAAGTTTCACCGAAATCCCGAAAGGAGGATGACCAAGAGTTGTAGAGATATGCAGGAAGACCGCCAATAGAGCGTCCCTTGCGGAACCCATACTGATGATCTGAAAGAAGATTGTGAGAAGAGAGGTGTTTAAGAATCTTCCTATTAAGGATAGATTCAAAAACTTCAAAAAGGCAAGAAATCAAAGCATTTGGACGACAGTTTGAGGGTTGAGAGCGATCAGCCTTCTTTGGGACAAGCTGAATGAAAGCGAACTTCCAGCAGTAAGGAAAAGTACCAGATGAAAGACAAAAGAGGAAAGAGTTTGCCAAAGAAGGGTGTCAGCACAGAAGCACAGTTCTTAAGAACAACAGGAAGAACACATCAGGACCGTACCCCTTCCTAGAGTTGAGCCCAGATAGGGCATATACAGTACACACACACACACACACACAACCCGGTGTCCCGATTTTAAAGTAAATGTTCTAAGTTTAAAAAAGGGAATCTAGGCACAAAGACAAACGCAATTGGTCTTTAGGTCTTCAAATGTTTTAGTCTTGGTAGAATAGATCCTCTCTTTTATGTAACCCCACAAAAAGAGTCACGGGGTGTGAGGTGAGGTGAGTATGGGGGCAATTCCCACTGGCTCATGAAGGGAAACTAGTTGGCCGGAAAAATGCTTCCTCAAAAACTTGCGTGTTTCACAAGCAATATGTGTAGGTGTCCATCCAGCTGAAACTGCTCTGAATCTGGAGTAATGTAGTTATTTCTTTTACGGAACAAACCAAACACGTAATCGTAATCATTGGAATCGATTCCACATTTTTGAGGAATCTTAATCGATTCCACGGCAAAAGGAATCGTAATCGTGATTACATGCCATGATTACAACATATCAATTAATAGGTATGAATGTCAAATAGCCATTACAATAAAACCCACCCAGAAGTATGTTTGGAAATATACTTCTGTTTAAACAGTGGGTTTTATTGTCATGCTTTGACATTCACATTATGGTGAAAAATTCCATTTATATTTAAAAATATGTTCATTTATTTGCAACAAGTCACTTTAAACATAGAGTATGTGAAAAACTTTATCACATTAAATAAAAACTTCAGACGTCTGAAATGCAGAAAGTCTAGAAAATATAAGAAATATGCTCTATGAATAAAAATCTTTCTCAAGAACTACAAATTTTTATTGAAATGTTCTCATTTATTTATGACATTGAATTCTGTCATTTTTTGTCGTATCTAATATTCACTGTTATATAGCATTAATTGTTTTGTAACATTCATACACTCTAATAGACAGAGTTTATTTCCACAACAGTTTCGACGCCCACTGGAGGATGCCAGTGGGCGTCGAAACTGTTGTGGAAATAAACTCTGTCTATTAGAGTGGGTTTTTATTTTCACATTTTGACCTTCACGTACAAAAAAGTGAAGTTTTTTGCATTTATTCATACACTCATTATAAAAAAGAATAACCCGCCTTCGAAAATAACTGATAGAAAAATAGTCCTAACTCACCCATACATAGTAAGATATAACTAAAATGAGATTATGTTGATGCAATAGTACTCTTCCTTATCAGTGAGAAAGAAAAGTGGCATTTTGATTTCATTCGCTTATTTTTTCCTTATAATTTAAATCGATTTAAATCACTTGGTTTAAATAATTTGATTGCAGTCATTGCAGCCCTTCATGACAGTGATTATGTGTTGTCTTTCTTCTTTTTACCTAATTTGGAATCGTAGGAATCATGATTACAGTTTTGAATGTAATCGTAATCGATTCCATTAATTTTGGAAGGAATCGTAATCATGGACTTGCTTAGGTAGTCGTAATCGATTCCATTTGTGGTGGAATCGTAACATGTCGGGAACAAACTAATTAGTTGTGGTAAGAAGAAATCTTGTAGCGTCTGACGATAAGAAATTTGCGTTGCCGTTACTGCTTTTTCAGTTTTATTCTCAAAGAAGTAGGGACCTACTACACCATACCACCCAACAGCCACCCAAATGTTGGATTTAGCAACACTACGTGGTAGCTCTGTTGGACCGCCAGCATGACTTCCCCCAGTAACGAAAGTTTTGCTTATTAATCTCCTGAGACAGATGTACATAACACTCGTCAGCAGGGGCGTCCACAGGATCAATTAAGTAAGGGGCACTTCCAAATACGGGGGGGGGCATAAGTATTTGCGAGCGCCAGAGGCACGAGGGGTCCGGGGGCATGCTCCCCCGGGAAATTTTTTAAATTTACGTTGTCTGGGACAGCATTTCCTGCCTTCTGGAGGCAGTTAGGAGGGCAAATTATAGGGCTTCAAATACTGAAAAATAAGGATTTTTTTTTACACATCCTTTGTATGTCCATGATATTAGGGTGAAACCAGATACACAATAACTTGGTAGATATACAAGTTTATTATTCTTACATAATATACATATAAATAATTGTCATGGGACTGGGAAGGTTATTGAAGACAGTATTCAGCTCTTTAAGTAATGTATAAGATATCCTTCCTAACGATCTCGTAGTCGCGTTCCACAACAAATTTTACGTTTTAATTTTAATCACAGGATTTTCTCTTCATATCAACAATATGGGAAATTATACAATACTAATAATATATATAGAAAATATCAACAATATGGGAAATTATACAATATTAATAATATATATAGTAACCAGTTACTATATTTAAATATTATGACTAGATTTTGGGTTTATGATAAAATCTATCTGTAAGCAGTTGACGAAAAAACGAGGGGGCACCATTGATAAACGAGGGGGCTTGGCCCCCTCGTATGGACGCCCCTGCTCATCAGTGAAGTGGATTTGTTTAAAAAACTCAGGAATTTCTAGCTTGACTAACATCTACGAGGGCCACTCAATATATTTTGCCCCACCTTTTTTTTTTCTTTCCAAGTTTCCTTGCAAGTTCAAGAAATTTTGTACACAAGTAGTTACATACCTTTTTTACAAGTTTTTGTTTTTCCACATAGTCTCCATCCTTTCCTACGGTTTTCCTCCACCTCGAAACCAAGGGCCTTTATTCCTTGCTGGTAAAAGTCCGCTGGGTTCCGCTGGAACCACCTCTTAACCTCCTCAACAACCTCGTCGTCACTCTGAAACTTTCTTCCACGAATAGCATCCTTCATGGTACCCGGTCGATTCGCTGACGGACGTTTTGCCGACAGACATTTTGCCGACGGACGATTCGCCGAACGGACGATTCGCCGAATGGATTGTCATTAATATTTCTATGACAAAATACACACACATGTTATTAAAGGTTATTATTAAATGTTATTGAATTATTTGGTTAAAATATTAAATTATGTTAAATTGACAGTTATAGACGCTTGACGTAAAAACATAGATACCTTTTTTAAATAAATTTATATCGATAATACTATATAAAATATATATATATATATATATATATATATATATATATATATATATATATATATATATATACGGGTGCGGCAAAAGTAACGCCCTTTTAATAATTGTATCTTTATAGTTTTATACAGTATAATTTTTTAGTTTTATATTGTATCATTTTATTTTTTAGTTTTTACTGAGAAAGTACTTATTATTTTTCTTAAAATACTGTATTTTTCTTAAAAACCTTATTATTTCTCTTAAAATGCTGTAATTGATTTATTTCCTTCAATAAAAGAGAATAAACTAAAAAGGGCGTTATTTTTGCCGCACCCGTTATATATATATATATATATATATATATATATATATATATATATATATATATATATATATATATATTTCTCGGTGTATATTGTATAATTTAAAACTTTCGTTTTAGACCATGGAATTCACTTTGACGGTGTCCGGCGAATTTGTCTACAACAATTTATCTACAACAATTAGTCTACAGATACAATTTAACTAGAATAATTTGTCTACAGATACAATTTGTCTAGAGAAACTATTACTAATATTATTTAAAAAAATATCATGACTTAACCTAACCAATCGTCAAGGGTGTACTAACTTTTTATGGCCTTTCTCTGAATCAATAAATTGAAGAGGCATTGTGGGTTACTGAACAGTGAACAATGTAAAAGTTCCAGAATGACTGCAATTTTAAGTGCGAAAACCTAAGACATAAGTTACTAAGATTTAAAAAAGGCAACAAACGAACAAACGTTTCAGAATAGCTTAAACTATAAAGGCACAAACGCAAGACTTAAATTATAAAAGTTAACAACTAATTTTCGTATTTAAATTATATTTGTTTTTTTTATTAATGACAGTCCATTCGGCGAAACAGCCGTCGGCTCAATGTCCGTTCGGTCAAATGTCCGTCGGTGAAATGTCCATCGGCCAAATGTCCGTCGGTCATCTGTCCGGCCACGTCCTTCATTGATCCAAACAAATGGAAGTCTGAAGGTGCCAGATCCGGGCTGTATGGAGGGTGTGGTAACACAGTCAAGGGCATTTTTGTGATGACCTCTCTTGTTTGCAAACTGTTGTGTGGTCTTGCGTTATCGTGCAAAAGAAGAACGTCTTCCAGTTTTCTCTCCGGTCAACTGACTTTATACGTCTATGGAGTCTCTGTAGGGTAGCAATATATGCCTCTGATAAATGCAAAAACTTCACTTTTCTACGTGAAGGTCAAAATATGATAATATAAACCCACTCGAATAGACAGTTTATTTCCACAACAGTTTCGATGCCCACTGGCATCCTCTTCGGGTCGATACATAAAAACGAATGAACCAAAAATAAGAGGGAAAACAGTCCAGGGACCATTAAGAAATTCGCACCTAGGTTAGATTCCGTTCTCCCGACACCGGAAGGGCATTTTATTAAAGGATCCCGCTTATAAGTACATTCGCACAAATTTAAAACTATCTTCTTGTTCTATACATACAGATTCTATTATTTTGACATAATTGCATTTGTTATTGCATTTATTATTACCTTTACATTTATTATTACATTTATTTTATTACCTTTATTATTACATTTATTACTATTGCATTTACATTCATTTTCACATTTATTACTTTTATTATTACATTTACATTTATTACTATTACGTTTATTATTCCATTTACATTTTACCGAAAAAACTAATGAACCAAAAGCGAGTAAGGAAACAATCCAGAGACCTTTAAGAAATTCACACTCAGGTTAGATCCCGTTCACCCGACGCCGTAAGGAGTTTTTTGACCAAGAATCTCATTAGAGGGTCCAGCTTATAAGTACCTTCGCACAAATTAAAATTATCCACTTGTTCTATTCATACAGATTCTATTATTTTTCGTTTGACATTATTGCATTTATAAAGTAACTTACTTGATTCCCAATCTATAGCATGATCATTTTGGCTGGCGTGATAAAAAATTGCATTATTAGTATTACAACTTCTGAAGGCATATTTATGTTCTTTAATACGGGTTTCAATATTTCTTCCAGTTTCTCCTACGTATACTAAATCACAACTTTTACAGGGAATGCTGTAGACACAGGCTTGTTCCTGTTTTGCAACGTTATTCCTAACCAATTTACTTTTTACAGTAGACGAATATTTGAACACCAAAGTTTGCTTTGGCGTTCTGCCAGAACCTTTTTTATAATTCACCTAGAGTTGCTGTCTGTTTATATTACTGCAGAAAGTAAGAAAAAGAGTGTCTTTAGCTTCATTTGTACAGAACCGGAAGTTCCTTATAGTCATATTCGCTTTAGCACAAAGGATTCAAGATTGTTTTCTTATATCTGAGTCATTACTCAAGGAGCTAGTGATAGTTTGACCCAAATACTTAAACGTATATTTGCGTATAGTGAGGATAAAGAATTCATGGACTTAGCGTTTGCTTTTGTTGGTGGGGTGTTTCTCGTCTATGTTCGAGGGTGGACTGTTGCACTTGTGAGTACTGACGGTGTTATCTTTGATAGCACTGTGATTGTTGAATTAACAGCAGGTAGTGTATATATGGATGGGGCGCAAATATCTGAGGATTCAGTTTTTTCTCATTACATTTGAAATTTGTTCCTCTGGTTCTCATTTCCTCTAACGCAGTGGTGGGCAATTATTTCGATCAGATGTCGAATTAAGAAGGTTGGGCTACAATCGCGGGCCACTTAGCCTTCACAATAAAGAGTTTCGAAATAATTACAACATAAAAGTGACAAAAATACATATAGAAATATTTTTAGTATTTTAATTTTCAGGGCTGTGGAGTCGGCACATAAAAAACCGACTCCGACTCCGACTCCGAAGGTATATTAATTCTAAATCTGCTATGATGATAATTACACAAGAGGCATTTCATCACCACCACGTGAATCATCATCTGTGGTCATTGTTACGGTAACTTTGTCTGTAGTAAAGTATCTTGTAAGTGGTGCTTGTCGTTCAGTAAGTTTCTGATCTTTTGTTAACTTTGAAGTAGTTCCAAGGTTTTTATTACTATCTTTCTCAATGACAACTTCTAAAATTTTGGGATGGAAACGCTGCAAATGTCTTTTCAAATTTGATGCTCTGGTTGGTGCATTTTTATCAGAGCCAGTAAAACCACTGATTTTTGCTTCACATAATTTTTCATCATCATCATCTTCTATCATACACTGACACACGAAATGTTTCCCATCTGTGGTTATTGTAAAATATTCAAAAACTGCAGACTTTGTTAGAAGTGTCTTTGCCATTGTGAAAGGGGTTTTAGACTTGAAAGTTAAAAACTTATGAACTTTAGAAAGAACTCGAAATTAAATAAGCATTAAAAATAAAAAATATCTGAAAAGAAAAAATGAATTAATGGCATTAGTGTCTGAAATGGAAAACATTGTGTTTATTATTTAAGTGGTTTAACCACCATAGATGCTAGTGATATCCACACAAAAACTTTTTATTAAAATTTATATTGAGTCGGAGTCGGAGTCGGTACATTTTTACCGACTCCGACTCCGACTCCACAGCCCTGTTAATTTTAATTATGTATTGATTTTTAAACAATTTCTTGATAATTTCCCTTATTGGGGCCTATTTTCTTTAAAAACTTCCCTGAAGAAGTTTGTAGGGTTTGTTTTAAATAATGAGTGCACGTTAACGTATTGTCGCGCAACAGCTTGCGGGGCCGTTTTATTAATAAATAATTTACAGTCGACAACGCGGGCCGGATAAATTTGGCGAATTGTCGTTTCGGCCGGAGTTCACCCAATCCTGCTCTATTGAAAATGTTTTTCACTGATCCTCCGTTGTCTTTGAAATCTTCGGGTAGGTTAACCTTTAACGTGAAAATATGAGTAGGCCACATTTAGACATTTACCCTCTTCGATTTAATGTCTGCACATGGAAGGGTAGTCTTCCTCCTGCCGCCGCAATCTGTCCTCTTCAAGATATATCCGAGATGCTGCTTCAGCACACCATCTTGCGAACGTCTGAGGCAATTGCATCGTGTGAATGTACTGTATTAATCTATCCTAAGCCTTCTGACTGGAGTCTCTTTTGCCGAATGAAAGATTGAAGATACGCTGCGTGGTCATCACTTTCATAATAACGATGACGCAAACAAGATTGTGCGGTGCGCATAATTGGCCAAGGAAATGTGAAAATGAGCTTTACGCAGCCAGTAAACATGTCCTCGTTCAACGCTGGAAAACAGGATGTGATTTGATGAAAATTGTGGAAAAACAGCTTCGTTCTCTGCAAGGATGTATGAATATTCCATGCATGTCTCATAATTTTTGTGGAAACATCTAACAGGAAATAATACACACACACACACACACACACACACACACACACACACACACACACACACACACACACACACACACACACAGTAGAGAGAGAGAGAGAAACCCAAAAAAAGTTAACAGACTGACAGACGGAATCATACTCAACTTGCTTTTATATAGTAAAAATATAAAATCTTAAGCTTCACAAATCTTGACACAATGTAAAGCTCAAGATTTTCATGGCTGCATTCTTTTCTATAGTTTTATTGACCAAATAATTGAACCCTCAGTAATTGGGGAGCCTGCGGTCCCCCAATTACTTGCAGCACTGCCCGTAGGGCCCTGTTTAGCTAATTCAGCTCTTTTTAGAGACCCAAAAGTTCACGGAGAGACACTCAGACAGAATCACACAAAACTTGCTTTTATATATATATATATATATATATTATATATATATATATATATATACAGGGTGATCAAAAAGTAACGCAACCCATGGAGAAACGCGCACAATTGATTTTCTCCTTCTGTTGCAGGTGGTGAATATATGAAAAAGATGAAATACACCTTGGAGCAGCGTATATTCATTGTCACGCAGTACATTCGCTCCAGAAGCTATGCCCAGACGCAGGAGGCCTTCACGGAAATGTATGGAAGAGGTGCTCCAAAGAAATCCTCTATCAAGCGAGGATATGTCGCATATGTCACTCACCCGCACATTATTCCAGAATTGCAGGCGATGATTCAGAAGTGTGTTGATGCAATTTCACAGGAACGTGCAAAGGGTCTTTAAGAACATGAATCGCCGTATCCACTTGTGTGAAGCACAGAACGGTGCCCACTTCCAGCACTTGCTCTGAAATAAATCGTTTTCCCATGGGTTGCGTTACTTTTTGATCACCCTTATATATAATATATATATATATATATATATATAATAAAAGAAACAAAAAGGAAAATAGAATTATTTATAAACAGATTTTGATATATTTATGCAAAGTCCTTAGCCATTATCCTTTGGCTCCTTGCATGTATCAAATAAAATATATGATAAAAGTTCAGAATTTTCCTTGCTAGGTCGTTTTTTTTATATTGTTTTATGATAATAAAACAAAAATTATAAAACTGCTTTTATTTTGAAATTGCCATTTTTCATGATTTTTGTACATACATTAGCTAAATTATATAAAAAAAGTTCCTCGCTTAATGTTTTCCTCAATAAAAGAAAGACTAGATTTATATTGAATTATAAACACAGCATAGAAAAGAGTGGAAGAGAAAAATCAAGAGAGAGTAACTACTGTTTACAAGGAAAAAACTGTCCTTCAATAGTTGAAATTATACCTCAATAGTTAGCATGAAGAAAGAAGTTTATCAGCCATTTCTGGCAATAAGCGATTCCGTCGTTCCGTGTAAATGTTACCCCTTGGCTAAACATCTACTCACTGAACACGCTTGAAGGTGGATCTGATAAATATTTTTTCGCTACTTTGGCAAGATTTGTAGTAGGAAACACACCTTTATTTTCATTCCACCAAGTGAGAGGATTAGAGTTCCTGTCAATTTGAGGTGAGTCAAGGTATTACTCAATTTCATTACGAATTCTGTTATTGATGGAATGCTCTCTGGCGACTTTCCTTTCCTTTCTTTTAGTCATTTTGGATTCGGGGTCTTCAGCCTTTTTCTCTTCAGGTTCTTCCTCAGTTTGTTTGCGCTTTTCTTTCTGATTGTGTATCACTTTTTCAAAGCGATCCCAAAATGATTTTGTATCTGGTGAATTTTTGTCAAATTTGTCAATCTCAGAATCATCACTCGAGGTTGTTTCATTTTTACTTTCTTCTTCCATTTTGTTTACGAGCAATACTTCTTCTTTCAGCCAAATCCTTAATTTGTCATAGTCATAAGTGTTGCTGAATGGTGACATTTTGCATTGTGGATTAAGGACAATAGCAAACGCAAAACATTTTTCGTCATGATCCAAACCGTTCAGATATAGAGTTGAGTAACTCTGTCTTCATGGTTTCTACTCCCCACTTATCCCATCTAAGCGCCAAATATAAAAATTGCCAGAAAACGCAGTTAAAGTTTACCAATTTAGAAATTAATAATACATATATTATTTAAAATTATAGACCTACTAGTTATGACCTAAGCTAATACAAAAGGTTCCGGCAGCCGTATATTCCAGCTTCAGGCCGGAACCAAAATTTGTTGGCCGGATATTCCGGTTTTCGGCCAAAAACTGTTTATATATACAGTGTGTATACTGTATATTGGGTGTTCGAGAAAGGTCTGAAATAAAATAAATTCCTATCTTAAACAAATTAACTTCAGCATAAACGTTTTTTGACACTTTGTAGACAGGATTCACCATCAAGATTGTTGATTATATATATAATTTTAATGAATTAATTTTTTATTAATTATTACCAAGGTATTTTAAACATAACCTATTTAATTAAACAATTTGTTGAGTCGCTATTCATTAAATTAAAATTTTCTTAAAATTATTGTACCTATTTAAATTATTTTAAATTTAAAGAAATATATAGAACTATTATTTGTAGTAACTACTTTGTATGAAGACAGTAAGTGTATGTATTAATTACTACCTGAAATAGTTAATGATATTTACATACGTCATAAACACATTGTTATTAATCAAATTATAATTAATTAAAGTTAAATATATAATTGCCATAAACTTTGTTAGTTTGGTTACATTTAAACAGTTGAGTTCCGTATGGCACCGTTTGATTCCCTATTCCATGTCAAAATAGGTTAAGGAAAGGTTCCTCTCAGAATTAGGTTCCAAATTGGGAACCGCGTAGACACGAGCCAGCAACTTAGGTTTTTTTTTTACCCTATATACCAAAAAGGGAACCTATACGGTCAGTGTTAGGGACCCTTCATTAATTTGAATGTTAAAGTTACAAAAAGACCATTTGGGTGCTTTGACTTGGTCTTAAATACCTTTGTTTAGAAGATATGAATTTTCATTTCACATCTTTCTCCCACATCCTAAAGGTATGAGCTGTTTATTTGTGTTGTCATCTTACGGCGTACGTCATATGAAGTTCACTTATGTACTAGTATGATGTTATTGCGTACGTCGTTTTATATTAATTTTACAAGCTGTAGCAGCAAACGGGGAAGGCAGTGTTGTGAATGAATGCAATACACAAAACTTCCCTTCTAGATGCTGCAGTAGAGGTTAAGCAACTCTATGAAAGAACAAAAATTTCTGTACCCTTTAGATTTCAGCCAGACTAGAATCAGTTAGTAGGCAGCGAAAGGGGCTAAGGATACTCATTTTAATGTGTCCGTTAGATAGGTTTAGTTTTTAGTTACGTAGTTTAATTTTCTTGGTAATGAGTCAGTTATGCAACATGGAACATTTTAATAACGAGTTATTATTATATTATATTATTATTATTATTATTATTATTATTCTTATTATTCCAGAATTTGATAAACAACTTTTTTTTCCCGGTATAGTCTGGGAAAAATAATTGGCATCCGTTTGATCAAAATACAATGCAAAAAAAATTATGACGATAATATGGAAAAATAAGAGTGTAATATCAAAATTAATAAAAAGGTTAGGAAAAAAACATTAAATTTTAGAAAATAGAAAATTATGGCGACCCCTCTCCCACTCAATCCAAAAAGCTTACAATTATCTTGCCAATTTTTACGTAGGATAAAGCTTATTCATAGCGCAAGTAGTAATGTTGCATACCAAATTCTTTCTTTAGAAGAATGATGTAATTATTACTATTATATGAGGTATACTTTTCACCTGAAATTGCTTCAGCACAAATACAAACATGAGCATATCAAAATAGACTTAAAACGTACCAAAAACATCTTCAGTAACTTTAAATTTTTTACTATTTTTTTTAGCATCTTTCAAGGAATACTTTAATATTTTAAAAAGTAATGTCTAAGTGTTGTTAAATTTTATTAATATGAAATTTTGTAAATAAAATTATATTTGAAATTTAATTAATTTAATGGAACTACTTTGTACATAAACAAGATTTTGGCTTTGGCATGCGAGTAATTTTGTTAACTATCTTTCAGCGTTCTCAAATGGAGAGACAAGTCTCTCTCCGTTGTATTCCAAAAATTACGAACATTGGAATTAAAACTTTTTTATGAAATGAGCAAAGTGTCAACTATCTATCCTCTACTTTTAGGCAGCACTAACTTTTTTCTTTAGCTATACGCTGTTCTGGAGAAGTTTAAAGAGGAGAGAGTGAGGGCCAATGAGTATATACTGTACTGTTTTAGAGTGAAGAAACCTTGTTTATGATTTCTTTTACAAAAGTCTTCGCTGCATCATAACGTAAAACAATGATTGTTGTGTAAGTTAAGATCATTTAATGCGCTTATTTTTGGATATTTATGGGTTTTTTTAGTCATTCTTATAAAATGAATTTTTTTGGGGGGGGGGGCTCGCAAATGTGCTTTTATCTCTATAATAAATGGAGACTTAAGTGCCTCTTAGAAACCCTTCCTTCAATTATTTTTTCCCGTTGTCATTATATGCGAGGAAAAAGCTTCTAAAAGAAAATACAATATGATAATTAACATGCCGTAAAAGTGAGTAAAGGATATTACCGTAATCATTTTAAATATGTGTTCATGGCAATTAGGATATGCTTGTTACATCTTTCAAGAAAATCTCTTTTCTCCAAATATAATTCATGCGAAAGTATAATGACTAAAAATTAAAAAATAAAAAATACTGGAACAATTAATGTGTTTTAAAGAGTTTTGTTCCAAAACTTTCATTAACCATCACAAACAAGTGGTTCTTCATACTCCAATCACATAATTGAAACACCAATTTGCTTATCACCAAAACGCAATAAAAATTAATTTCTAGTATGAAATGAAGTTTTATTAAATCGAACGAATGTTCTGTATGTAAAGTTTGTTGTACATTTTCCATGTAGTGAAATATCCGTTCTAAGAAAAAACGTAAGTACAATTACTAAACGCTCGTTTCATGCCAGCAAACGCTCTCAACCTACTGAAAGAGAAAACCTTTTACAAGAAATTTGAAGCTTATTAATATAAACGATGGATGGTCTACAAAAAGATTCAAGTTGCAGTCAAAACGGTGAGCTAAAATTATAATTAAAAACTAATAATAAAAATACTACCATTTCGCAAATCAGGAAATGTTTTTCTCCACTTCGGAATTAAGCATTCTCATTTGTGGACTGCGGGTGAGAATGAGAATTACGTCGAGTAGAAAGTAATCGTCCGCTGAATTCATGGCATTAGGATTATTTATTTTGAAAGAGCATCATTTACTTCGTTCAGTTTTAACAAAACATGGACTTTCAATTTTGAACGGTATTTTGTTAGTGTAAAATCCAAACAAATTTTTTTGTTTAAATAAAACTAAGTTTTTTGAAGGCACCGAAGTTCAACTTTTATGAGGGTTGCCCTCTTGCCCCCCTCACGCCAAAAGTGAAATCCTTCCACCACACATTATATCGTAAGAAGGTTTTACGAACTACGAGTATAATTTTTAATGTTTAAAAGAAAAAATAAAAGGGTGAGCAAGCATACTTCCAAAGAGTAAAACCAGAGATTGGAAATCCATTTAAGTTCCGATTCCAACTTCTTAAAAAAAAAAAAAAAAGAACAAACGTCGATTTCGATTTCAGTTGAGAGGAGAAAGTAATCCTAATTCGAATTCTAGAAAAGTTTTTGATTCCAATTTCGATAAAAATGAAATTGACTGCAATTTCAAGTTCATGAAAGCTGTCTCGAATATAGAAATGGAATCCGGAACCTCTTTTAAAACTTCGATAATAAAGTAAAGTGTCATTAATCACACTTTTTGTCTTTGCGTTTTCATAACGAAATTCAGTCATTCTCATATATATATACTGTATATATACATATATACTGTTATATATATTATATATATATATATATATATATATATATATATATATTAATTATATATATACAGGGTGTTTCAGGAGAAAGGTCAATACTTCGGGAGATGATAGTATCGGTCACTGTGAGAAAAAAGTTCATATGAACATGTCTAATTCTGAATGGTTACAGAGAGAGAGCTGTTTGAATCTGACGCGCGCGCAGCTCTCCCTCCCCCTTCCCTCCCCTATAACCTTGAACCATGTAAGCTGTAATGTAAGCATGTAACATAAGCCAATCGACAGCTGACTGTTGTGAGTGACATTGTTTGGTGTTTGAAGCAGTGTTAAGAATGCCACACACCTTCACACATGCCGAATATGCAGATATGGTGTATGTCTACGGTTTTTGCGATGGAAGTGCAACAGCTGCTGTTGCAGAATACCGTCGAAGGTTTCCGAACCGCAGAATTCCGGATCGAAGAGTGTTTACCAGGGTTTTCAACACATTGCGTGAGATTGGTACACTTCCCAGTGCTCATGTTGCATCTGAACGTGAAGGTCAACAAGATGTGGATGGGTTTTCAACACATTGCGTGAGATTGGTACACTTCCCAGTGCTCATGTTGCATCTGAACGTGAAGGTCAACAAGATGTGGATGAAGTGGGAAACATTCTTCAGTTGGTAGAGCGTAGTCTTACTACTAGCTCACGAAGAATTTATACACGTCTCAGGTGTACCACACACAAGAGTATGGCAAACATTACGTGAGGAAGGCTTGCATTCATATCATGTACAGCGTATACAACACCTTCAACCAGGAGACGCTGCCATGCGACTGGAATTTTGTCATTGGGTAAATGCTAATCGCCGATTGCTTCGATTAATACTGTTCACCGATGAAGCTACTTTCACCCATGACGGTATCAACAACCTTCACGTTCAGATGCAACATGAGCACTGGGAAGTGTACCAATCTCACGCAATGTGTTGAAAACCCTGGTAAACACACTTCGATCCGGAATTCTGCGGTTCGGAAACCTTCGACGGTATTCTGCAACAGCAGCTGTTGCACTTCGTTTTTCCCTATCACGTATGGTTTTCTTACTACAGGGTGTGTCATAAATCCCCCATTTATCCCCAAATGTGAACCATTTTATCGAGACCAACATTGGATTGCACATGCTAAACCATAAATTTTGTTGTTATAGACTACAGTAACGCTTACATAATAATGTAGGGTAAATATATATAACAACCAGTCCCGTTCCCAGCAAAATACTCTCTCCCCTCCCATCAATGGGTGGTTAACATTTGGGGACAGATGAGGTATTACCACCCCTTGTAGCACGAAATCTTTACGTGATAGAGTAAAACCTAATTAAAGCAGAATTAAATAGCTCCTAGCTCTTGGACAAGCATATTGCTTGTTTATGAAAGAATAAAAAAATAACTGAAAGAAACAAAATATATTTACCTTCTTTACTTGCAAACATTTCAGGACTTATTCCAAAGACTTAAGACTACGAAGGTAGATCTGACTAATGACGACTAAACCGGTGCTTCTTTGATGTTTTCTTATGCTGTGCGTTAGGCTGATCTCGTTGCCGACACCAGCAGTAATCCGCCATCATATTTGTATGCCATTAGGGTGTGTCGAATTTTTCAACTTTCAAATTCCAAATATGAGGGGTGCTAAAAAGTTGCAGCATGACTTAGGAATTTTAAAGATATTTTTGTTAATTTAATATAATTTAGTTTTGCTTGGTAAGAAGCTACATAAAAATAGTGACTTTTTGACTTTTTTGTGGAATTATTAATAATTATTATATTAATAATTATATATGCTGTATATATAATGCACTGCTGTTTTTTGCTTATTTCACAGGTTGAAACATATTCATCAGTGTGCTGAAGATTACTTGTCCGTCAGTGCTACCATCCTACCAGTGGGAATTGACCTACAATGGCTTCTAAAAGGAGGACAAGACTGGGGACATTCACACATATGAGCACCTAATTGGAACTGTAGAAAGTTGTTGCCCTCTGAACTCCCAACTCTGCGAGACGTTCTGAAATATGGGCTACTGCTAAGAGAACAAAGTGGTGAGGATGTGAGAAACTACCCAGCAGCCAGTCTTGCAAAGGACATTTACCCTAAAGTGCTTGAAAAGTGGGAACGAGCAAACAGTTCTTTTGTAGCCCCCGTTGTAAATTCACGAGTCACAATCTTAAACAAGATCCAAGAGAGCTGGGAGCAGGCCAAAAACATATCTCTTGGGAGAGGAAAGCTACATGTCAAGAGGCTTTCATTGCAAAACTTGACAAGCTTTTTGACATCCTTAGTTGCAAGTGTAAAATTGTTCTCTGCTCTGAATTTGGCTGCCTTGCAGATGCTGGTTGCAAAAACGAAACTTACATTAACTGTACACGCCCTAGGGAGATGAAGATCCCTGTGAAGGAACTTGCTTTCATTAAAGGTCAGAGAGACAAGTCTGGTTCTATTGGACCACATCAGATTGGCTTGCCAGATCAACCTGAGCACAACAGACAAGTCAAAAAGCAGAAGCGGCAAGAAGACGAAAGAAGAAGGCTTGCTGAATACACTGGCCAACAAAATGAAACTTTTTTTTCTCATCACAAACATGATCACACTTTTCTTAATGCATTTTTCGCGCTGATTCCGAATCTGGTTTTATTTTTTTCTAGCACGTATAGTTATATAGATACACTGGTTTTGATATATTTAAGTTTTTGATATTGCTATAAGAAAATTTATGGATGTATAGATCACACTTAGGAATGCTAAACAACAAATACATCATATACCTTATTCAATTGTACTTATAAATAAAGAATATATACATTATTTTATTAAAAGCGCTGTGAGTGTGATTTCCTTTTGTAAATTTGGCCTGGATTGTCACGATACAGCATCCAACAATGGTCCGCCAATCATGCTTTCTTTCCAGTATCCTTGGTAGCGCTTCTCCATCATCTGAATATCTTGATGGAAGCGCTCTCCTTGCTCGTCACTCACTGCACCAAGGTTTTCAGGAAAGAAATCTAAGTGGGAATGCAGGAAGTGAATATTTAACGACATTCGACACTCCATTTCTTTGAAGGCATCAAGGAGGTTCTTGACTCCATCCTTATACGCAGGTGACTTGTTGCTTCCAAGAAAGTTTTCACATATCCATTTGAACGCCAGCCAAGCCTTCAATTCCAGCGGACTTGGGACTTTTTCAAATTCAGTGTCATTCAAAACCTCCCTTATTTGTGGCCCAACAAAAATTCCTTCCTTCAATTTTGCTGCAGTAACCTTCGGAAATTTCCTTGAAAGGTATTGGAACCCTTCAGAATTGACTTTACCCATTGCTTTAACAAAATTCTTCATTAAACCAAGTTTAATGTGAAGAGGTGACAGATAGATCTTTTGGGGATCCACTAAAGGGACAGACTGGACATTGCTTATCCCTGGGACATATGTATACCTAAGTGGCCAGTCACTTTTGGTGTAATGTTCTATAGTGGCGCCTGTCCCACAGGCAAAGGAAACACAAAATTTTGTGAATCCTGACTGCATACCCATAGCATTCCTATAACTTTTAGATCTCCACAACATTCCATTGATGACTGTCGTATTTGATTGCCTTAAGTAGTATATCCATATTGTCATATGTCTCTTTTAGATGGACGGAATGGGCAATGGGATGGATGGCATTATATTACCATTATGCAAAAGAACTGCTTTCAGGCTTCTCTGCGACGAATCAATAAAGAGGCGCCACTCAGATGCCACATACGTCTGAGATATGGCTGTAAATAGTCCATTGATGTCATGGCAATAACAGATAGGACCGTCTACTGAAAAGAATGCTGTTAATTCAAAATTCCGCTTTCGGTAGTAACTAATACGAACATTGTTCTCAAGTAAATTGTTCTCCTTTAGTCTTGAGGCGAGAAGCTCTGATTTCTCTTTAGACAGCGATAAGTCTCTAACAAGATTATTCAACTGTCCTTGGGTTAACTTTTTAGGCTCTAAATGTCTACCTTCAAAAGTGTACTCTGGTTCTGTAGATGGTCCGGAAACGCCAGTTGCACCTTCATCACTTTCCATGTCATCTATGATAGAATCTAGCCTATAACTTGGGGAATTGGAATGGGCAATGTTTCATCATGTTTTACTGGTCTACGTGCTGAATCCAAGTTTGGATATACAATCTGGTGTTTGTTTCTTGCAGAAAACCCCATTAAGTTCACACTACAAAAATAAGTCTTCATGATGATCTCTCGGCTCCCTCCATATCATGGGTATGGCAAATGGCATTGAAGCTTTCTTTTTGTTAAGCCAATCACGTAATCCATTTGAACAGCCAGAACAGATTGATGTGGCGCCCATGGTTTATCTTGGTCACCTATATGGCAACCAAAGTATAGCTTGTATATTTTCTTAATGTCGGTTGTAATACTTCGTCGCTGTGTTTTAGTTGTCAACTGGCCGCATACGAAACAGAACTTGTCGGGGTCATTCTTACATTGTCGAGGCATGTTGACTGACCTGAGCAAACTATAAATTCAAAAAAAATGTACACCAACTTGACACAAGTTCTTGGACTGGACTGATCTTTTGACACACAAAGCACGGCGTTGTTGCCTGAATCACAATGCTGCTAGACGTAAAAGCTCACACCTGAAATACATAAGATGTATAATTAAGATAATTGAAATAAATAAGATGAATAAACTAAAAAAACACAATAAAATAAACACAATCACATGTTGAAATATTAGTATTTTGCCTATTTAAAATGGTTAAATCTGTGTAGTTATAAATGTGCCCTCATCTTGAAAACTATACGTGCTAGAAAAAATCTGAATGAAGTTTTGGAATCAGCGTGAAAAATGCTATCCAGCCACCACAAATTTTACTCTGATGAAAAATCTTTGTTGACCAGTGATATAAGCAGACAAGTAAGCAGGATGTTTCAATGCCATCAAATGAAATAATTTTCTCTGATGATGAAAATGAAGAACAAATAGCTGATGCTCAAGATGGAAAGGATGGAAGTTATGAAGTGACATTAGAAATACCAAGCACGTCTTCAACTTCCAATAAAAAGCCAGAGTACAACACATTAGAAATACCTAATGTTGCTATGCATAGCATCAGATATGGTGTGGCCTGCGTGCCACAGCTGCCATCACCACTGCTGCCTTTATGGATGCTGGCTTGATCACTGAAGAAGACAAGAGACTTGTAGTTGATCACAATAAAGTCAAGAGGACCCAAGAAAAAGTTATGAGATCCCTGGATCAGGAATTTGATGATCTTTGTAAGAAGGTGAAATTGACTGCATCTTCTTTGACGGCCGTCAAGATACAACTAAAGTTATGCTGAAAGCAGACAATTCAGATCGTCAGTTCCCCAGCATCATCAAAGAAGAGCATTATTCTGTGTGCAGTGAGCCAGGTGGAAGATATCTCTACCACTTCACTCCTGAGAAAGGCTCAACGAGAAAAAAACCTGCTGAAGTTATGCTGATAATCTTGTAGATTTCATGAAGAAGAAGGGCATTGATAAAAGCCTGCAGGCCATTGGAGGTGATTCTACAAATGTTAACACTGGCTGGGAGGGTGGTTCCATACATTGGGTAGAGGTCAAGCTTTGCCGTAGGCTGATCTGGTTGGTTTGTGCCCTCCACACTAACGAGTTACCCCTGCGACACTTGATCACAGCACTGGATGGGAAGACCTTGTCTAACAACAAGTGGACAGGTAACATTGGCAAGATGCTAGACACTGCAACCGAACTTGAAATTGATCCTTCATTCACCAAACTCTCAATTGGAGAGCCTCTTACTTCACTGAGTGACAATGTCGTAAAGGATCTCTCTACTGATCAAGCGTACGGGTATAGGATCACACAGGCCATAAGGACAGGAGAACTTCCCACAGATCTGGCCCTTCTTGAAATTGGTCCAGTGAGCCATTCAAGGTGGTTGGCAACAGCAAACAGGCTTTGTCGCATATGGGTTTCAAAACATGGCCTTAAAGGCAAAACCCTCAACAACTTAAGACTGATAGTGGAATACATTGTTGGTGTGTACTACCCCTGTTGGTTCAACATCAAAGTAAAACACTCTTGGGTGGAAGGCCCACGCCACATCTTGTTTCAGCTGCGGCTAGTTAGGCTGGAAAAGAAGGCTGTAGTGGATGCTGTTTTGCCAACCATCAAGCGCTCAGCATGGTATGCATTCAGCGAAATGATAATCCAGACACTCTTGTGCTCAGATGACAGTGAGGAGAGGAGAGCTGGTGTCCAAAAGATTGTTGACATGAGGGGTGGAGATGATGACACACTTGGAGATCTTTCTGTACGTCCCAGGAAGACACCTTCCATCAACCCCAGTGCTTCTTCCGTGTTGGAGCTGACAGACTGGTCTGACGGGGTATTTGAACCTCCTTTGACATGTAAACTGACTACAGCGGAAGTAAAGAAGTTCTTTGACAAGACTATGCAAGTTCCACAGTGGCCCTGTCATGCTCAGTCAATAGAGAGGTGTGTGAAACAAGTCACAGAGGCAGCAGGCAGGGTGTATACACATGAGAAACGTGAGGGCTATATCAGAGGCCAAGAAGCAAGTCGGCGGCTGATGTCCAAGAACGAATCAAAGCAAGACTTGATGAAACTTGTTTAAATATTTTTTTTTACTGATGTCATTACTTTCTAATGTTTTATGATTACAAGGATATGTTTTATGATTACTAGGATATGTTTTATGCAGAGAAACTAAAATTTTTATAGCATTACCTGACATTTTGAGAAGCTAAAATTAATAAATGTGTTTTCCGAGAGCAATTTATGTGCTTTTTAATCAAACGTAGATTTACCAAGCTGTGTTGAGCAATCACAAAAATAATAGCAGATTTGAATTCTTCACATCCAAAAACATATTTTTAAAACCCCTCAGTGAAGGAATTGGCAAAAATTAATTTTCACCTCCCAAATTGACACACCCTAGTATGCCATCTTCCTTGATATCTTCTTTCCATGGTTTTGATGTCCTGGTGAAATCGTTCCCCTTGCTCCTCACTGACATCTCCGAGATTTTTGGGAAAACGGTCAAGATGCGAAAATAAGAAGTGAACTTTCAGGCTCATGTTGCAGCCTAAGGCGCAAAACTTTTTAAGCATATTTTCCACCAGTCTTTCATAATTTTGGCTTTTGTAGTTTCCCAAGAAGTTTTCAACAACATCTTTGAAACCAAGCCATGCTTCTTTTTCTTTATTGGTCATTGTGTTCAGGAAATGATCGTCTGTCAATAACTTTCTAATCTGAGGACCTATAAAAACACCTTCCTTTATTTTCTCGTAGCTAATCTTTGGATTTTGAACAAATGTACTTGAAACACTCACTTCCTCTATTCAATGCTTTGACATACTGCTTCATCAAGCCTAACTTAATGTGCAAGGGTGGTAGGAGGATTTTATTTGGTTCAACTAGATGTTCATGTAAAATGTTCTTTGATCCTGGGGTAAGATTCTCTCTAGGAGGCCAAGTTTTCCTCTTCCAGTGCTGGTCACGTGCTCGACTATCCCATTCGCAGATGAAACATGGCATCTTAGTGTATCCTGATTGCTGCCCAAGTAACATGCAAAGGACTGAGATCCCCACACAATATCCATCTGTGATTTTGATATTGAATTTTTTCCAGAAGCAGTTTCATGTTATCATATGTCTCTTTTAAATGAGTAGAATGGGCCACTGGGATTGATGCATATTTGTTATCGTTGTGCAGTAACACCTTTTAGACTGGTTTTAGAGGAATCTATAAACAACCTCAGTCACTGGTTTGGTATTCGATGCCTAGCTTGCACACTAATCCTGTGATGTCCTTGCAAAATACCAAGGGACCATCTTCTTCGAAAAAAGGCACGAAGTCTTTCTCACGATTTCTGTACCAAGCGAAGTATGTGTCGGATGCCAATAAATTGTTCTCCTGCAATCTAGACCCCAAAAGTTCTGCAGAGTCCTTAGGCAGATTCAAATCCCTGACTAAGTCATTTAGTTCGGCTTGGGTTAATGGTTTAGGAGGATCTCGGTCAGCTGTTGGCTGTTCATAAACATCATCATTGTCTGGATTTGGAGCGGAATCAGAATCTGAATTGTATTGATCCAGACTCTCGGGTGGGCGGGGAATAGGAACTTCTGGACCATGGGGTACCGGCCTTATTGCAGATGGAAGACTTGGGTATTGAAGGCTCTCTTTATTCTTTGCGTTATAACCTTTAACATTGCAAGAACAGAAGTAGCAGTCGTCGGTATGGTTTCTAGGCTCGCGCCATACCATAGGGATCCCACATGGCAAACTTTTCTTTTTACCTTTGCTCCAATTCCTTAGTGCCGCAACACACGTAGGACAAACCTTGTGTGGAGCCCAACTTTTGTCTTGATCTCCTAATTTAATTCCAAAATAAGCATGATAAGCTCTCTTAATGAAGGTCGTTACATTTGTCCTTTGTTTTACAACATACCGACCACAAATATAACAAAATATGCCTGGACTATGGGTACATCCTCTAGAAGCCATTATTAAAATTTTAAAGTCGTAATGTTAGAATTATCTATCTGAAAAATATGAAAAAACGAAATTAATTAAAGATAAAAAAGGTAAAAAATTACAAAACGCCCCAAAATTGTTTTGCTAATAACTTTAAAACTGTGGGTGATAGAAAAAAAATGGTAGCATTTTTTAATTCAGCGCAGCGAACTGCTTCAGAATCACAATTCAAAATAAAGAAATCGATTTTCATGCAGACCGGTGTGGTCAGACGAAAATCCAAATGCCACTGTGGAAACAAATTTTCAACATCGCTTCTCTGCCAATGTGTGGTGCGGTATCATCGATGATCAGCTGATTGGCCCTGTTACTTTAGACTTTAGAGAATCGTCTTACAGGACAAAGTCACCTAGAATTTCTGCAAAATGAATTGCCAGGACTCTTGGAGGATGTTCCTTTGGCTACACGCGCTGGTATGTACTTTCAGCATGACGGAGCTCCTCCACATTCTACCCGTCTGGTGATGCAGTACCTAAATCAAACTTTCCCTGGTCGATGGATCGGCCGCGGTGGTCCCATTCAATGGCCACCAAGGTCTCCAGACCTCTCTCCGTTAGATTATTGTTTGTGTGGGTGGATGAAAAGTCAAGTTTACAAAAGAAAGGTGGATACACGAAACGAATTGCTCGCGCGCATTTTGGATGCTGCTGCCCGCATAAAGGAACGTCAAGATCAACTCGGACGAACAACACGCGATCTTCGCACACGAGTTGCAAAGTGCATTGAGGTTGACGGTGGGATTTTCGAAAACGTATTGTAAACTGTAACAAATTTGTCATTTCTCTATCTGATACCATTCAAAATGCCAATATTTAAACATTAAATGTTAGAAACAGTAATTGGTTTCTCTTTCTTGATTACCGTTAACAGTGCTTTTGTATTTGTAAATTCAAACAGCTCTATCTCTGTAACCATTCAGAATTAGACACATGTTCATATGAACTTTTTTTCTCGCAATGACCGATATTATCACCTCCCGAAGTATTGACCTTTTGTCCTGAAACACCCTGTATATATATATATATATAAAAACCCACAAAGGAAAAGGAAAAATTATTCCAAGGCCTTTCGTGTATTCAGAAGTACACCTCGTCAGGGAATGAGTGAGGGTGTACGAGGACGAGGTGACGAGGTATACTTCTAATAGAATACACGAAAGGCCTTTGAATCGTTTTTCGTTTTCCTTGTGGGTTTACATCATTCATTTCACGTGTTTAATTGTGAAATTCATCCCACACACACACACACACACACACACACAGGAATGCTAATGTTTCTAGGAAATCGAAGACGTAGTATGAAAAGAATCGAGAATAGGTGGGAATACTTAGTTTTATTACCAAAACGACGTTTCAAGCCTCTATCAAGGCTACAAAAATTAAAACAAACAATAATAAATATACTTCAATTTAGTTTATAAATAAAAGGATAAAGTCACAGGGTTATGGCTAAAAGCACAAAAAATAAAGCTGAAAATCTGCGTGTCACGGTTAAAATCCGCCAAGTCCACATAGACTTATACTGTAGACGTGGCGCTTTTTAATTAACCCTGACACGCAGAAATACAGTTCAGTTGGAGTCAGAGAAATAATTATAAAGAGCTTACCAGGAACAGTTTACATGGCTATAATTTATCATGAAGTGTGACTAACTAGAAACAGACGAAGTAGAGGTTGAGTTATTCTCATTTCATGCCACTGTCATTCTCATCGACGGTTTTCCCCAGTTTGGCCCAGGTTAGGTTAGGTTAAGTCCATTTAGGTTAGGAAATATCATTTCTCATATCACGCCTTTACCGCGAATGCGAATGAAAGTAACATTTTCTTAAATGTGGATTTCTCACTTTTTTGTGCATTCTCTCGCGCGAATCGCGAATAGGAATGGAAATGACATTGACTGTGAAGTAATCACATGGTTCATCCTGGCGCAGCGACTAAGGTGGGTAGGTGGTTCAATTCGCTTGGCGTAGGATAAGTGGTGATTATTTTCCTTCATTGAATATATTCATGGAATCTTCTGAACACACACACACACACACACACGTTTTGGGGTAGTAAAAAAGTTTGGGGTTTAAAGAAAAATCATGCTTCATAATAACTCGCAAATAATTTTTGTCGAGATCAAAAATAATTTCTTTTTTGTCTGATTTTTTCTTCGATTAAAAATTATATTCTTTAAAATTAAAATTTTTAGTTTGTTTATTGAAGAGAGATCATTTATTTAACATTAATTCCTTGAAACTTGTACATAAAAATAGTAATTTTGAAAAAGTATTTATATAGCCTCCTAATTAAACGACATAAAAATGAATTTGTTTGCATTAAACATAAATTATGCTTGCTTCGGAATCAGTCATGTTCAGATGTACTACATAAAGTATAATCGAATATCCTGAATTTTTATTTTTCTGTAGGGTGTTCATAAAGTCACGCGAGTGAATATGGTGATGTACACGTATATTCACTCGCGTGACTTTATGAACACCCAGTATTATATATATTTTTTTTATTAAACACTTTAATTGAAATACCATAGATTCAGTTGTGCACATTATGCGTACATAAATAAATATATATTTTTTGTTTACCTTTATTGGATTCGAACCGCTCTCCATGAGATATCCATCACGCAACGTAGAAAATCTCGTGACGCCACCCGGAATTGGTGATATGGTTTGAAAAAGTGGATATTTAGAGTTTTTCTAACATTACAACTTCATTAAATTTTTTTTTTTAGGTGAAAAACTTTAAATTTGCATTTAGAACTTTATATTTACAAGAATATAAAAGATAATTGCACTTTTTTGAAACTAAAATGGCCAATATTTAATTTAAAGCAATTAATAATTTGTATGAAAGTTATTAATGAAATTAACTTTGTCCCAATTAAAATATAATATTGGCAATTTTTGTTTTAAAGATATATATATTTGGGGGGGGGGGGGTCAGAGAAAATTATATTTTCATTAAAAACCATTTAAATTTTTTTTTTTAATTCGAAAATTGCATTTTGCCTCGTAGAACTACAATATTTTGTGATTTTAAGCAAATAAACAGATTTTTTTTTCAGTCGATTATCACTAGAAAGAGTTGAATTTGTTTCGTGTTATTTAGTTTCTTAAATTTTATTTGTTAAAAATGACAGCAAACTGCTTTACACAACAACAACAACAATAATAATAGTTTCCGCGACCATTTTCTGCTGTATTCAACTTTATAAGTTTCCATTTATTTGCTCCAACTTCCTACACAGATTTTTACCCGTTATGAAACTTATCTTTGATTAGACTTTGGCGTACGCACTCGGTTTTTCTTTTTTCCCATTTAGACGTTATGAAATCGAGAACCAAATCCTTTATCAAATTCATAATCTTTTCGAGTTAAAATTAAACCATAAGTAATTACGGTTCTGTAAATAAATACGCTTGATGTAAAAAAGATTGTATAACTTTTAAAATTCTACAATAATAATAATTCATACTCAAATTCTTTATTATTGTTTAAAAGACACTACGGAGATAATACGCGTACAGGGTGTTCACAATGTGTTGTCACCCCAGTAAAATACGAACTGATTTTCGTTTTTCCTTTAGACCCATTTGAAACGTGTGATAGCAGCAACTGTACGATAGAATAACGCGTATTGACTAGTACCCGAGTTCATGAGCGACCGCGTAATGGCAAAACCATTGAGAATATTCGTGCACACTTCCAGGACCGATTCACTGGTGCAACTCCTCCAAAAAACGTGGTCGCTCATGGACCCAGGTACTAGCCAATATGCGTTGTTTAATCGTATACTTGCTGCTATCATACATTTCAAATGGATCTGAAAGAAAAACGAAAATAGGTTAGTATTTTACTGGGCTGACAAGACAGTGTGGACACCCTGTACATTTTTTTTTTTCTGTGAGGACAAAGAATTGTAAATATTACACCTAAAGAACTGCCAAATATGAAGCATTGAGACTTACTTTTCATGGCAGTCATTACTTAGAGACATTATACACAGTTTATACGCGTAGGTTCATGACATCGCGTCATGACATCGCGTCATTGCATATGCGACCATGTATGCAATGTCTCAGCGTACACGTACATCTGTGTACGTGTACATTCACGTACATTTACGTATAATCCAAAAGCATATTTGGTGAATATTAAATGAGGAAAACATTTTTAATTTAAAGAAAGCAGTAATTTACCCACGAGTTATTTTTAAAAAGTTTTAAGAGAAATGAGAGAAGATATAGGGAGAAAAGCGAAGGAGGAGAGAAGCTAATACCCATCCAATATTTTTCTTTTTAAATGAATACAAAAATTTGCACGAGAGACGTTCGTTAAATCTGTTTCGGATTATTCCAAATATGAACTTCATATGAAAAGGATCTCCTTGATGTTTCAAGCGTGAAGGTAACATTTTGGAAGTAAAAATTATCGTGTCTTAAGTTCCCTGAATAGTTTAGTTGGTTGTTTGATATGATTTCCATAATTAATGCGGAACAGGAGCTTCCTCATAAAATACTTTATGAATACGAGTAGATATTCAATTTGGTTATTAAGGTCATTAAGCTTGATAAGCTTCAGGGATCTGAACATAAACCTCGTGTGTTCTCGGTTGATTTTGGCTCCTGATACGATTCTGACAATTTTTTTTTTATGCAGTACCGCTTAATGAATAAATAATATAATAGTTTGTATTTCCCCATTGAATTGCTATGTTATATACTATAGGATGTGAGGGTGTGCAAGGGTGTAATGTACAGTGAATAGCATATATTTTGGAATGTGGTGGTTTAATTTATGCAAGATATAAGTGAACTTTGACAGTTTATTTGAATGTATGTTCACTATGCCGTTTGAAAGTTAACCTTTCAACCTTTCAAATGTTCAGTGCGATAATTCCTCACTTCACGAAGGTCAAGTTCGTCGCTTTTTATCTAAAATTACGCCTAATAATTTTATCTCTGATACTTTATTAATTATAGTATTTTTTTGTAAGTATATTTAAATTTATATTCTGTTTTCTATTTGTTGTTATAATCGTATACGAGGTCTTTGATACATTTAGCGATAATTTATGTGCATTCAGTCAGTTATAAGTACGCTCCAGGTTTGTTCCTTTTGTAAAGAACCTAAGTTGTTATCCGATATGAGAAGTGCAGTGTCATGTGCATATTGAATATTGCATTGTACTGTACCGTTTATGTCATTGACAATAACAATAACAACACTAACAACGTTTTGGGAACTCTATATATATATATTATATATATATATATATATATATATATATATATAAGATAGGGTGGTCCACAACAGCGTTTTTTGGAATTTTAAATTCGGTCACATCTGCCCTTATTCTATTCCCCCACAAGAATAAACGTGCCAATTATCTTTGCTCTAGGTCCCTAGGACCTTTTTATGCACTCGCTCAAAATGAAACAATTTGAATAATGACGACAATTTATGACTATATATATATATATATATATATATATATATATATATATATATATATATATATATTATGAAATTATAACAGCGGAACAAATAATGCACACAGTTGAAGATCTTTAGGTCTTCTTGAGACCAGTTTTAGTCGGCTCTTTGAATTCCTTGCGGTGCTGAGCGAATGCGCGGAGAAGGTACTGCTTTTGCGCTTCATCCTTCGTGATTGTGCTGTTGAAAGCCTTAATGAGCGCAACTCCTCTTTCTGCGCAATCGTTAACCACTGCCATCTCTACACGTTCCTTCATTCCTTGGTAAGCTGGATCTGTGTTCCAATCATTTGGTGTCTTGGACAGGAATGATTGCGCCTGTTCACTTCCGTGCTGCATGACGAGGTTGAAGAAGATTGCTGAACGTTTGGTGGCATAGAATTCCAAGGGATTGCTCGAGGAGAACGTTTTTCCGTCCACGCGCTTGAGTCCTTTTCTTTTTCGGGAACAGCTACGATGTTGTGAGCAATCCTCTCCTTCGTGGACGCGTGAACTCGAGGATCAAAGAGTGCCAAGGGGATTAAGTGCTCAGAAATGAACCACAAATGGCGCTTCATCGCGGCAAATGCCGCGTCGTTCGTCTTTCCTGGGTGAGCTTTCAGCTGGCGCAAGAAAGTGGTCATTCAATGGAGCCATGTATGCAACACTGGCCTCGTTCCAGTAGCGGCCGTAAAGGAGCGTGATAAACAGGCTTAGTTCCTCGATGTTCCGTTTCTCGATCTGAAGCAAGGTGAATTGATCTCTGAATAGGAACACCTTGAGCGTGTAAATGGCCTTGGCCATCCATCACGCATGGTGCATGGCTCCAGGGCTTCAAATTCTCACAGGACCGTCAAGCTTCCCTCCCAAGAAAAGGAGGCACAGAAGCATCAGTTCATCATAGTCGTCCCGCTGGCTCTTCTTCTTGACAGTCTCCTTGTAGTAGGAGACCATTTCCTTCCTCCGCTCTGCTGTTTCAATGAACAGGCTGTCGGGTGCACTCTCGAACTTGCTGCGATCAATGAAAACCCAGTGCTGCTTGAAGCGCTTGAATAGGCCAATTTCAGGTCCACTGGATGTTCCGAAACAAGCACCGAAGGCCACAGCAAGGACGACTTCTACCACGTGGTGTCGGCAAGCGATCCACACCAGATCAATACCCAACTCCTTTTCAATGAGAGTACAAGCTCCAGCATGAAGTCCCGTGTTGGACGCAGTTGTATCAAAAACAAGACCTCGAACGTTGCCCCTCAAAGACCAGTCGTCCACAAGCTTCAGGCACGCCTGAGCCTGAGATGCTCCAGTTGCAGCAGCTACCATTGGAACTCCAAGGAGTTTCTCTTCCCCGTTACCGGTTACAAGCACAGCCACACGGTCCACCACCTCTAACCCATGGGAGATATCTGTAAGCAGCTTACTATCCCAGTGCGAGAGAAGGGGCTCATGGGTCTTGAAAGTGGCCTGATCTTCGCGGCACACCGCTTCACGTGTACATTGTCTCACGCGACGAATGGTGCTGCGTGAGATTGACACTTCGTCCAAGTTGTGCCCCAGCGATTTAATAGTTGGTGCGACCACTGCCATTCCTTTCCTGTCACTGATGTTGTGGCGATCCAAGGCTAAGGAAATGTCAGGCGTGATCACAGACTTCAATCGCTTAGGAGTGGAACGTTTTCGTGCTGACTCCTTAAAAACTACAGTATCTGAATCTGATGATTCAGATGTGCTTGAACTAGAAGCCTCCAGTTCTCCTGGGACCATCTCGCATCCGCCTCGCGCTTGGCCTTCTCCTCTCGGTTCATCTCCGCCTCACACCGAATCCTCTTCCTCGTTTGTTGGTCAGCATTTTCTTGTCAATCGGGCCAAAGCTGGAGGAAGTGGGATTATCGAGCTGAGCGACAAGGAAGTTCTTGTCCTCATTCATCATGGTCTCGAGGGCGTCATGACGTGAAAGATCGAACACATCGTCAAGGTCTCCGCGAAATATGTCCTCCTTCATTCTGTAGGATGGGAAATTCTTTGAGCGGTTCTTCTTCAGCCCCTTGTATTGCTCGTACAGTTTCAGGAGCTTCTTCTCAGCGTATCTGGTATCCGTCATTGGAACGTTTGCTTTTGTCCAAAACGGGATCAAAGCCTCAATGGTCATCACCGCATTGTTATATTCTGTCTTCCTCTCCTCCAGATGGTGGAACATGAATTTCCGGAGGACTTGAAAGCTTGGTAGGGAGTCCTGCCCTAGTTAACTTCTCCTCCGCCTTCCCTAGTAACCACTCCTCACTGCTAGACCGTGTTTTTTATTGCTTCGGCGGCATTTCTACACATTCCTACAAAAGAAGAAACCAAATTTAGCGATTTAGCGACCTCTTAACGACACTGTAGACCAACCATACTTCACACAGTTATTCACACTAAGTGTAGGAACAAAAGCAACAATGACCCAAAAGTGAAAGCTCAGATGCTAAATTTTCCCTATGCTTGTGAACCACCCTAATATATAAATATATAAATAAAATATAGTGATGTGGCGGTTGTCATTTTTCATAGCTCTGCGGTTGCGGTTATGTACCCTATAACATCGTAATATTACCTAAGAATAAACAACGCAATAAAATATCGCGTTTTAGCCACACTTTTCAGTCTACAATATAATGACTATAATCTAAACCAGGGGTCCCCAACCCTGTGCCCGCGAGCACCATGGTGCCCGCCGACCCTTTTGCGTGTGCCCGCCACTGACTGACTACGATTGATGAGTTTTTATTTAAATTTTTAATAAAATGTTAAGTATGTTACATATTTTAAATATTTAGTTACTAAATATTTAAAATATGTAACATACTTAACATTTTATTAAATTTTAGTAGTTAATTACAGAAACAGATGTTCATTTATTTGAAAATAATTATTTCTTTATAAATAAATTAAGTTACGTTTTGATAATTTTTCTAAGATGCTTAGTTAGCCCATCCTTGTTTTTTTTGTTTTATGTTCATTATTTTACATAGGAATTAAATGTTTTTTTGTGTATTCATTATTTTACATAGGAATTAGATGTTTTTTTTGTGTATTATGTTCATTATTTCACATAGGAATTAAATATTTTTTTGTGTATTCATTATTTTACATAGGAATTAGATGTTTTTTTTGTGTATTATGTTCATTATTAAGTCCAACTATAAATTTGCCTTGAAAAAGTAAATGGTGCCCGCCGCACTACCGGTAGTCTTGAATGTACTCTTCGGTATAAAAAGGTTGGGGACCCCTGATCTAAACTGTAAAAAGTGTGTTTCCAGGATGCGGGACGAGGACACAACTCGTTTTGCATCCCACCAATCACTCTCCCCAACCACCGCCCATTCGAAAGTGGTGTATATAATTATAATACAGGGTGTCCCATAAGTCCGGCATCATAGGAAAAATAAAAAAAGGCAAAACAAAAGCTTTTATTTACAGAACGTGCTCAATATGTCCATTGTTTTCAATAACACAAATTCAGACGTGATACCCAGTCAGCAAGCACACGGTGAATGATGTCAGGAGTAATGGTGTTACATGCCCCAATAATGCGCTGCCGCAAATGTTCAACACTCCTAATTTTCTCTGCGTATACCAGCGCTTTCAAGTGGCCACAGAGATAAAAATCTAGTGGCGTGAGATCCGGGCTTTTAGCTGGCCATTCCACAGGCCCTCGATGTCCTATCCAATGACCAGGGAATTGTTGGTACAGGTATTCCCTTACTTGGGTGCTGTAATGTGCAGGAGCGCCGTCTTGCTGGAACCATGTTGGGAAATTTCCTTCTTCGTTCAAGACACTGGGAAATGCTTCTTCCTTGAGCATACGTAGGTAGGTGCCTCCAGTGACATATTCATCGAAAAAGAGGGGGCCTATGATGCGATCCTTCCAAATGCCACACCATACCATCACCCGAGATGCACCTTGTTCCTTTGAAGAGTATACCAGTGAGGGTTGTTTTGAGACGAGTAGCGGGTGTTCTGTCGATTTACCTCACCATTTCCATAAAAACAGCCTCGTCACTGAACAGAATGGTGGACGGGAAATTGGCATCCCGAGCATAAATTATGGTTTGTAGAAATAGAAAAATATGAATTTCTCCTATGATGCCGGACTTATGGGACACCCTGTATATGTATATACTACTTAGTCCTTGTATTTAAATTGAATTGCTGGGAGACTTCAAAAATAAAAGTTTTTCAGCTTTGTCCCCCTTCAGCCTATTCCCTTTTTCATCGTAGATGATCCCTACTCCACTAAATAATTGTTCACTAGGAACACTTGAGGGAGGACATCCAAGGTATGTCTGAGCCAGTTTGCTCAAATTTTTGTATTTCTTTTAATTTGACCTCCATCAAGCCAAAGCACCATCTTCTTGTTCAATCCTTTTCTATTTGTGATATTTCTCGATCATTTTTTGCGAGTCTCTGCTTGACTCAGTTTCGGTCTCGTCATCACTACTGGAAGCCAATAGAGCACTCATTGAGTCCATTATTGTTAGTGATTTACTCGTAGAAGCTGATGCCTGGCCTAAATCAATCGGTAGTTTCTTTGCCTGTGGTTCACTGGCTGTCTCCGAGTCTGATGATGTTTGAGTCTTGTCCATTTCATCACAAAGATATCCCAATTTTTCCTGAACACCTTTTGTGACATGTGAAGCCGAAAAAAATTTTGCTTTGTACCTTGGATCCAAATAGGTAGCCAAAAAATACATGTCATTTGCTTTTAGGCCATCAAATCTCCTTGCTAGCTCTGTGCGCATTATCTCCTTCATTGTTTTGATTCCACGATCAGCTTCAGAATCACCACTTCGAGGTTGCAGCACATTTTTCAAGGAAACGACGAAGGGAATAACCTCAGATATGGAAGAGGTAGAACTACTCAGTCTTTTTTTGATATCGAATGGTTCCAGCACAGCTACACAGTTTGACAAGAGAGTGAAGTCGACGTTAGTGAGTTGTTGCATTTTGGAGTTAGCAGCGCTATATAGACTCAGTGGTTCCTTCAACTTTAGTGTTCTCTGCATCATGTGATAAGTGCTGTTCCACCGTGTGGCGACATCATGAATGACTGTAAGTTCAGGTTGATCTAAGCGTTTCTGATTTTTTTTAACACATCCTGCGCCATCGTAGAATGCTTGAAATGAGTAGCGATGGATCGAAGTTTAGCTAACAAGTCACCGAGAGATTTTTATGAGGATAATCCACTTTTGATTACAAGTTGCAGTTTATGAAGAGTGCAATCGATATTATGGACGCCAGTGAGAAACAAAGTTTTTATCATGTTTGCTCTTGAGTCTCACATTACACAATGGATGGATGAATGGGCAATATCCCACTTCTGAAGCATCTACTCAAATTTTTCTGACAAGTATTCTCCAGTGTGGCGATCTTCAAGTGACATTACGCTGAGCACCAAATTGGTTCTCTTAAAGTCTTGATTCACTGCATGGCATGTCAGAGAGAGTAAAGACACTCCAGCAGACGTGTCTGGCCATGCATCCATTGTCAATGATACTTTCGAATCTTTTAGAGCAGTGGTGCACAAACTTTTTTGATGTGAGGGCCAAACCAACCATCTGTTTTATATGTAGGGGCCAGATATATAGATATTCTATTTTTTATAAATATGCATTTTTATAACCAGGGGTAATATTTCAGATTTTTCTTTGGGTAGCTACCCTTTTCATGTGAATTGAAAAGACCCGTGGGGGCCACATTTGGCCCGCGGGCCAGGGTTTGGGCATCACTGTTTTAGAGGATCAAGAATTTTGAACACTTTCTTTGAAACAGTCGATGCACATATCGATGCACACAAGATCAGTGTAGAACTGACGCTGTTTCACTTTATACTGTGGAACTGTTTCAGCCATGAGTCTCATGAAACCTAAGTCCTCAACGTGGCTGAATGGCAAGTCATTCATTATCATTTCGGCTATGCGATAGTCCAGTGATTTTGATTTGGAATGATTCGCACCCCAAATTTTGATTTTTACAAAGCAACCTTCAATCGTCTGATTCTTTTTTTTTCACTGCACACTTTCATTTCCTGTAGGGGTATAAGAGACACTTTTGATTCCTTTTTCGTTTTTAACTGTTCATTAGCTTCATTTTCATTAGATATCACTTCAGTATATTCCTTCTTGTGCATTGAATGGTACTCCTTCCCTTTCGTGAATAGTTCTTATTACATATGAGAAGCTTCCCTACATCGTTTGACACTCAAAAAGTACTTCATAGAAAAATATGAATTTCTCCTATGATGCCGGACTTATGGGACACCCTGTATATGTATATACTACTTAGTCCTTGTATTTAAATTGAATTGCTGGGAGACTTCAAAAATAAAAGTTTTTCAGCTTTGTCCCCCTTCAGCCTATTCCCTTTTTCATCGTAGATGATCCCTACTCCACTAAATAATTGTTCACTAGGAACACTTGAGGGAGGACATCCAAGGTATGTCTGAGCCAGTTTGCTCAAATTTTTGTATTTCTTTTAATTTGACCTCATCAAGCCAAAGCACCATCTTCTTGTTCAATCCTTTTCTATTTGTGATATTTCTCGATCATTTTTTGCGAGTCTCTGCTTGACTCAGTTTCGGTCTCGTCATCACTACTGGAAGCCAATAGAGCACTCATTGAGTCCATTATTGTTAGTGATTTACTCGTAGAAGCTGATGCCTGGCCTAAATCAATCGGTAGTTTCTTTGCCTGTGGTTCACTGGCTGTCTCCGAGTCTGATGATGTTTGAGTCTTGTCCATTTCATCACAAAGATATCCCAATTTTTCCTGAACACCTTTTGTGACATGTGAAGCCGAAAAAAATTTTGCTTTGTACCTTGGATCCAAATAGGTAGCCAAAAAATACATGTCATTTGCTTTTAGGCCATCAAATCTCCTTGCTAGCTCTGTGCGCATTATCTCCTTCATTGTTTTGATTCCACGATCAGCTTCAGAATCACCACTTCGAGGTTGCAGCACATTTTTCAAGGAAACGACGAAGGGAGACGGAGAGCTAGCGCAACACAACCACCCTCACTCATGTCTGAACAGATACTAAAGCTCGTGCTTTAGTTTAGTTTGTAACTTGGTAGTGAAGGTTGCCTAATTTCTAATAAAAAATAATTGAATGTTTATCTTTTTTATCAACAGCAATTATACATCATTGCTTTATTAAATATAACTAAAATAATGCTTTTCTAGCCACCTAGCGTTGATAAATGTAAGTTATTACAAAATGCATCTATCCAGTCCAAGTAATAATTCTAGACATGTCGCAATTGGGAGTAGCAAACTTTTACTTTTTTGCACCCTTGAGTGAAGGTATGAGGCATGACAGGAACAGCATTTGACGACGTTTATAGCATTTATAGCATTTGGTTGCCCTAGTAAGAAGATATCCTCAAACAACCTGAATAACTGCACTGATAAATGCGATTGCGGACAACCTCTACATCACTAATATATATATATTATATAATAATTTAGTGTGGACCAAAAAAATGAAGGTTTAAAAATCTTTGTTCCACATGAGTAATGTTATTCCTTTTGCTTACCTTAATCAAATTACAAAATTTGAAACCTCTACGTCAAGTTTTAGGGGTCCCGAGAAAATTGCACTTTTCCTTTTAATGCTGAAAAAATTAGTTTTTCCTCATTTTCATAAGTTCTGCTTTATTTTTTTTGGAAATTCTTTACGATTCTTGAAAACTGTTTTGAGCAGGTATTGTTTGTCCTCTTCTTTAGTTGTCACTGCTTGATTAAATTTTTCAATCAATGCAACACCCCGCTCAGCTGTGTCATTTGTCACTCTAAGGGCACGAACTCTAGCACAGCCTCTTTGGTACTCAGGATCTATTCCCCATGAGAGATAAAATATAATATGCTAAATTAATCAGACAAAAAACTAACCTGATATCTCTGGGAGCATTTTTCCATCCCAATGAAGAACTAAAGGCTCTCCAGGACAAAATGCTTGCTCTTGATATTCTGTTGCTATTTCTTTGCGTAACTTTTGACAAGTTCGAAGCATAGTAGATTTTGACACTGTAATGTTTTCCAAATTATGGCCCAAAGACTGAGCAACAACAGCATAAGACATAGCTGCATCTCGATTGGAAAGATTCATTCTATCATAGGCTGCTACAACATTTTTGTCAATAGGCTTTGACTTTTTAGGAGCCAACATTTTCTTTTAAATTGCTCTTCAGAGGGACCTTGAAAATTCATTTCAAGGTTGTCGTCATTAGTTGATGTTGATGATGATGATGATGACGATGTGAAATCATCTCTATTGGCAGGCAAGAATGATCTTTTAGATCGCTTCTGCTCTTTGAGGGCTCTTTCACACTCTAATTCTTCACGATGAAGCCTTCTTTTCTCTCTTTTTGCAAGAATTTGGTCTACTGTACCCATGCTACTTTGTGTAGGATCTTCTTGCTGGCTTGAGTAGAAAAGCTTGTCTTCTTCATTTGACATCATCAAAAGGGCATTAGAGTGACCAATATCAAGAATTTCAGCCTTAATTTCATCTTTAAACATAGCTTCTTCAATACGGCATTTTTCCTCGGGCCTTTTTCTGTTTTTCATCAATTTATCATAACAGCTTATTAAAGAGTCAATCTTTCGGATGGCACTGTCTCTACGCATTGTGGGAATCCTGGCTTTCTCCCAGTAGGTCATCACTTCATCTAAGCAAAGATTAATGGATCTTCTTCGTCCCAATTTTTCCTCTTTTTGATGGAAGAAATATATTTGCAAAACTTGCAGTTTGTAGGTAAGCGGCAACAAAGTATATCTTTATTTAAATGGCCAATGAGCCAAACTTTAGTTTTAGAACGAGTAGCCATTTTTAGTTTAAAAAATTAAATTTCTGAAATAGTAAAATAAACCAGTTAAATTAGGAGATAAAAAGGATAACTAAAAGGTTCAAGCCAATTAGGCAAAGCCTTTAATTTAGAGTTGACCAATTAAGGATAATATATTTTATCCAAAATTTTTGTTTTCCTTATTAATAATTTTCTCTGAAATAATGATCTAAGATTGTTTTTGTACTCTATTAACACCAAAAATTTCTTAAATAAGAAGAAATTTTTTCATAAGTTGCAACTCAAGAGTTGAGTTGATCATTGATGTTCTAAGCGCGCCTATTCATTGGAAAATTTTTATAAGTCATTAAATCTCGGGACCCCTAAATATTCTCATATTTGACCAAAATTTTGCTGACATGTCTATCTGGTCCAAAGGAACAAGGGCATTAATGTGGAACAAGGACTTTTTCAACTTTATAATTTACCCCCCATTTTGGTCCACACTAATATATATATATATATATATATATATATATTATATATCCCTCTTCAATCAAACGTAAAACGCAGTATTTTCATTCACAATTACAACTTTTCATATTTATGAAAGTAATTAATCTGCTATACAGTTTGTGATGTAGGTATGATGATATTTCTGATTGGTTGTTGGAAACTCGAGAGTATGCTACACCCCGCCCCTTTCTGATGAGCTTATGTCATGACAAAGTGAACTTATGGATACCCGGAAGCGTAGACTGCTAATAATCATTCTGTACCCTGGTGAACGGGCTAAGGGAGCTCCGTCCACAGACCTTTGGTATACCCCTTTGATATTCTAGCCACCCCGAGGTACCTTTGCCATAATGATGGAAATTTGGAGAGATATACAGTACAGTACTTGTAAGATAGGAGTGTAAAGAGAAAATTTGCTTAGTTGTACAGTTGGTTCAAAAAAATCCTCATAAAACTCGTGCGATGTTTCTTACGATATTCAGCAGTAAGAAACAGTCTCAGGCTAGGATTTTTTGAGTCTACTGTACAAAGTGCAGAAAGTGAAATATGAAAAAGATAAACCCATAAAGAGACAATGTTATAAACAATAAACCCATATATCGCACTCATTTGCCCTTATTTAATACGTCTACATCTCTTGATGGATTTGAAGGTTATAAATGTATACGCGTTTGGATCCCCATTAAAATTTATGCCTTCGGTGGAAGTGAATAATTTCGGTTGAATTGGTCCACGATCAAATAATAAAGGTTTATTTACGACCTCGAAACGGGAAATTAATCTCTCTTACGATTGCTTTCAAAATCCTCGTCTCGAACGTATATCCACTTTATCAGGATGTACAGTTTCGGAAAAAAGTTCGCCTAAAATCACAAATTTTAAAGCATAAAGTAGTTACTAATTGATAACATTCTGTTTTTCTTTGGGTATTTTATTGTTTTGGTGACAGTAATGTAATTTTTTATGCTTTTTATAAATGTTTGTTTCTAGGCGAATACCCAATTTAGTGCTTCGTCCGTGGGTATCCAGACTGATACCAAGCCATTATTTGTTGCGTAGGTTGGGTTTTAGTTTTCTTAAAATATTGTTGTTTTCGAGAAATTTTCTTTGTTTTGCGACTGTCGTAATAATAATAAAAATTAGAAAATTTCGCAGAGATCCTTTGAATGGTGGTCAGCATTCTAAACTATTTTTTTCGGGGCAACAGACTTTTGGGGCACCCTGTATATGCTCATATTTCAGAGGTCCTATGGTTGGTCATTATATAATTTTCACATTTCAGGGTTCTATGTTCCTTGTTTCCTTTTTTTTTTTTTTTGCGAAACTGTAGAAATATTTTGATCTGTGCCGATAACGTATACCGCTGCATCCTCCTTTTTTTTTTTTCATGATCTTTAATTAGGGCTTCAATAACCTTATCAGTATTTTCCCATTTATCGGTGATTACTTTTATTATTGTCCGTACAGTTAACTACAGTAATTTATAAATTTAACGAGTACCGTCTTTCTCTTACGGAAAATCATATTTAGTAATTGAGTTTCCCTTTCACTTTCCCGTTTCTGAGAGGGTCATATTTCTCCAAAGATTGTCATCATCTTATCATCTAATAAAAAATAGTAATTTTGAGAAAGTATTTTTATATAATTAAAGACATAAAAGTGAATTTGTTTACATTAAACAAAACCTGATCGAATAATTTATCCCAGTTATTCATCGTTATATCGTTTTTGTCCCATTTCAGTTCTTTATCTGCGAGATGAAGATATCAAAGGGTTCAAATTTCTCTACGTTGCATATATGTTTTGGTCTTTCTTGATGTGTTTGTTACGCTTCTTATCTCAGATATTACCGTATTTCTATGACACGCTTTTGTCAAATATGGATTTTTTACTTTGTCATTTTCATTTGGGGACTAAAATTGGGAACGGAAATAACATAGAATGGGAAGTTGTTAAGTTAGTTAGGTTAGGTTAGGTTAGGTTAGGTTAGGTTAGGTTAGGTTAGGTTAGGTTAGGTTATGAAATATTACCTATTCTGATTTGGTTCCTCCACATTTTCTCAAATGTGGATCTCTCACTTTGTGCATTCTCACTCGCGGATTGTGAATAGGAATAACATTGAGTGTAAAGTAGTCTCTTGTTTTTCTATTTGCGTGTCCTTTTTTTTTTTTTTTCCATGACTTTTTTCTCCATTTTCACACACTACTTTGGTGGATCCTCGTTTTTAATCTCTTCTTTGCTCTTGTCTCTATTCTCGTTAGTTTCTATTAGTGTCGTTTCATTCTCCTTGACAGTCTCTCATGTTGGTGCTATTTCATCTTTCTCCACACTTTTTCTGCATTTCCTGCAGGGAACGCTTCAATGGAATTCACCGTTTCTATGCAATCACTGGTGAAGAACTTTATTCAGGTCACTTTTTATGAAATTTACCTTCCCAGCATCTAGTTTCATGCGCATATACGATTTAATCTAGCACTCGATGACAGTGTATAGCCCGTATTTCATCAGTTGATAGGTTACAGATTTTGCAACATTGAAGACCTCTCCCCATGTTTATTATTGAGATTTCTTTGTTCCGGAGATGAGGGTGAGAGGAGGTTGCGAGAAGAATGAGGGAGTAGTCGGTTTGTGTGCCTCCGACGTGAATGACGGACGTGAGAGCTGAGAGGAGGGATGGAAATGGGGAATACTTGGTTTTAGAGTTTCGTCAGTCAGGGTGGGGTTCGGAGGAAGAAATGCGTACAGAAAGAGCAAAAGTTTAGAGCGTGGATATGAGGGCTTTAAAACGAGAATAACTTACAAATTGTGGGAGGTTCTATAGCAACATTAATTTCCTACTATTTTATATACTCTAGTTCGCTGTTTTTCAGCGCGTTTCACACACACACACACACACACACACATATATTATATATATAATATATATATATATATATATATATATATATATATAAAATCACTGTCAATTTCTGGTTAATTAAACCGGCCGGAAAAATACTGTACTTTTTAATCCGTACCGAAGATAATACTCGTGCCCCTCCACGTGAGCATGACTCCAGATTCCTGGGATCTTGGGAGCCATTGCTCCAGTAAATTTGACCATGAGAAAAAGTAAATTTGGGTTTGGGTTTTGTTCATCCGCTAGACGTTATGCAATTTTTTTGCGTATACGTTCTTGTACAAACCAATTTTTTTAAATTACAAATTTAGTTATTTTAAGTTTAGTTGGTAATTCCATATTAACAATTATTTTTATTTTTTGTTAAGCTTCAATGTTTTGATAATTAAAATTTTATTAAAACGTATATTTTTTTAATATAAAATTATCAGGATTGGACTATGTTCCATTGATCTCGGCCAGGTTTAATAAATTGGCCAGATAATTACTTGTGCGGTTTTAAGTAATCCACCATGACTCTAGAATTGAAAAGTTTAGTTAAGTTTAAACTTACTTTTACTTACTTTTACTTACTTTAAATTACCTACTTTTACTTACTCTTCCTTACTTTTACTAAGTTTAAAGCACTTACTTTTACTTACTTTCATTGTACTATATTTACTTACTTTTACTCACTTTTACCATACTATATTTACTAACTTTTACTTATTTTGTATTTTTTCAGGTAGTCAATAATCAATAATGGATCCTAATATTGATGAAGTTGGAGAGAAAAGTGAGGGTGTTAAAAGGGGTTACTTTTGTGGTCAATGCAAGAACAAATATTCAAAGAAGCAAAACTGGGAGGAACATTTTAATTCCAAAAAAATATTTGTTACAATGCAAGAGGTCCCAGAGTTTGGGCCCACAGCTTAGATATTGCAGTAAAGAAATACCAGGATGAAGTGCAGCAAAGAGATACGGCAAAGCAGTCATTTAGTTTGTTCACAAAATGTGCTAGTGCTAGACCTCAGAAAAATGAGCCAACTTCATCAACTGCTAATCTAGAAAATGAAACTTTTTCACTAGATGTTTCACAGACTGAAGAAAGTGCTTCTCCTCCACCTAAGAAACAAAAGGTAAGTGAGGAATCTGCGCATCAGACTAACAAAACTGCTTTAGAGGAATTTGAAAATTCCCAAATCCAGAAGACATTGAATGCAATTTTGCGCCTAACAAAAGAAACTCACCAAGCTGTTGTGGTTAATAAAGAGAAGAGTCAAAATATGCCTTCAAGTTCAAGTGTTGCATCCAAATCTAATAAAGCAAAAAGCAACAAATTTGACATTTCCATAGCCCATTTAAGCAAGTGTAAATCAATACAAGAAATCCTGAACAATGATTTGATCAAATCTACATTCAAATTGGTGGAAAAGAAGGATCTAGGGCATGCTGATGATTCATTTTCAGTACCAAGTGATATAATGGAAAACATTGCAAATAGTGACACTAATATGCCTGATGTAGATATAGCTGTTGAGGATGAAGATGATGATAATCAAGAAGATATTGATGATGCTTCTGATGATAAAATGTTTACATTATATTGCATAGCTTGCACAGACCCCTAAGCATGTGCTTCAGACAAACATTCTAACATAAAAGGTTACTTCAATGTTAAAGATTTAACCTATGTATGCAAACAAGGAGAAAATCAAGAGAGATGGTTTAGAAATCTGAAAACCCACCTGAAGAGATCATGTAATTAAACTTCAGCATCATCAAAGAGCTGCTGTTTATGAAGTGATGAAAAATCTTCTCGGAACACTACTAAACGCATAGAAGACTTATGTGGCACATCTTATACTACATAATGAAAACAAACACTGCATGGGCTCTATATCCAGTACTTCTAGCTGTATTACATAGGTCAGGTTGTGAGGTTGGAAATTTGAATCATAGCACACATGCGTGCGAGACAATTTGTGAGCTATTAGATAATCACTTAAAGAACAAACTGTAAAGTGGTTCTTAGAACAAACTTCAGTAACAATAACAGCTGACATTGGAACAATTTTGGGATTAAGCATGCTAGTTGTATTAGTTATGAGTGAAGAAGATAAGACTGTAAAACTTGCTGGATAAATTTAGTACGCAGCAAATCAGGAGTTTATTTGGCCAATGAAATTTTTTGTTGATGTGTTGAAGTCTCCTAATCACTTGAAACTATCTGAAGAAGCAATTAAATCCAGGTATCTGGAATGGTTGGAGATGCGGCTTTTTGTAAGGACAACGAGCCATTTAAAAACGAAATGAAAAAGTTGTTTGGAGAAAATTTCAAATTTCGATGGGACTTAATGCATCTTGTGAACAGAGCCCACGTTGATGCATTGAAGAAAATTTGTAAACTAAGTGAGCTTTTAGACTTTATTCAGAATCACTCTTCAAATCTGAGATCAGGCCTTGACTATACCAATATGGTTCTTGACAATATCATGGTTTTAAGAGACCAAAACTCAAATCTGATACTCGCATGGTTAATTACGAATTTGATGAATTTGACAGATTTGTGGAAAATTGTGTTTTTTGATCATCCACAAGAGAAAGAAATTATTGCCAAGTTCTATGTATTGATTTCCTATGTAACAAAGATTATGTTGCAAGTAGCTCAAAAAACCACAGTTAGTGTAGAATTTGTAGAAATATATTTTATAAAGAAGGAGGGAAAACTGTTATGTTAAGAGTGATGGAAACAATTTCCAAATTAGCTAATGGAGGAAATGCAAATGATGTAGTTTCTGAATTTAAGCACGATACCACAGGGCAGCAAAAGGAACTAACAGCTGAGGATTACATCCTAAATGAAGTTTACAAATACATCAAGAAACGTTCTGATTACTACCAGGTTGCTGAAGTTGCTAGACCATCCAGAACCAGATCTGAAAGTAGTTTTACAAAAGACTCAGTGATAAATTGGCTGACAGAATATACAGAACAGCTGTGGAAAGGAATCACAGAGAGATTAAAGCATTTTGATAAAGATGGATCAACTGCCTGGAGTGAAGCACCAGCTGAAGGGCCATTCTCCATTCTTGGTTACATTGTTGAACACAAAGGATCCATTAAGCCATCTCATTTGACTAAGCTGTGCAGAATTGTGAAGGAGGGTCCAGCTCCAGGCACTAGATCTGCTGTAATGATCACACAGAAAGCCATTGATCAGTGGCCAAGCATACATGGCGGTAAATTCACAACAAATGCCTACATGCAAGGTCTAACATCGTCCACTGTTGCTGCTGCAATGAATAAATAAACTTAAGGTGAGTTATAAACTGTACATTATTGTATTATTATGTTTAGCTAAAACAATTTGTAATTGGTATGTCGTCAATTCAAGAGTTTACTATCATTAACCTATCTAGTGGTGTAAGGGGAAAAAAAGTAAATTCAGAGCTGTGCTCCAGTAAATTTTTTCAAATCTGGAGTCATGCACGTGAGTTTTATATATATACTTTCCTTTCAATGGTTTTGTGCGATGATTCCTCATTTCACGAAGGTCAAGTTTGTCGCCCCTCCTCTCGAGTTGGCCTGATGAAGTAGTAAGTTGGTTTCTTGTACTCTCCAGTCTCCACCTCACATAGCCAGGTACGCCCGGCTCATCGGGGATTGTTCTGAGCCAGGCGTCTAATCTTTTGAAGATGTCCACTGCAACACCATTCGTGTTCCTTTGGGCAACTGATTAAACAGTTTTGGTCCTCTCACAACAAAACTATTTTCTTTCAGGGTTAAGGATGTTACCTGTCTCGCCTTTAATTTGGGAACACGACACAATCTTCCTTTTCTACTTTCCACCGTTGTTTGGGGAGTTACAGGGTTCAGAGTAAGATTAGGGACTAGTTTCTCCATTACTTTCCAAGTGTAAATAATGGTGTATCTCTCTCCTCCTTTCCAGTGAATATAGGTTTAGTTCGCGTAACCTTTCCCAGTAATTTAGTTGTTTGCACCCATTGATCTTGGCTGTGAAGCTTCTCTGAATCTCTTCTAGCTGTCTAATATCTTCTTTTTTATATGGGCATGTTAGGACCGAGCAGTATTCCAATTTGGGTATGATCAGTGTTTTCAGTAGAGGAATCATTATATTCCTATCCCCTCGTTTAAAGTTTCTCAGTATCTGCCCAGTTACTCTCTTTGCTCCCTTTACTGCTATCTTATTTTGTGTTTCAAATTTCGTATCATCAGTCATTACAACCCCTAAATCTTTTGCTCTAGAATTTCTCTGAATTTCCTGTCCATTTGCGGTATAATGTTCCATGGATTTTAGGTCTTCTCTTTTTCCGTACCGTAACAGCTGAAATTTCTCAGTGTTAAACTTCATATTATTGTCTTCCGTCCACTTGTAGATGCTGTTCATGTCTGTTTGTAGAGATCCTGTATCTTCTGGGTTTCTTATTTTTCTACTGATGTTTGTGTCATCGGCAAAGGATGTTACTGTGCTGTCTCTGGTAACGTCCTCATCTATGTCAGTTAGCATGATTATGAAGAGTAGTGGAGCTAATACTGTTCCTTGTGGTACTGAGCTGAGGACCTCTGATTCTGATGAAGATACTCTTTGTACTATAACGACTTGCCGCCGCTCAATAAGGAAATTATATATCCATTTCCCTACTTTTCCTGTTATTCCCATATATTTCAGTTTATGTATTATGATTCCATGGTCGCACTTGTCAAACGCTTTGGCAAAGTGTGTGTGTATTGCATCATAGTTTTCATTACTTTCAAGTGCATCAATAATGTTGTTGTAGTGTTCCATTAGTTGCGATAGGCATGATCTGCCTGACCGAAACCCATGTTGGTTATCATTGACTTTTTTCCGAGTTTCCAAAAAGTCATAGATTTTCTGTCTAACTATTCTTTCAAATATTTTGGTGAAATGAGATGTAAGCGGCACACAGGCCTGTAGTTTTTGGCCTCGGATCGATCTCCTTCTTTATATATATTGGGACTATGTTCACGCTCTTCAGGATGCCCGGTATTTCTCCCGTGTCTAGTGATCGTTTCTATATCCAATATAGGGGCTCAGCGATTGCATTTTTGCAGTTTTTGATCAGGGTGGCATTCCACTTATCCGGTCCTGTCGCTGAGTGTGGTTTTAGTTTCCCTATAGCTTGTGTAATATCATCTGTTATAAAGTCGAAGTCCGTTATATTATATATATATATATAATATATATATATATATATATATATATATATAAAGGGTGTCAGGAAATGATTGCCCCCCCCCCCCCCCCCTGTACAGAAGAAACTGAAAGGAATAAAAAAAAAGACAAAAACCACGCGAAAGAGCGTTTAATTTTGAATAAAAAACACTTGTTTTAATATCGGGTGTTGCCCCCATTTGCAGCTCTGACGGCCATTAATCGACGGGGGTATGATCCCAGAAGTGTCTCAAAGAGATCGGTATCATGACTCATTTCTTCAACGACTTCGTTGATCTTTGCAGTCATAATTTCTGTTGAATACCGATTCTGAATGGGTTGTTCCAGCATTAAGGACTCCACCCGATCCTTCATGATGGATCCGACATGTTCACAGACATTAAGATCGGGAGAATTGCCAGACCATTCATTATTTCCGAAAAAATCAATGTTATTGTCCTTAAGCAGTTGTTGAGTCGCAAGTGCTTTCATACAGGGGGCTTTGTCGTGAAGAAAGGTTGCCTGTTCAACATCCAAAACACACTCGGGGTCTTTCAAAAACGGAATTACATGTTCGGCTAAAATTACATTTCGAAATAAGGCCCATCCCAACTGGTTCCTCTTGGTTTGATAACCCAGATGAGCTTCCGAATAGAGAACATAATGAAACACCCACACATGCTGGATTTTTTACTATTTCTCGATACTTCTGGTCGTCTGGGACTTAATCAGGAGTTGTTGCCCAAACCCGATCATTCTGAAAATTTGGTTTTCTGGAGACATAAACGAAGAATTCATCGCTGACAACCAAGTGAAGGAAATCGTCTTCCGTCCATTCCTCAAGATAATCACAAAACAATAGCCGATCTTCAATATTAAGATCACTCTTCCGTGGCTTAGCTATTTCATGCCAAGCACTCAAGCCTTGGCGAACTCGAAATTGATGCAGAAGTTGCCGATTGACTATCTTACCACGACGGATAAGTATCTCTTTCGCTACCTCAGAGCAGCTCTTCTTTCGGCGCCGTGATGCAGCAAGCACAATGTCTTTCGATTCTTGAGATAATTTCTCCTGTCTTCCTCCTCGAAATTCTGTTTCACAATCTTCAGGATTCTTATTCCAATTCCTTTTGACAAAGTCTTCTGATCTTTTTAATTTCTCAGCCACCCAGTGTCGAGTTATGAAAGTTGCACCAGCTTCCTTTGCTTCACGAAATGTGACAGCTCGAATGCGGTCAAGAACTCGCTTTTTCTCTGAATCGTCCAAAATAGATGATGCCATGGTTTCTGTGGGGAAAAAAATGGTAAGAATTAAAATCACAGGAATAGAATATAATGGTTTTTATTCAGATTTTAACGCTCTTTCAAGTGGTCTCGCCGGTTTTTATCTATCTCTTCTAGTTTTTGCTCTACAGGGGGGGGCAATCATTTCCTGACACCCCGTATATATATATATATATATATATATATATATATATATATATATATATATATATAATATATATATATATAATTAATAGAGGAAGCTAGAAAAAGACATTAAAAGAAATTGACAGTTCCTGTTTATTTAAATATCACTGACTGGAGAAAGACTCGAATCCATTTTTTTTATCTTTCTTGAAGTTTTAATTGAAGTCGATTCACGCAACATTCTTGAACGAGATGGAAATGCTGCTGCGGATGAATTTACATAAAACTGAACGCGTAAACTGAAATAAACTCGGGAACATTTGCAACTTCGGGACTCTTCGTTTCGCGCATTTTGTGTGTGTGTGTGTGTGTGTGTGTGTGTGCGCGCGCGCGCGCGTGCGCGTTTTCTAAGCTTGTATTACAGTTTGGACGGACTGTATTTGGATTCATTTCGTTCATTTTTCTTCGTGGAAAGTTTCGTTAAAAATGAAAGCTGTTCATTTTTCACCGTTTTGTATGAGGTCACAACGGATTTTTGTCTTTGTGTTCTTTGTTTTCTTAAACCGTTTCTTTCTTGTTTGGTATTGAACGAAACGTGGCAGAATGTAAATATGCAAACTGACAATTCTTTTACTGAGCAGTAATTCCACGCACGAAAACTGACCGACACAGCCGCTGAGGGAACATCATTTCGACACCTGTATTAAGTTTAACTTAACCCAACCCCTAACTTAAACTAAGCTAGTAACTTAAGTTAGCCTACCTAACAAACAGTGCCTATGTTGATGTGATCTCATTGATGAAATGTCGAACGCTCGACAAAAGCTACTCTCTCAAAAAAAAAAAGTTGGCCTACTCTACTGTATAGAGTAAAATAGGGACTAATAATTAAAAAGCTAGATTGAAAGTAGGTGTAGAGTAGTTGCAGCCGTTCTCTTCTTGACAATTGTGGTCCTCTGAAACTAAACGGAAAATAAAAGAAAGTACATTCCCAGAGATTAAAGAAAACCTTTCACTTTACTCCCAATACACTGTCGGTCTACTAATTGTACTCTTTAAAGACCTTATATTCAGAATATATTTGGTTTTACTCCGTTAGAAATTAGACACAGCGGACAGTTTTGTGGAGAATACACCTCGAGCCCCTTTGAGGCCTCATGAATTTTTCAAGAGTCTGCGAAGAACAGTTTCACGATATGTGAACCAATCTAAAGTTAATTTGGCCATCAGGCTCGAACTACGTCCAAGTGACCCAGAAACAACTGAAGCCACATGTATAATCTTCAACAACTTTACTTCCTCGTCTTTACCTCCACTTTTCCATTCCGAAGGCTCGGTTGCCGTCTCTTCTCCTGACAAAACTGAACTTTTCGCTAAAACTTTTGCTTACAATTCATTCAACCCTGGACGGTTCCGGTGCAGTTCCTACGTCTCCTCCCCCCTCTGACTTTATTATGTCTGAAATTAGAATCTCTTCTAAAGATGGTTTTTCTGCACTATCTTTGCTCAACTCTAGAAAGGCGTGCGGTCCTGATGTGCTCCTCCTGTGCTTCTGTGCTGACACCCTTTCTTGGCAAACTCTTTCATCGTTGTCTTTCATCTGGTACTTTTCCTTCCTGCTGGAAGTTCGCTTTCATTCAGCCCGTCCCTCTGATCTTTCTGCTGTATCGGATTGCGGCAGGGAAAAACGTTGTGGCTTTCAATGCCTCAAAAACTCAGTTTCTCCATCTGTCTACTCGTCACAATCTTCCGCATGACTATCCCCTTACCTTCAACAACACAACTCAATCCTTCCTCTTCTCTTAATATTGTTGGCGTTTCCTTTTCTCGTGATCTTTCCTCAAAAGATCATATACTCTTTCTAAAACAGCTTCTGCTAAGAGGTTAGGTGTGCTATACCGCCTCCGCGGTTTCTTCCGCCCCACTCAGTTGCTGTCTCTGTACAGGGGTCTTATCCGCCCTTGTATGGAGTATGCTTCTCATGTGTAGGGTGGCTGAACCCACACAGCCGTACATGACTGGATGGAATCAAAAACTTTTCGTCTCATCAATTCCCCGCCTCTTACTGATTGTCTTCAATCTCTCTCTCTCTCTCTCTCTCTCTCTCTCTCTCTCTCTCTCTCTCTCTCTCTCTCTCGAAAAACTCCGGGTGGCAAGCCTCTACAAGGGGAACCCTAAGGAGTTCTTCAGTTATGTTAATAGTAGAAAGCCTATTAGAGGCATGATAGGCCCGTTAAAGGATCCCAGCTGCGCGCTGGACCTCCGACGCGGACATCGCAAATGTGCTGAATGAGTACTTTGGGGGAGTGTTCACCAGGGAGGACACCCGCGCCACCCCTGAGCCAGGCGTCAGGCACGAAGGTGCTGGCGTGGATAGTGTTCGGTGTACCGCGACAGTCGTTGCCGATAGAATAGACAAACTGAGCGCGTTTAAGGCTCCTGGGCCAGACCAGTTCCTCCCCAGAGTGTTGCGGGAGGTGCGCGACCAGGTGGCTCCCCACCTGGCTACAGTCTTCAACGAATCGTTGGAGACGGGCCAGGTGCCTGGTGACTGGAGGGAAGCCAACGTGACCCCTATCTTTAAGAAAGGGGATCACGAAAGTCCAGAAAACTATTGTCCCATTAGTCTCACTTCGGTTGTAGGTAAATTATTAGAGGGGATAATAGCGGATAGGATCGTTGAGCATTTGGATTCCTACAAGCTGCTTGTGGACTCCCAACGTGGATTTAGACGGCATAGGTCGTGTCTCACCAACTTGCTCGAGTTTTTCTACGTCATGTTGAGTATCTACAGAAGCTAAGGCTAACAAAGACCCTAAGATCCACTCTAAGGTTAGCCCGAAAGAAAGGAAAGAGTAGGGAGTTAATAGAAGAGAATAAGGGGTTAAGTAGCAACACCTATCACTCGTCGGTTAACATTCATTCAGAAAAAGCGAAAAAAGATTCACCATCATCATCCGCTGGCCACTGCCGACAAGTCAGAAAAATAGTCTGAGAGAATAGGAAAGGTTGCAGAACGGTCCTCTACTCCATAGGGAGGTAGAGCCCACTCTGCCCGAAAGGGGTGAAAGATGAAAAGAAATAAAATAAGAACGCTTTCAAACCATGCAACACATTCTTAACTCAAAGCAACACATACTTCCAGCTGTTGCAGACCGATCCTCCACTCCATAGGGAGGTAGAGGATGCAGCCCTAGCCCTGTTCAAAAATCAACTTTTTCTTATTTTCATAGGTTTCTGTACTTTTTCCCATGCTTTTTGACCTGAAAAGGCCGAAAATCACAACCATTTTGACCTAGGTTGTTGGGAAGTATTGCCGCATGGAGCTTTAAGTTTTCTGCCTTGAAATCGGCCAAAAGCACCAGTTCCGGGGTCCCTTGAATCATGTTTTGCACTATAACTTTTTATCTAAACAAGATAGAGCAACAAAATAGGCACCAAATTAAAGTGTTTTTAATCCTCTTTCTAACTTATACAATTATGATAGTCTTGGAACAAGAAATGGCACATTGGTACATACAAAGATTTCAGAAATATCACAAAATTCGTTTTCTCACACTCAAGGCAGACAAGGCGCCTTATTCATGACACAAATTTGAGATTAACATTTTGTCACAAGTCTAATCGATCAAGAAGTGAAAGCATTACATGACGATTAATTTCATAATGACATTTACACAGTCAGTTGTTGAGAGTTTGTTTCTTGAAGCTGTCAAAGCGGCGTCTGTTGAACTCCACAGCTTGAAGGAGATAGTCCCTTTGCTTGGCATCTGTTGTTATGACATTTGCAAAGTCGCTCATCATCTTGACACCACGTTCAGCAATGTCATTCACCGCTTTCAGATTCTTAACATAGTCCAACGCTTTTCTGTAGTCCTCATTCTGTGGCCAAGACGTGACAGGTTCCACAAGCCACTCGGATCCAATGTTCAGTGTGTCCAGCAGGAAATGTGATTCTGGGCCAATGAGATCAACCAGGGTGGTCTTAGCTGTGACTCTCTGGAATAGAGGCTTTCCTGTTCTGAACTGTCTGGCTTCTCAGTGGCATGTAACTGGGCAGCAATGTCGTGCTTCAATGTGTCACTCAATCTACTGCTGAACAGGGCAAATGGCACGACTCCCTGCGTCAGGTACCATTTGTGGTTTTCCATCTTATTAAGTACTGCATCAGCAAGCTCTGGGTCAGTTTTCTTGTACTTCAACATGTCCTGGATTAGACTTAGATCATTCACGGGAGCATCTGCAGCAGACATTGACATCATCCATACAGGAGTGTAGAACAGCGCAAGGAAGGTGTTGAGTCTTTCCAGCTTTGATACAGTGTCTTCGTCGTACTCAAGTTGATCTGCAAACATCAGCATTTTCATGGAGTACAGGTTTCTGGCCATCCATCTGGCCTGATGAATGGCGCCTGGTCGACTCCAGTGAATACCTCGAGGAGGCGTTCCTCCAAGAACAATGACTGTCAGTTCAGCCATTTCCCTGTAGTCGGCTCTTGGAAGCCTTTCTGCTGTTAGAATGTCTTGGAGTATTTCTTCACTGTTCTTCTTCTTTTCCTTCAGCCATTTGCTGTTGATAGCCAGCATCTTTGGGTTTTCCTTGGACAAGTCCGTCCAAACATCCTTCAGATGCTCAAACCAGGGATTATCTGGCCCCTTCACCTTCCCAAACAGCTTCTCCCAAACTGCTCCTACTAGGATTTCCAGGATGTGATGTCGACAGGCCAGATAAAACACCTTTTTGTTCAGCATTTTCTCTAGCAGTTTGGCAGCTCCTCTGTGAACTCCACTGTTACTGGATGTAGTGTCAAAAACAAGGGCAGTAACATTATCCGTAAGTTCCCATGTCTCCAGTAAATCCATTGAAGCCTCAGCCTGAGCTGTGCCAGAAGAATTGTCGATGACAGGTACTCCCAATAACTTTCCTTCAGTGTATGAAGGTGGACCAGACACTAGCACAGCTAAAGTCTCTGAGGTACTTCCAGGTTCACTGCCCAAGACATCTTTGAGCAACTTTCCATCCCAGTGTAAGGCAGCGTACTGTGGGGGGTTTTCACAAAACTTGGACATGTGACTCTGGCTGATATTATACCTGGACAGCATTCTGTTGCGACGTGTTGTTGAGGTTGAGATGACGAAGTTATCCAGATCAGCCCCTCCAGCTTTCAAGGTGGCAGAAACCATGGCAGTAACTTGATTGTCTGATAAACCAAGACGATCAGCTGTATTGCAGATGACATCACATTCCATGACCTTCCTTGGAAACGTCAAAGTCACACTAGTCACAGTGTCTTGATGGTGAGAACATCCAGGACGAGGCTGATGGTAATCCATGTCCTCTGTGTTAGCGTCGTTTTCAGTTGAGTCACCCCAGGTAATGTCATCCACAATAACAACTGCCTCTTGTTCTGCTGCAGCTGTAAAATAGTACAACATGTTAAGACAGTAATTGTTAAGTACATGCTAAATATCGCAATGGAGTAAAACTTAAAACTTTTTGTAACGTTCAAAGTAATTAGTTTTACCTTGTTCTTGTCTATGCTGCAGTCTTTCATTCCTCGCTGCTTGCTGCAGGGATCTTGTCTCAAAAATCTTGTCATGACCAGACATATGACCTTTCCTCTCAGTCTTTTGGTCTTCGTAGAACCTGATATCCTCATCTTTCTTCTCTCTGGATAACAGTCTGTTGTTCTGTATTTCCTGGATTGCATCTGGAGCTCCTATATCGAACAGGCTGTCTAATTCCAGCACAAATGCTCCTCTTTTTCCTCCAGGGTTACTTGCTCTTCCTTTGCTTTTCACCAGAGCACGATGTTTCTCATGTAGTTTCATGAAGAGCTTCATTGCGTTGTACTTGGTCATTGTCTTGATCCTAGCCATCTGCCAGAATGGGATGATAGATTCAACTGTTTCATATGCAAGGTCTTGAACCATGGGCCTCCCTGCATTTTCCGGTAAATTCTGAAGATTAAGGAAATACTGGAACGCCTGTCTGTTGGTGGGTGGGGGAAGCTGGGAACCACTGATAAAAGCTGAATGGTATCCAACCAGGAAAGTTTCAGTGAGAGATCTGGTAGATGGCCCAGTTGACACCTGCCTGTGGACAGTACGTGGAGGTTCTGAGATATCAACTGTGCGCCCACGGAGCTCCCTCAGCTCCTTGCTTAATGCCATTGTGAAGTTGTAACTTGTAGATGGTTTTCTAGATTCTGATTGAGTTTCTGTTGTTTCCTGAAAAATGATAGATAATTATTATTATTATTATTATTATTAATTATTATTTATTTATTATATATTATTATTATTATTATTATTATTTATTAATTTTATGCTCTTTCATTTGATACCTAATTTGTTGCTCTATCTTGTTTAGATCAAAAGTTAAAGTGCAAAACATAATTCAAGAGACCCCGGAATTGGCGCTTTGGCCGATTTCAAGGCAGAAAATTTAAAGCTCCATGCGGCAATGCTTCCTAACCTCCTAGGTCAAAATAGTTGTGATTTTCGGCTTTTTCAGGTCAAAAAGCATGGGAAAATGTACAGAAACCTATGAAAATAAGAAACAGTTGATTTTTGAACAGGCCTAATTTGCAGCCCACTAGACTGGAAAGGGGTGAACGATGAAACGGAGTAAAATAAGAACGCATTACAAACCATGCGACACATTCTTAACTCAAACACTATCATACCATGCAAACTACAGACGTGCAATAAAGAGAGTTACAGACATGATAAGAGTAGGGCGATTGATATACTTTATCTCGACTTTCAGAAAGCCTTTGATAAGGTACCTCACCGCCGGCTAATGGCCAAAGTGCGCGCGCTGGGTATCGGTGGGGGAGTAGGTAGCTGGATTGGAAAGTGGCTGAAGAATAGGCAAAGGGCTGAAATTAAAGGGGCTAGCTCAGGTTGGGCCTCGGTCACTAGCGGGGTTCCTCAGGGTTCCGTTTTAGGCCACTGTTGTTTATCATTTACATAAATGATATCGACGCTGGCATCGTCAGTAGGATCGCCAAATTCGCTGATGACACCAAGCTTGGGGCCAATGTTGGGAGGCCCGAAGCGATCGAGCAACTACGTGCGGACCTATATAGGATAGGAGAGTGGTCCGAAAAATGGCAAATGCCGTTTAACTTGGATAAATGCAAGGTGATGCACATTGGCTACGCCACTCCCAATTCGGACCACTCGATGTTGGGGAGTAATATCGAGGCTATTGATTTGGAAAAGGACTTGGGTGTGCTAATTAGCAGCGACCTTAAGTTTACGAAACAGTGCGTAGAGGTGGAAAAGAAAGCCCAGAAGCTGTTGAGTTATATGAGGAGGCAATTTCGATTTCGGAACAAGGAGATTGTGCTCACTCTGTATAATTCCCTAGTTCGGCCGCACCTGGAGTATGTTGTGCCGTTTCTTGTCGCCCAGCCTCAGGAAAGATATTGAGAGGCTGGAGCGAGTCCAGGCAAGGGCCACAAAGTTAATCCCTTCCGTTAGGCATATGGGCTACAATCGACGCTTACACGCCCTGAATTTGTTTTCGCTGGAAACTCGGAGGCTGCGCGGTCAACTCATCGAGGTTTTCAAGTTCTTACACGGGTTCAAATGTCGATTTTAGAAGCATGTTCAGTTTAAATGAAAACTCAACTCGCAACAGTGGTTGGAAGTTGGATTTGAAACAGTTTAGCACGAGTGTTTGTGTGGAATTACTTTACCTATAAGATCTGTGACACGTGGAAGAGGCTACCTTCAGAAGTTGTGAACAGTTCCTCTGTGGATCAGTTCAAGAAAAGGTTAGACCGAGTCTTGTACACTGTTTGAGGATGTAGGAATTTTTCCTGGCACCCGTTACCATTGGTACCTCCTCGGTATGAGCCGCAAGGACTTTTGAGGTACTTCTTTTCCCCCTTCTGAACACTCTAACTACAGCGTGGTAAACAATAATTGCCCCCTCCCTGCACAGATGAAACTAATGGAGGTACAAAAAAACTGAGTGTTGCATCTTTTAGACAATTTAATTCTACGTCTAAACAAAACCACTCAATAGTTGGTGTTGTCTCCTTGTGCTTAGCGGACGGCTTCAAGTCGGCAAAGGTAGGAGGTGAGGAGAGACTCGAAAAGGTCAGTGTCGTACTCAAGATTTCAGAGGATTGTTTCGATGTGCTGCTCCACTATTGAGTGGTTTTGTTTAGACGTAGAATTAAATTGTCTAAACGATGCAACACTCAGTTTTTTTGTACCTCTATTAGTTTCATCCGTGCAGGGAGGGGGGGGGGCAATAATTGTTTTCCACCCCTTACATGCCTCCTCCTTTAATGAGAGCACGCAGTAGCAGACTTTCTACACTTTCTCACTCCTTTTCTGTTCAACTATCTAATGCAAGGTTTAATCACTATTTTCAATTTTTCATCTACTCAACCGGTGAACTCTGGAACAATCTTCCTCAATCCATCTTTCTTCCTGTTTCTGACCTCCCATCTTTCAAATGCAATGTGTCTAGGTATCTCGAAAACCCCGGACTTTGACTTTGTCTCTCTCTCCTTCTATGGGTGGGGGCGCTTTTGTGGGCATTTGCCTTTGGCCCCTCCTTTCTGCATAAAAAAAATTGAGCAGCTTTCAGCAACCCAGTCGAATCAGTGACGGGACAACGAGAGTGATGGACTGAGCAGTGAGCACATTACCAAAGGCTGGTGTGTGAGCTTCAAGATCAAAAAATCAAACCTTAAAAAATGCTTAGTTTGTGCGGATGAAAGTATTTCCTTTAAAAATTTGTCAGTTTTGGGGATATATGTGCATATAGACATAGACACACGGTGTGTGTGTGTGTGTAGTTGGAGAAAATTTCAGAAAAAATGCAAAATTTCGTTATTAATTTTGGGAGGTTTTCTTGTTAATTTATTTTTCCGCGAGCTTTTGTTTACAATTCTACATAAATATTAACAGGCGTGTGATATTCCCCCTGATTGACCTTGCCAGAAGTGATCAGTCAAATACTGCTCCTAAATGAAACGCGTTTGCACATTATAGGTGAGATTAAATTAAATTTGGTGAGGTTATGTGAACAAAAACATCCAACGTGACATAAATCACAGCAAAATGTAATGTAATATATATATATATATATATATAACGTAAAGAACGACGATTGTATAGGAGATATTCCGCGCAAGACGAGAGAGAGAGAACGAAACAAATGAAAAAATGAGGTAACCACCCGGGAATCGAACCCGGAATCTTCCGATTGCCGGTCAGATGCGATACCATTACACCATGGGCCTCAATCTTCCAAATGCCGTAATTCTTCTACATACTCGCAGAAACCAATGCCCCAAGGGGGCACCTCCCGCATGCCCTGACATTATATACATTTAACTGCAAAGAACACGCAGTATAAATAACGTAAAGAACGACGCTTGTATAGGAGATATTCCGCGCAAGACGAGAGAGAGAGAGAACGAAACAAATGAAAAAATGAGGTAACCACCCGGGAATCGAACCCGGGATCTTCCGATTGCCGGTCAGATGCGATACCATTACACCATGGGCCTCACTCTTCCAAATGCCGTAATTCTTCTACATACTCGCAGAAACCAATGCCCCAAGGGGCACCTCCCGCATGCCGTAACATTATATACATTTAACTGCAAAGAACACGCAGTATAAATAACGTAAAGAACGACGCTTGCATAGGAGATATTCCGCGCAAGACGAGAGAGAGAGAACGAAACAAATGAAAAATGAGGTAACCACCCGGGAATTGGTTTCTGCGAGTATGTAGAAGAATTACGGCATTTGGAAGAGTGAGGCCCATGGTGTAATGGTATCGCATCTGACCGGCAATCGGAAGATCCCGGGTTCGATTCCCGGGTGGTTACCTCATTTTTTCATTTGTTTCGTTCTCTCTCTCTCTCGTCTTGCGCGGAATATCTCCTATACAAGCGTCGTTCTTTACGTTATTTATACTGCGTGTTCTTTGCAGTTAAATGTATGTATGTATATATATATATATATATATATATATATATATACGTATATAGGGTGGCGCAAAAGTCGCGCATCATAGGAATTTTCAGTGTTGACTATAATATATTTTTTTCTTTTAGGTAGGGCATGGCTGCGAAATTAACAATAGACAATAAATCGATGAATCGGTACGGAATTTAAATTTTCTACCGATTCATCGATTTGTTGTACCTGGTATTCCATACATTAAAACCAAGCTCACCCTCTCGTCTATTTTTAATTTCGCAGCTATCCCCTACCTAAAAGAAAAAATAATATAATGAACACTGAAAATTCCTATATTCTTAAAACTGATAAATTTGCCTTGAAGAAATTGGATATAATTTAATTTTTGGCGAAATTTCTTTAAGGTATGTATTCTCTATCTGTATAAAATACTAGCAAACTACTGCAGGTGCTGTATTGTAGGACAGTTTAACTTGACACCGTGCATTAAAGGTCTGGAAGTCTGATGTCGGCAAACTAATCCTATACGAGTATGAACTAATTCCATTTTTTTCGATGTCGATCTGCCATTGCGTGGGCAAAAGGTTAATTGGATCGCCAGCACAATTTACTCTTCATACTGTGTCTAGTCTCTTATTATTTGCCAATAAAATTTATGAATTGTTTTTCTAGCTATTGTCCATTTGAGGGTACAGTTGAAAGCCAGAGCGATCCTTCTGCAAAAAATATCAATTTTGTGTTTGGCAGGTGATGTACGTGTACAGATCACTGATAACGCGGTGTGAGTGAATAGTTACGCCTCGGTAACGACTGATGTGTAAATATTTACACATTCACTGCGTTACAAAGTTGATATTTCTACGTAGATCAATTTGTAACACAGTTTGAGCACCTGTTTGCTCAGTCAACGTGTTATGAAGTTATATTTGTACGTAGGTGTTGCAACTCAGACATAACTATTAGCTCACGCACTGCGTTACAAAATATTTTCTCGTACATCGCTTTCTAACGCAGTGTGAGCGAGTAGCTACCCGTCAGTAACGTCAGTAACTATTTGCTTCCTCACCGCGTTACAAAGCAGTATTTCTATGTAGATCACTATAACGGGGTGTGGTGGGTATTTACTCCTCTGCCAACTATTCGCTTACTCACTGCGTTACAAAGTGATATTTTTACATAGATTGTAACGCAGTGTACATAATTTGCTAACGCCGCATTACAAAGTGATATTTGTACGTTGTAATGGATGTCTGAATTTAACGTTCGTAACGTCTCGAGCATAATTATCCCTTTGCTCCGTTACAAAGTGATATTAATACGTAAATCACTTTGAAAGGCAGTGTGAATGAACAAAACGTTATGCTGTAGTAACGTCGCAGACATAACTTATGCTCACCCACTCTGTTACAAAGTGATAGTTTTAGGTAGATCACTTTGCAACTCTGTGTGGTGAGTATTTACCCAGCAGTGAACTATTTGCTCACCCACTGCAGTACAAAGTAATATTTGTACGTAAGTCACTTTGTAACTCCGAGACAACTGTTTTCCCACTCGCTGCGTTACACAGTGATATTTGTTCGTACATATTAAGCAACGCAGTGTGATGAGTACTTACACTTCGGTAACGCTTCATACAACTATACGCTCAATCATTGAGTTACAAAGTGATATTCGCACGTAGATCACTTTGTAATGTGTGCGTGAGGAGTTATGCTTCAGTAACGCTTAAGATAACTTTTGTCACCACGTCAGAAAGTTATACTTGTACGTAGATTATTTTGTATTGTCGATTTAGTGAGTCTTTAAACCTCAGTAACGCCTCATACAGTATTCTTGTATACTTCGTTACAGAGTGATATTTGTACGTAGATCACTTTGTAACGCGGTGTGAGCAAGTAGTTACGCATCAGTAGAGCCTCAGACATAACTTCGCGCAAATGTGATAAATTGGAAATCTGTGCAGTGATAAATTAGGTTCTATAATACTGTATATCCGATATACTGTAGAACCTAATGTATCACTGCACAGATTTTCAATTTTTCACTGCACAGATTTAAAGTATTACTGTGTAAATTGGTTATCATGGCACACTAAAATTAGGTATGTTACAAAGTGACATTTGTACGAAGATCACTTTGTAATAAGGTGTGAGCGAGTAGATGCGCCTCTAATCCCTCAGACATAACTTCGCTCATTCAGTGATTTATAGCGTGATATTTTACTTAGATCACTTTGTAATGCCGTGTGGTTAGTGGTTACGCCTCCGACAACTATTCGCCCACTTTGAGCTTGAAAATAATATTTGTACCTACATCACTTTGTAACGTGGTGTGAGTTGTTACTCTTCAGTAACACCTCAGACATAACCGTTCGTTTCACTCACTGCGTTACAAAGTCATATTTGTATGTAGATCGCTTTGGAACGGAATGTGAATGAGCAGTTACGCCTCAGTAACGCCTCATAACGATTTACTCACCGTGTTACAAAGGGATATTTGCACGTAGATAATTTGTAACGCTGTGCGAATGAGTAGTTACGCCTCAGTAACACCATACATAATTATTCGCTCATTGACTTACAAAGGGATGTTTATACGTAGATATTTCGTAACGTGGTGTGAGCGAGTAGTTGCATCTTAGTAACGTCTCACACAGTGATATTTTTATGTAGAATCACTTTGTGACGCGGTGTGAGCAAGTAGTTTCACCTTAGTAATGCCTCAGACACTACTCCCGACCTCACCGCATTACAAAGCGATATTTGTGCGGAGATCGCCGGCGGATAAGAAACAGGAATTTTTATATTTTTGAGATATGTCTATCCTGCTTTCAACCGTTTAATTATTTTCTTTGTGTTGTCTTTTAAAATTTAATATGTGACATTCTGTTGTCCGTTTTATTTTCATTCGTTTCGGGATGCAACCTCTCAGACTTCGACCTTGGGATTGCCTCATTAGCCCAGCTCTGTCTCACTCCAATTATTCGGCTCGCTCTTATGAAGAGTTTCCTAAGGACGCACAACTGCCACACTCTTTACAGTGTCACGTACGCATGCACCTTTAGCAAACATTCTTATACAGGGTCAGGATCACTTAGTAGTACAGCTGCTATCGAGATGAGGGATTCATAATATATACTGTATATATATGTGTGTGTGTGTGTGTGTGTGTAATATACACATATGGGATGAATTTCACAATTAAACATATATATATATATGTGTGTGTGTATATATACACACACACACACATATGTGTGTGTGTGTATACATACATACATACATACAGTCGTGGCCAACTTTTATGGAATACACAAAACTAATATACATGGAACAAAGGACTCTTCTTGGATACTAAATCTTCTATAGCCCGAATAAGTTGTAGGTAAATGGCAAGTACTGAAGTTTGCCCAACGCGGGCAACAGGTCATATATGAATGCCAAAAGTCTTCTAGTCGATTTCAACAAGTTATGTTTTGATGATGTAAGAGAGAAATGAATGCAGTATGTTATAAAATAAAGCACAATAACTTAAGACTGTATTTTAAGTACAACAGTCGCACTTGAATAGCGTGTAAAAGGGGAAAAGGTCTCAGTGGGAAACTAGGAGCAAGTGGGACTCGAACCCGCGTCGTGCGGTTTTAGAGTTCTTATTGTCTTTTCCCTTCCACGATGCCTTAAATTTTAATGACGATCACGCGCGTGTCCGACAGTAAGACTTAAATGCGCTGGACGGACTGACGGTCATGATAATCGTACAAAAGAAAGAACAATGCGTGTTGTGGCTACTGAATTTAAGTTTTGGTTGAGGATGCAATGAATTATCTGATTAGGAGTAATTGCGTGAATGAGAAGAGTGCATTCCTCACTGAAATTGAACTTTAAATCTAATAATGAGACATCCTCTCAAAGATCGAAGTAATTGAGTAACTTTGGTTTGTTTGCACTTTACACACACACACACACACATATATATATATATATATAATTATATATATATATATATATACAGTGTGTGTGTGTATATATATATATATATATATATATATATATATATATATATATATAGGGTGTCCCATACGTTGGGTCTCGTAGAAAATTTATTTTAAATTAAATTTACAGAAGAACTACATTAGAACTAAAACAAATGTTCAAATTAATGTCTTGTTTTGGGACCCTTTTTTTGTTTCAGGTAGAATAACACTCAATGGCTAATATGGAAGCGAGTTACACTCCTCAGGAAAAGGCGGAAATTGTTCTTTTGCGTGTTTCTGGCCTCAGCTAAAGACAGGCAGCTGAAGAATTTCACCGTCGTCATCCCAATAAACCACGATGGGGGATGATACAGATCGACGACTTCAATTTTGTGAATGGTTTAAGTCAAAAAGAAACCTAGCGGACGATATGTTCAGCGATGAGGCGTGTTTCCACCTAAACGGATACGTAAACGGACACAACACCGTGTACTGGGCCTCATGTCGCTGTTGATGCTCATCACCAAACGCCCAAAAGTAATGGTGTGGTGTAGCATTCACGGAAGTGAGTTACACTCCTCAGGAAAAGGCGGAGGCCTTTTCCTGAAGAGTGTAACGCGCTTCTATATTAGCCATTGCGTGTTATTCTACCTGCAACAAAAAAGGGGTCCCAAAATAAGACATTAATTTGAACATTTGTTTTAGTTCTGATGTATTACCTATATAAATTTAATTTAAAATAAATTTTCCTATGAGATCGGACTTATCGAACACGCTGCATGTATACGAGTTAGTGATGTGAGTCGTTTTTTATTGTGTCGTTTTTTTGTTTTGTCGTTTTTTTTGTTTTAAAACGAAGATAGTTTTTTTTTGTTTTTTTTTGTTTTTTATTGTTTTAAACTTATTCCATATTTTTCTTCCTTTAATCTAATAAGTATATTAGTATTACCTATAATTTACTATACTACCATGCTTATACGGTTATACCTAGTATATATAGTCATCTTTTAGAAAAACGAATCACACAAAAAGTATATAATAGAAAGGAAAAACAAACCCTCATTTTTTATATGTATATATATTTTTAACTAGAACATAAAACATTCTTCCTCGTTTTAAACAATATACATAATTGTGATTGGCAAGAGTACCAGTATATATATTCCAGATAGAAAAAAAAATATTCACCTTTTTTGAATCTTTTTGTTAACCTAATGTTGTTTAACCTTCATTTCCATGGAAGAATCATCACTAGATTGGGTAGAGCATATATGCTAGTTTCAATATCACAGTACTGGTATAATATACATAATAAAAAATACATAATACTGGTAAAAAATATATATAATTGTGATTGGCAAGAATACCAGTGTGCTATATATATATATATATATATATATCCAAATAGAAAAATAAAAAAATAAAAATATTCATCTCTTTCTAACCTTTGTGTTAACCTAATGCTGTTTAACTTTCATTATCTGATTCTATTTCCATTGAAGAATCATTATCACTAGATTGATTAAAGCAAATAGTTTCAATATCACAGGTACTGGTATTTATTGCAGATTTGGATGTTGACAAAGCCAATGTAGCACCATGTTTTACTTCACTTTCTTGGAATTTTGCATTTTGGGATATAAATACTAGCTTTGCTGCTCTGTCTGTGCTTAATCGGTTGCTTTTGGCTGTATGGATATTACTGTATGTGCTAAATAATCTCGGAGGTAATGAAAGGGCGAAATAGAGGTGTATGAGTTTGTGTAGGTATATATGTGAGTATGCATGCGTATGTATCTGGAATTCTGGATGTATGCGTGTGTATGGGGTATACAATAGATATAAATATGTATATATAAGTATTTATGTATACAGTATATTGGTATATATGTATATGGGTGTATGTGTATGTATATATATGGATGGTCTCAGGGGGAAAATATGTCATCACGGGTCTAAAGGATAGTTAAGTGGGAGAGTCCTGGAAAGGTTGGACAATGGGCAGTCAGCTCCCAGCCAGTGTTCTCGCAAGTTTAACGGATCTCAAGATACAAGACTTTCAGTGCAAGAAAGAGGCCAGTTTTTCTGTAAATAGGCTGAAAAGGACATTCTATACTGGTACCATATGGCCTATTTTATTATTTATTTATTTATTTTTATAATATATATCATTGCAAAAGTATACCTTATAATTAAATTGGCAATATCTATATTAATTATTAAAAAAACAAAAAAAAAAAAAACGACAAAAAAAACCCGGTTTTTTAACCACTAATACGAGTATATAATATATATATATATATTTATTTATTTATTTTTATGCAGGGGGGGGACCAAGTGCGAATGCCCACAAAAGCGCCCCCACCTAAGGGGTTCCAAAAAACCTTAGTTCCCCCATTTGCAGCTTACATGTTTACTTATATCCAAATAGTTTTTAGTGATTATAAAAATATATAAAATTCTTTATTTATTGCAGGTATTAAAATTACTCTAGCTGATAAAGTGATAATATAATGACTTCTCAATTAATTGGTGATTCGGAGAGGCAACGTGTGATACATCGCATACGAGCAATAACATTTCGGGAAGCTCGTGATGCTGGAGCCACCTTTATAACACGTTCATGGGTTGCCAAAAAGTTGCGAAGAAGTGAGGACTTCGTCAAAAGAAATTGGAATAAAACTTTGGATGAATGTGAAATGGATACAACCAAATCTGGGCGCCCAAATTTGCCACTCTCTCAGGAAACAAAGGACATCATTGAAAGCGGTACGCGTAAGCGGAAAAACAGCTGTGCTAAACTTTCTAGAGAGATCGAAGTGTTGAGAGGAAAGATCGTTAGTGGTGAGATCATTCGACTGTACCGTCATAGGCAAGGTTTAAAGCCTTGGCATGAACTTCCGAAGCCAAAAAAACTCAACATCGATGACAGAATGTGGTTTGCCCATTATCTTGAAGATTGGGATGTGGATGATTTCATGCATTTAGCTGTCTCCGATGAATTTTTTGTTTACGTAACACGTCGGTCTAACTACCAAAATGATCGAGTGTGGGCCACAACACCAGATGAAATCGATGACATTGAACATTATCGCGAATTATTAAAAAGTCCAGACTGTGTTGGTGTGTTTGTTTTGTTCACTGCAAAGAAGCTCATGTGGGTGCTGAAGCCAAATGGTCAGAGTTGGGATGGACAGTATTTTCGTGATATTATTCTATCCCAGCATGTCATTCCTTTTCTAAGAAACCTAAACAATGTTATGGATGTCGATCAGGTCACACTTCTGACGATAAGGCCCCCTGCTCTAAGGCATTAGCCACTCAACAGTTGTTGCGGAACCATGAGATCGATTTCTTTGGAAATGAAGAATGGCTAGGAAATTCTCCTGACCTGAACGTCTGTGAACACATTGGATCAGTTATAAAGGACAAGGTTGAATGTCTCTTGTTTCAAGGACCTGCAGCAAATCGATTTTCGAAGGATACAATGACGCAACACATTGAAACTGTTTTAGCAAATTTGCGTAACGATCAAGATCTATTCACGTCACTTTTGGCAAGCTACCCAAAGCGAATTCAGGCTGTCTTGGAAGCCAATGGCGGGAACACCAAGTTTTAATTGTTTCTCATTAAATGCAGGATTAAATTCTCTTTTGTAAGGTATGTTTAGTTTTACTGGACCTCTAATGGTTTAGGCCATGGGCGGGGGGGGGGCTAAGGTTTATTGGAGCCCCGTACACTCATAAGAGCATAAGAGAAGAAGAGAGCCAAAATTAAGGTCGAGGGTTTTCGAGATGCCTGAACACACACCGTTTTAAAGATTGGAAGTCATAGACAGGGAGAAAGATGGATTCAGAAAGATTGTTCCAGAGTTCACCAGTTGAGTAGATGAAAGATTGAAAATACCGATTAACTCTTGCGTCAGAGATTTGGACAGAAAAAGAATGAGAAAGTGTCAGAAATCTGGTGCTGCGTGCTCTCCTTAGAGGAGGAGGCATGCAGTTAGAGAGTTCAAAAGAGCAGTGTCTGTTATAATAGCGACAGTAAAAAGAGAGAGAGAATTCCGGCGAAAAGGGCGGAAATTGACGAGACGAAAATCCTTTGATTCCACCCACTCAAGGATGGCTGTGTGCGTTCAGCCACCCCACACATGAGACGCATAGTCCAATAGTCCATACAAAGGCGGACAAGACCCCTGTACAGAGACAGCAACTGAGTAGGGGGAAAGAAATTGTGGAGGCGGTACAGCACACCTAACCTCTCAGAAATTGTTTTGGAAAAAGAATATATGTGATCTTTCCAGGAGAGATCACGAGAAAAGGAAACGCCAAGAATGTTAAGAGAAGAGGAAGGTTTGAGTTGTGTGTTGTTGAGGTTAAGGGGATAGTCGTGTGGAAGATTGTGACGAGTCGACAGATGGAGGAACTGAGTTTTTGAGGTATTGAAAGCCACAAGGTTGTTTCTGCCTCAATCCGATACAGCAGAAAGATCAGAGGTCAGGTGTTCCATACCCGTCCAACGCGAATCATGGAGTGACTGCTGAGAGGGATGTTTTGTGTGAAGCGAGTGAAGTAAAGAGTGGCATCATCGGCATAGGAGTGAATAGGACAGGAATTGCGAATTAAAAGATAATTGATAAATAAAAGGAAAAGAGTAGGTGACAGGACAGAACCCTGAGAAAAACAGTGGCCATCTACAACCGCAGCTATAGATCGGCCAGAAAGGAAATTACAGATGAAGGCACAGATAGAAGGATAGAAACCGAAGGAGGGCAGTTTGGAAATTAAAGATTTGTGCCAGACTCCATCAAAAGCTTTTGATATGTCTAGCGCAACAGCAAAAGTTTCACCGAAATCCCGAAAGGAGGATAACCAAGGGTCACAGAGATATGAAAGAAGATCGCCAGTAGAGCAACCCTTGCGGAACCCATGCTGACGATCTGATGAAAGAAGATTGTGAGAAGAGAGATTCTATTCTCTGTTGCATATTAACATTAGACCAATCGACGCGATTATTCTTACCTATTGAAGTCTTGCTATGTCGTGTTACGCATATATATATATATATATATATATATATATATATATATATATATATATATATATATATATATATATATATATATATATATTAACTTCTGTTTCTGTTAGACAACATTTTCAGTGTCTTGCCTTTGAGAAATTACGTGGTGCATCCAACTATTGTGATTTCTCACCACAACCTCTTACGTTTCAGTAGAAATGAAACGGGTTCAAGCGCTGCTTTTAAAGCTTCAAATGTTTTGGAATTTTCTTTTAAGATCCTGCCTTTCAGTTATCTCCATCGAAGGAAGAAATCACAGAGACTGATGTCAGGTGAGAGAGAAAGCCACGTAAAAGGACAGGGTCTTCAAGGAAAATCCTAAAAAGTAAAGATTTAATTTTCGTGAGTGTTCAAAGAAAATTAAATAATGACATCAGTTTTTCCCCAAAAATCACGAGTAATTTAAAAACTTAAATTTTTCACGCGAGAAATATTTAAAAATCAATCTCTTTAATTTCATATTTTCATCTATTTGCACTACATATAGGGAAAAAATTCTAAAAGAATGCAGTCGAGCGAGCTAAGAATGAATCCAGTGCTGGGCATAGTGCTCTCACGGGAAATTTCCCATCCCCAAACACTCAAGATTCCCCTAATTTCTTCATCGCCCCACGTTCTTCTATCGTCCTACTTAATTACAGCGAAAACTTGAGGAAACGGAAGGAAGATACGCTTATGAAGTAGGAAAAGTTTTAATTAGGAAACAACTCGGATTTTATATTCACAATATATATATATATATATATATATATATATATAATAATATATATATATATATATATATATAAAGGTCCAAATAACCAGCCCAAATTTGAACATCTAATATCGATTAGTTTCGGATCACTTATACCATTTTTAAGGTTAAAACATAAATAAAATACAGTAATTAATAACAACAATGAACCTCTTATTGAGTAATTTAAAACAATAAAACACAAAATAAAAGTGAGAACACATTACCTTAAAATTAAAAGATCCGTGAATGATGAATAAACACTTAAATGGGGCCTTAAATGTCATATAAACAAACTACCTAAAATATTGAGGTCATTTTCAAAATGGTTTTTGGCTAGAATGGAGCTAGCGTAACTTAGCGTAACCTAACCTGAAACAGATTAGAGGGGGTGTAAAGTCTGAGAAAGAGAAGACTTATTTGACTTAAAGTATTTTGAATTATATATATATATATATATATATATATATATATATATATATATATATATATATATATATATACGCCTCGTTGGTGTAATGATTAGCATCGCTGACTACGAATCCACCGACCCCGGGTTCGATTCTTGGTGACGGCAGTCGGCGCGTAGCAAACCCAGCTGTTCAACCTTCCATACAATAAAAATCGGTTGGTAGATAAATGGGTACCATGGGTACCCTAGTGGTTAAGAGGCTGGGCTGCTGATCGGAAAGGTCATGAGATCGAGTCCGAGTAAGAACTTTGTAAATTCTGATCACCCGTGATGGGTTATGGTTCGGATTCGACGTTAAGCTGTACAAAGGCAGAACAGGTCACCTCTTTAATAATTTAGAAATTTTGCATCTTGTCTGTAGTAATCCTTGCTCAAATGATTCTTACTGTAAACTCGTAGATAGGTATTATAGTAAGATAGTATTCCTGTTAAGAGAAGCAGGAAGTCCCCTGATTAAATCTTACAACTATCATACTAAGATTATTCCTGGATGGAATGATTTTATTGCCCCCCCCTGAAGAGGGAATCGAAAGACGCCTATGTTTTGTGGTGCATTCATGGTAGACCCAGATTAGAACCAGTATACATTAATGTGTGTAGAAGTAGAGGTCAGTATAAGGCGGCCATAAGGTGATGTAAACAGGAAGAAGAGTCTATTCGAGCATCAAAAGCCTGTGAAGTTCGCATAAATAACGATGATGATAAATTTTGGAAATTTGTTAAGAATCAAACGGGTGTCAAAAGTGTCCTCCTCCGACAATCGATAGGGTCTCGGGGTTGGATGAAATTGCAAAGCTGTGGAAAAACTACTACTATAACATTCTTAATAGTGTGAGTAGAGATAATCTTGAGATAGATTGCAGCGAAACGCCTGTGGGAGGGACAAGGGAGAATACTTTGATATCAGTTCCTGTTGTAAGAGGTTAATTAAAGAGTTAAAGACTGGTTCTGCGTCAGGGGTAGAAGACCTATCGAATGAGCACTTAAAATATGCCAATGACGTAGTATGTCTGCATATATCATTGCTCTTATTAGCCATGCTTGCTCATAGCCATATCCCTGCAGAGTTCATGAAGGTATATATCTTGCCCCTGGTCAAAAATAAGTACGGAGACATTCTGTCCATCAATAATTGCAGGCCTATTGCTGTCGCTTCCTGCTTCTCGAAACTACTAGAAAAACTCTTGTTACTCCGATTAAATGATTACCTATGGACATCTCCTAACCAGTTTGGTTTTAAAAGGTTCCACTCAACTGACCTGTGTATCTATGTACTTAAGGAAACAGTTTCTAAATACATTGACAGTAATTCAATTAGTTATAGCTGTTTCCTAGATATAAGTAAGGCATATGATAGAGTGAACCACAATATTTTATTGAAAAAACTAGAAGACAGGAAGGTTCCCATGTACATATTAAATTTATTGAAATTTTGGTATTCTCACCAATCTTTTACCATTAGGTCGGGGCAATGTATTATCCCAATGTTTTGGCTCCTCTTTTGGGGTGAGACAAGGCTCCTTGCTCTCCCCTACGCTGTTTAATGTGTATATTGACGGATTAACTGCTTCACTTAATGAGGCAACAGTGGGATGTTGTATAAATAACACAAGGATAAATAACTTTGTTTATGCCGATGATATGGTGTGAATAAGTCCCTCAGTTAAAGGTCTGGATCGGTTACTAAAAGTCTGCGAAGTGTATTCGCAGAAACATGATATTCTTTTTAATGTTACAAAAACTAAGGTTATGCAATTTCATCCTAAAAGCTATAATCAGTCAGCTGACATTAGGTTTAAAATGAAAGTTCAAGTAATTGAGGAAGTACAAGAGTAAGTATTTGGGTCAAACTATTACCAGCTACTTGAGTGATGACTCGGATATAAGAAAACAATCTCGAAGCCTTTGTGCTAAAGCGAATATGACTATAAGGGAATTTCGGTTCTGTACAAGTGAAGCTAAAGACACACACTTTCGTACTTTCTGCAGTAATAAATATATACGGACAGCAACTCTGGGTGAATTATAAAAAAGGTTCTGGCAAAACCCTAACTTTGCTGTCCAACAGATCTTTTAGACTCTTACATAAATTACCCCCGAGATGCTCAGCTTCGCAAATGTTTGCTACCCGCAATGTCCCGAGCTTCCCGGAGGTAACAAGGCGTGTTCAATACAGTCTAATGCAAAGAATTAAAACTCACCCAACCCGATTATCCAAGCTATCCATGAGTCCTGCCGTTTATCCTCACAGCTATGGACTTATTGGTACGAAAACGTCTGTTTGTAGCTCCACTTAAATTCGACATTACTGTATTATTTCTAATCAATTGTGTATATTTTTGTCCTTAGTATGTATGTGGACGGTCATTGTATTAATAATATTTATCATATGGACTATAGTCTGCCAATAAACATTTTCATTTTCATAATGCAAACCCGCAAGGAAAATTCATTCATTTCACGTGTTAATTGTGAAATTCATCCCATGGTCACTGCAAATTTGGTGAAAAATGCAAATTCTACCATCCGAACATATGCAAGACCTACGCGACATATGGAACCTGCCAGTTCGGGAGAAAATGCTACTACCATCATCTCCCGACAAGTTCAAAGGACAAGTTTCAAATGACAGCAGAAGGAATGTGAGAAAAAAAATATGTGCCCAAATAGAAACAAAACACAAATAGCACTCAAAATTTTTTCACCATCTCGGACACAATACGGCTGCTCAGTCTTATACAGCACATGCAGCTGACACAGCTGGGAACCCTCGAGCCGGCGCTACATGGCAAGAAGCTACCAGAACAGGTAGGCGGGAACGGATCCATCTCGGAGGACCACAAGGCTACAAAACACGCGATATCAAAGGACAACGAACTTAAAATGCACAAGGGACAATGCAAACAAAGAACATGAACATTGTCCTGGCAAATATTCAAGGAATAAAACCGAACAATTCACTAAAAGTTTCGTACCTGAAAGGTTTTATGGACGAAACAAGGGCGGACATCGCATGCCTCACAGGAACATCTTTAAAGACTGCCAAAGAAACTGCGAACACTGGATCGATAAAAAAGAATTGCATATCGATGGATTCAACTCACTAAGAGCGGATAGAACAGCGAGACGTAAAGGTGGCTGTGCTATTTATATACATGAGAGTCATATGACACTCATTTATGACAGAGACGGTAATAAGTAAATCTAATAGTTTCGTGGAAACCCTTCCAGTGAAAATAGAGAAACTAAACGTGGTACTGATAGTCATCTATAGACCTCCAAACTCTCCAAATGAAAAATTTTCGATGCCAGTGATGATATCAGAAACCAGGGCTGTGGAGTCGGTGATAAAATTTGCCGACTCCAACTCCGACTCCGACTCCAAAAATTTTAACATTCCGACTCCAGAAATCTGACTTGCATAATTACGACTCCGACTCCGACTCCGATGGAATGTTAAGGCCAAATTGATTATGATTAGCTTTATTAGGCCAATGGAGATTCATAAACAAGGCATTTCGTCACCACCACATGACTCATCAGGTTACTTAGTGGCTGTAACTATGCCTTAATGGCTTTTTTTATCTTTATTCAAAAATTACAATAAATCCCAAAATACAAACTGATTGAAGCTTAAACAAAATAAGATTATTATTGGTTTAGCAAATTAATATGTTTTTGTATTATTATAAACATCCGTAACAAAATGTACTAACCTAAACTGAATTTTTTAATTTCCTTATTATTAATTATGTTAATTAATTAATTATAATCCTTATTAATTATAAGCAACTATATTTATATATTATTTATATTTATATATTTATATATTATATATTATTTACATATTATATTATATATTAAAACATTAGGTTAAATCTATTTATTCATAAAATTGAGCTAGGCCTAGGCCTAGGCTGCTATGGTTATAGTTGAAGGATTTGCACCAACTCCGACTCCGACTCCATCCAACTATGCACTTCCGACTCCGACTCCACTCAAAATTGACCGACTCTCCGACTCCTGACTCCGACCGACTCCGACTCCACAGCCCTGTCAGAAACCTAATAAAGTCCATAAACTCTCCATCCCCTAATATAATACTCTGCGGCGATTTTAATTTCCCATTTATAAAATACAAAAAGGTAGGTGGAAATATATTTATACAGCAAGAAAAGGGAGGCACAAGAGAGGACCAGGAGCAAGCAAAAATACTGATGGCTCTCACAAACGAGTTTTTGCTGACACAGGAGATAACAGAAAATACCAGAAAAAATAACTGCCTGGATCTGGTATTCACAAATAACACGAACTTCATTGCCGATATAAAAATAACTCCAACTATTATCTCAGACCACAATATAATTGAGTTATCAACAAATATGGCGATAAATTTAAAAGACAATACACATACGGAAGGAAGAAGCAAATTTGGAGCTTTTAACTTAAATTCTAAGACCAGAAATTGGGAAGAAATCAGATCACACATGGCCCAAATAGAGTGGAGAACAGTTCTAGAGAATAAAATAACTGAGGAAATGCTAACAACCTTGGAGAAAAGAGGCTGAGAATTTTGGAAAAATATGCTCCGAAAGCACAGCCAGAAGGAAAGAGGAACTGGCTAGAGAGGCAAAAAAGAATATATACAGTATGTCCCACAAAAAAGTACACCCAACTTTAGATTGTACTAACTCCTCCAAAAATTGAGATATTTTGGATCTGTTTGTTTGATTTAATATAGCAAATTATTCTTTGTTAACGTTCAAATTTATTCATGTTTAAAGGAATTAGTGTTTAAGCATCTGCTTTTAACTGAAGGGTACAACAAAATGGATTGCGCAAAATTGGTCAATGAAAAAATAATGTGTGGGCTATCGATGTAATGAAAAGACAAATACATAATAATACTAGATACTTTAACATAATTTTAATAAGATACAAAGCAGATTTTTCTTTATTCCTTATTACAAAAGTTATGCTTAGTTTCGTTTTATTTCAACATGACCGCCATTCCTATCGATACAAATCTGGAGTCGAGCTCTCATCTTCCCCATCACTCTTTTGATAAGATCTGGATTGTCTTTTAACAAGTTGATTTCAGCTGTGATGCGAGTCCTCAAATCATCTAAATTGATAGGTTGTGATGCAAATACTCTATTTTTCAAATGACCCCATAAAAAGTAATCACACGGGATCAAGTCAGGGCTTCTGGGAGGCCATTCAATGTCATGGCCTGTCATGGTCTTTTACGATGGTAATCTAAATGGTGAAGCTTACCTAGAAATGATAGACCGAGAAATCCTTCCACAATTACGTATTGCTTATGGAAACCGATTTAATCGTATTTGGTGGGTGCAAGACGGAGCTCCTGCTCACAGGAGAGTTATTGTGAAGGAACGCTTGCAGGAAGTCTTCCACCAAAGAGTAATTGCTACAGGCCATGACATTGAATGGCCTCCCAGAAGCCCTGACTTGATCCCGTGTGATTACTTTTATGGGGTCATTTGAAAAATAGAGTATTTGCATCACAACCTATCAATTTAGATGATTTGAGGACTCGCATCACAGCTGAAATCAACTTGTTAAAAGACAATCCAGATCTTATCAAAAGAGTGATGGGGAAGATGAGAGCTCGACTCCAGATTTGTATCGATAGGAATGGCGGTCATGTTGAAAGAAAACGAAACTAAGCATAACTTTTGTAATAAGGAATAAAGAAAAATCTGCTTTGTATCTTATTAAAATTATGTTAAAGTATCTAGTATTATTATGTATTTGTCTTTTCATTACATCGATAGCACACACATTATTTTTTCATTGACCAATTTTGCGCAATCCATTTTGTTGTACCCTTCAGTTAAAAGCAGATGCTTAAACACTAATTCGTTTAAACATGAATAAATTTGAACGTTAACAAAGAATAATTTGCTATATTAAATCAAACAAACAGATCCAAAATATCTCAATTTTTGAAGGATTAGTACAATCTAAAGTTGGGTGTACTTTTTTGTGGGACATACTGTGTATATATATATATATATATATTATATATATATATATATTATATATATATATATATATATTAGGGTGGTCCTCAAAATGAACTTGAAAATTTCTTATTCGGAATTCGGGATATTATTCCTTCTCCTTGGAAACTGCTATAAACCAATTTTTAGCAAATTTAAAAAAGTTTTAGAGGTTGCACAATAAGCTGTAATGTTTAATAGCTCATTTAGTGTTATACTGTATAATACTTGGTATGAGTTTGCATATTGTCCAGCTTCCGGGTCCCCTCACCACGTGGGGTGAGTATTATCCTCTCAATGGAGGGGGTATCATGGTTGCTAGCCCCTTCTTGTACCCTGGTTGGACTCTGGAGGCCTTCAACTATGGTCTTACTCGAATTCGGAAACCTTTTCCGGTGATCTTCAATGACTTGGAGCAGATATTGTTTTTATTCTTCATTTCTAGTGATTCTGGTGGTGTAATCTTGCATTAAGGCTACGCAACGTTTTGCTACATCATTAACAACTTTCAAACTTTTGAGGATTGTAGAAGTTGTTTGATATTTTGGAATGTCAGACCATTTTGATGGGTCTTCGCTATTCGGCATCCAAAAATTAAACATCTAGTCCGAGCTTAGAGAATAGCAGTCGGGAGTTTATGGTTATAAATGATGAAATATCTTTCGTTTCTACTTTATCAATTTGTATTCTTCGAGGAGGGTCTTCAGCTCCTTCATTGTCAAGTGCGGCAGCCATTTTTCTCTTCGTTTCTGTAGACAAGCGGTCATCAAAAAAGGACAAGCCCACTAGATGTTCACTCAAGTACCATAAGTGATTTCCAAAAGCAGTACTTGCACACTTGGGGATCTCAGAATTCGGGTATCTTTTGATATCTCGAAAAAGTTCGAGATCATTTGCAGGATTCATAACTGCCTGAGGACATTGAAACCAGGCCTTCACGTACACTTTCGTGATAAAAACCGTAAATTCTCTCAGAGCATTCACTTCACGCGTTATCAAGCATAACTGCCAACGGAAGAGAAAAATCCTCAGAGTAAATTAGCTTTGCTAACCAACGAGCACGGTGCAGAGCTCCTGGTCGTCTAAGTTTTATCCCACGTGGCGATTCTTCTCCCAAAAACATCAAGAAGTTCTTTGTAGTCATCTTTGAGCTGCTGTTCTAGTAAGTTCTTTCTAGCAAAACGTACTTATTTCTTCTTTTCATTGAGAAATGTCCATCTTTCTTTTTTCGTCATTATCGATGGGCTCCAGCTTTGTCTTGTCAATTGACGTCCATTGCTGCTGAAATCTCTTGAACAAAGCAATTTCAGGACCCGAAGAAGCCCCATGAAGCTTAACAGATACCTTCTCGATGACAATTTCTAGTATGTGGTGTCGGCAAGCGAAATGTAGAAGTTCTTTTTGAAGTCTCTGTTCATTTAAGATGCATGCTCCCCTTCAGCATCCAGTATTGCTGGCGGTAGTGTCAAAAGCCATTCCCTGGACTTGATCAGTCAGATTCCAGTCTTCTAAACACTTTATGACGGCTGATGCAATTTCTTCTGATGTTTCTGTCGGGAGTTTTGGTACTCCAAGAAGCTTACAGACTTTATGTCCAGATAATAACACTAGCAGGCGGCCAACTCTCTCTTTTCCTGTGGTATCAGTCAACATTTTTCCGTCCCAGTGGAGTTTTTGATGCAAAAGTGTCTTTGATGTTTTCTGCAGCCTTTTTACGGAAAGTCTTTCGTGCCTTGCGGATGGAGCTCCTATTGATGGCTAAAGACGTAACATCATGTCCGAAACTGTGCAGTTGCAGCGATGATGTATAATGCTGATAGGTCGCTTGTTTTTGTTCTGTCTAAAGCCTGAGCCAAGTCATTTGTTATGATATTTGTTGAGCGGAATCTTTTTGAAGTCGATGGGCCTTCCTCACTTGAAGTGCATGTTGTTTTTGTATTAATGTTGTGATCATTGTCATTGCTATCACTGTCACTACTGCTGCTTCACTCTAGTTAGTATTTCAGTTTGCCTTTGAATTTCTTCTTCATGCTTTCGTCTTTGCCTAGCAAATTTTTGTTTCTTGATCTGTTTCTTATTCTCTTTAGCTAGCCATTTGACATCGGTGCCAGACGTGTGACCTTTCCTTCCTTCCTTGTCTTTGAGCTATGAGAAACTGCCTGTCCTCCTCGATTTTAATGAGAGAAAAAGCATCTTCATGGGCGATGTCATATAGTTCTTAGAGTTTTGAGATGAAATCTGCTTCATGAGAGACCTGCTTAGATTATGAGATTTGCCCTTTTTAAGAGATTGCCATTCTGAGTGAAGTTTCAGTAATCTCTTCATGAGATCATGTTGATGAGCTGTTGGGATACTAGCTTTCTCCCAAAATTATGTCACAACTTTTAAGGTTTCCTTTGCATTCTTTTAAAGTTAATTTCATTTCTGTGTGATGGTAAAAGAACAAAGATAAAACTTCGCATCTTGTAGGAAGTTTACTGCCAAGAATTTGGGACGAAGGTTGGCCAATATCTCGGAAGCCAAATGTTTGTCTTGGCACGGGTTCTGCCTCCAGTACACGATATGATTATGGTAAGCAGCGTGTTTTCCCTCAGCAGCACAGAACAACCGAATTGTTAGTACCAAAGCAGCAACAGTGCTCTCTCAGTCAGTATACTGCAGTGACTGAGAACTTGTGTTTCAGGAAGAGCAGGAGAGACGAGGAGTGGTGTCTGTACGAAGGGAAAGAGAAATTGTCCAGTTTCTGCTTTCATCACATCTCTCACAAGAGTAATTATTATTATTATTATTATATTGTATATTATTAAATATATATTAAGTTTATTATAATAATTATTATATTAGTTATTTTTATTATTTTATAATAATTATATATAATTTTTTATATATCTATCACATTATTAAATATTATTTTACTAAATTAAAAATTCTGAAGAAAAAGTATCATAAATATAATGCTTAAAATGGTTCATAATTTTCGTATCATACTCGTATAAAATTGAGACGAAAATTTTCCACCCGTCTGTGCAACCTCTAAAAAACTAATCATATTTTCACTAAAATTTATCAAAAGTGTTTTCAAGTTATTAAGAATAAAATGCAAGGTTTCCAACTGAGTGGACCGAAACGTTTGGCCAATGAATGTTGAGAGTCGTATCTCTTGTTTTCATATTCATTTGAGGATAAGGTTCCCGAAGAACACTTCTATCGTAACTATATATATATATTATATATATATATATATATATATATATATATATATATATATATATAATATATATATATAGAGGGCCATTCAAAAAAGACTCAGTTTAAATTGCTTATATTTCGTATATTGTTAACGTACAGGAATGACTTTTGTATTAGTTTACAGCGTACACCTGCGAGTTTTGTTACCGCTTAGGCCTAGTAGCGTAAGGCGCTAGGCGAACGACTCTTGTAGCCTAAGGTGTAGTAGCGCGTCATTAGTCAGTGTTTAGGAAGATGTACACTTTACAACAACGTGTGTTTATAGCTACAAGAGTCGTTCGCCTAGCGCCTTACGCTACTAGGCCTAAGCGGTAACAAAACTTCCAGGTGTACGCTGTAAACTAATACAAAAATCATTCTTGTACGTTAACAATATTACGAAATATAAGCAATTTAAACTGTTGCGTCTTTTCTGAATGGCCCTCTATATATATATATATTGTACAGCATTAGATTCATTAAATGAAGGATGTTCAGAATCCATTGTACTCGGCTTGCTTTATTCATTCCATTCCCGTAAAGTGGATGTTTTCGATGCTTTATTACTTCGGTTAGAGGGGTTTGGAGTGCTTCGCTCCGTTCTCAAAGAGGTTATATATACTGTAATTCAGCTGCAGAATAAGTGGAATGCCTCTATCCAAAAACAGAAATTGTGAAGCTCGTTCGCCGATTTCTCTTCAAATTGAGGAGAACTTACTTAATGAAAGGTTTAATTACATCATTTCAATAACATCGAGCGATGAATGCGAAAACGCGAATCAAAAGGATATATATATATATATATATATATATATATATATATATATATATATATATCACAATACTGTGCAAAAGTCAGAGACCACTGTCGATCTGATAACTATTAGATAATCTGTTGTATGAAAATTGGTTTTGATACTAAAATACATATTAAGTAGAACCTCTGGTTCATATTAACGTATAACTAAGTTACTACTTAAGTGTATAAAGTTGTATAAGCTGGATGACCCTCTAGTCTGCATAAATTGGACTTGAGGGTTGATTCATTATATTACTTATAACGCATGTGTTTAAAGATCTAGCGAACTATTACTGATGGATCTGCAGTAAATGCTCCTAAGCTATTGTTATATCAATATTTACAATTAAAAGTATTGACATACTAGTCACTTAAATTCTGCAAAACAAATTTATCCAAAACGTTTCTCATTATAATCCTAATTCATGCTTTTTTTTCTTTCACAGGCTTAAGAAATGACAAAAAGTACAATTTCTGATATTAAATATAAAATAATACATTTGCATGGTGAGGGACTGAGTCAAAGAAAAATAAGTGGATCTACAGGCGTTTCCAAAACTGGTGTACAAAAAATCTTGGCTCGTCACAGCTCAAATGGAATCCAGCTGATCGCCCTAGATCAGGGAGGCCCTCTAAGCTTTCTCCATCTGATCTACAATATCTAAAGTTACTTCCCTTCGAGACAGACGCAAATCCAGCACTTCACTTGCAGCAGATCTCGAAAAAACAATAGGTGTCTCAGTTGATCCCTTTACTGTATGAAGGAAACTTAACTCAGTACGTCTTAAAAAACGTGTTGCAGCAAAACAGCCACTTTTAAGGAATGGAAATAAAGAGAAGAGAAGAAAATGTGCTTTGGAACACAAGTATTGGACATCTGAGACCTACTGAATTAAGCTTCCTTCGTACAGTAGAAGGATCAACTGAGACACCTGTTGTTTTTTCGAGATCCGCTGCAAGTGAAGTGCTGGATTTGCGTCTGTCTCGAAGGGAAGTTTATTAAAAAAACCAATGTGCATAATGAAGTAATACAGTACATTCAAACTAAGAAAATATAAGAAAATGCCAGAAACTTAACTGATTCGTCAGCCAGACTCTGTACTGAACGGACGCATTTCCTGAGCTCTCTGATATGCATCTACTTTTGCATATTGCTGATAATTTTACTTTTGCCAAGTTTTGAATTTTATATATCGGGTCATCCCATAAGTAGTGTCGTTTTTTAGATCGGAATTTGAAGGACAAAAAAAAACTCGACAAACTTTTTAATCTAGTATATATTTTCCATCGGAATCAATGACACTCTGCCAACGTCCTACAAGCTTTTCAATGCCATGTTTATAAAATTCAGGCGGTATTGAGGCAAAAAACGTACAAAGACTGGTGTGCAGGTCATCTAAAGAAGTATACTGTTTCTCGTCAAGATAGTTTTGCAGACTCCTGAAGAGATGATAATCTGAAGGCGCAAGGTCTGGAGAATATGGAGGATGTGGAAGTTTTTCCCACCCAAGCTCCTCAATTTTTGCAGAAGTGATCTGAGCGGTATGAGGATGCGTTGTCGTGGTGGAACACGATTCCTTTCCGATTAACCAAAGAAGGGCTCTTTTCTTTTAGTGCAGTGTTCACCGAGGGTGAAGATATGGTTTTGGCTGTGGTGTCGCTGGTTCTCCGGCACAAACCCACTGTCGACGGCGCTTAACATTCTGGTACAGTATCCACTTTTCATCACCAGTCACTAAACGGTGCAAAAACGGATCTTGGAGTTTACGGGAATGAAGAGCTGTGCTAATGTTTACCCGCACCCTCAGATTGTCGACCGACAATTCATGTGGCACCCATTTTCCTAACTTAGGCACTTTCCCGAGTTGTTGCAAATGTCGATGGATGGTGGACGGGGATGAATTGAGTTTCTGGGCCAATTCTTCGACAGTTGTTGAACAGTCTTCTTCAAGTGCGGCTAACAGCAGGTCATCATCAAACTCAGCAGGGCGTCTAGAGCGTGCTGCATCTGTCAAACAGTCACCATTCCTAAACTTTTGAAACCATCTTTGACATTTCTTCACATGCAGAATATCGTTGCCATAAACGTCCTGAATGTTTCGCGTTGCTTCAGTAGCACTATTCCCTTTTTTGAACTCGTAAAGCATTATATGCCTGATATGCTTTTCTGATACCGCCATGTTTATGAGGGTTCACATAAAACAAAACACACGTCTTCGCTGGTCAAGGTCTGTAAAGTATGTAGCGAAACACGATAGATCTCCTCTTAGATATAACCATCGGAAAATTTATGCTTAAACCGAGTAGGACTAGTTTAAACTTAATCTATCGTAAAAACATTACTTATGGGATGACCTGATACTTGTGTTTATATTCATATTGTTATCGTTAAGTAATTGAATATTAGTGGTTTTTAGCGATTTAGAAGTTTTCTTAGCGTGCCGGCTTAATTTAACTTAAACTTGTGACGGTTATAAACTAATTTTAACTGCGCGATGCCGTCGCAGAAAGCGTCGTGTGTTAGGTGTGGGGTAAACCGGTGGTATTCAGATTTTAAAGATTATAACGGCGATCCTATGGCGATTACCGAGAGATCAGTTTGTTTCTTTTGCGAGTTAAGGGAGGAAATAGTTGACATAAAACTTGATGAGGTAACGGAAAGACTTGCAACGCTTGATGAGGGCAGGGGTAGGGCTACCGTTGACGAAAGCCGAACCAATACTAACGTTGAAGACGTTAGTAATTTGAAGGGTGAGGTGAATAACCTAGTTTCTAGTTTAGGTAGCTTATCGGGAAGGTTGGATAGAGTTGAGGAAGGGGTTAAGGTTGGTCCGAGATTAGTAGATGGGGAGGGATTTAGAGAAGTTAAGGGTGGAGCTAGGCCGCGTACGTTAGGTGATAGAATCCCCCCCCCCATTGAGGTTTCGAACCCTTTCGTCCATTTGGAAAGGGACGTGAATGAGGGGGAAACTATTTTAATTGGGAACTCTTTAGTGCGCCATATAGACACAGTTCGTGAACGGCATCCAACCAAGAGGAGGAGGGTATGTCTCCCAGGGGCCAGGGTTGACAGAGTTAGAGACGAAGTGGACAGGATTGACGTTGCCTCCCGTCACTCGATGTTGGTGACGATGGTAGGGAGCAACGACTCGTATAGGCCCGATACGAGAATGCCTGACCTTTTGGAGAGATATAGGGGATTAATTAGGTCCCTAAAGGCGAGGTCAGATAGGTCTTTAGTTCTAAGTATTACCCCTAGGCACGGTTTGGGTCTTAGGATTGTCTAAAACGATATTTTTTAATACTAAATTAGAAGAGATTTGTGCTGAGGAAAATGTACCCTTCGTAAAGCTGTGGTCAGAATTCAGTGATCCTAGCCTTTTTATAAAAGATGGGGGTGCATTTTAATGAAATAGGTAATGCTAGGCTAGGTAGGTTAATTGACGAAAACGTACGAAAGCTGTATAGGTCGAAGCCTTCTTTAAACGTTGTGGGTCCGGGGAACGCGGGCCCGACGTGAAAAATAGCTTAAAACCCCGGCCCGTGGTAAAAAATAACTTAAACGTCTTTTATTGTAACGCGCGTAGTATTAGAAATAAATTAAACGAATTTAAGGCGATAATTTATTCTGGCAACTACGATATAGTTGCTATCACTGAAACGTAGTTAAATACCGTGACTCGGGACTTGTTGGGGGAACTTGATATACCGGGTTTTAAACTCTTTACTAATGATAGGTTACATAGGGTTGGTGGCGGCGTTTTGCTGTACATTCGTGATTCCCTTAGGGCTATCGAGGTTAAGATAGATTTTCCGGCAGCAATTAATGCGATATGCGTTGAAGTTAGGGCGCGTAGTATTAGTTTTAATTTTGTTGTTGTTTATAGAGACCTCCCGTTCAACCCCTCGATACCGATACTAGATTTTACTCACTTGGTAACTTTATTGACAATCGGAATACTTTAATTGTCGGAGACTTTAACTGCCCTAATGTTAATTACGAGACTTTTACTGGTAATGAGGAGGGTTTGAGATTGATTGAGTTCATGGAAGATAATTTTTTACGACAGATGGTTACCGAACCAACGCGCGGTGACAATATTTTAGATTTGGTGATGACGGATGGCGAAAATATAGTCGATGGTTTAGAAGTAGGCGAGAGTTTAGGATGTAGTGATCATCAAATTCTTAGGTTTTAGTTATTGATAGAAAACACTAAGGATAGTAACGTAATAGAAGTCCCTGATTTTCGTAGGGCCAATTTTGATAGTTTTGCGGATACGATGAGAGTAGTGGACTGGGATAACTTATTTATGGGTAATGACACAAATTAGCATTGGAAGGCGTTTAAAGAAAGTTTTATGAATATTGAAAGGGAGTTTATTCCTCGTAGGCCCAAGCGCGCTAGAAATCATGGTAGGCCCAAGTGGTGGACTAGGGAAATAGGCGAGTTCATAAACGAGCGTAACAGAGCCTATAGACTTAATAAGCTCAATGGCACGGCAGCTAACTTCAATAGATATATCGAGCTTAGACGTCAGGTTAAACGATCAGTTAGGAATGCTAAGCGTAATTTAGAGATACTTATAGCTGCGGATAGTAAACATACTCCAAAAAAGTTTTTTGAATACGTCAATAATCGTAAGCCGATAAAAGATAACATAGGCCCTCTAGTGGATGTTAACGGCGCTTTGGCTTCTGACGCTCAGGCGATGGCGGGTATTTTGAATAACTTTTTGCGACAGTTTTTACGGTAGAAGACGTAAATAATGTCCCCGACGTGGACGATATCGTTCCATTTAGTAACGAGACTATTTTGGATGAAATAACTGTTTACAAGGGTGAGATTGCGCATTATATCGATAGGCTAAAAGTTAGCAAGGCTCCAGGCCCTGACGCTTTTTATCCCAGACATTTGAAAGACGTTATCGTAGGCCCCTTAACGAAGATTTTTAATCAGTCACTCGAAACGGGGATTATTCATGAAGACTTCAAATTAGCTAACGTCACGCCCTTTTTTAAAAAAGGCGACCACACAGTAGCTAGCAATTTTAGGCCCATTAACTTAACGTCAATTGTCGGTAAACTTTTGGAATCCGTAGTTAGGAATCGTATCATCGATTACTTAGAAAGTAGAGATTTGATTAATAGTAGTCAGCATGGGTTTGGAAGACATAGATCTTGTTTAACTAATTTGTTAGAATTTTATAACGAAATAGTGCGCGAATACGATAGGCATAGAGCGGCTGACGTTATTTATTTAGATTTTAAAAAGGCGTTCGATACAGTTCCGCATAGAAAATTAATTGCGAAGGTTGAAGCGCACGGTATACGCGGTCAGGTAGCTAACTGGTTAGAGGAATGGCTTCGTGCTCATTGCTATTCGTAATTTACATTAACGACATAGATGTAGGATTGACTAGTTACGTGTCAAAATTCGCGGACGATACGAAAATAGGCGGTAAGGTTGTTAACGAGGACGATAGAAATAGGCTCCAAGACGATGTAAATAGGATTATGGAGTGGACGGATAAGTGGCAGATGCAATTTAACGTAGACAAATGTAAAGTATTGCATATAGGTTCTCGTAACAATAATTACACGTACACGATGGATGATAGAGAGTTAGCGAGCGTTGACGAAGAAGTAGATTTAGGCGTACGCGTATCTAAGGATTTAAAAGTTTGGAAACAGTGCCTGGAGTCTTGCGCTAAAGCTAGTAGGATGTTAGGCTTCATAGCGCGTAATTTCGAATTTAAATCGAAGGATATTATATTGCTCCTTTGCAAGTCCCTAGTTAGGCCTCATTTAGAATATGCCGTTCAGTTTTGGTGCCCGTATTTGTGTGAGGATATTGATAGGTTAGAAAGAGTTCAGCGTCGTGCCACGAAACTAATTCCGTCATTGCGCAACAAGCCTTATGAAGATAGGATTAAAGAGTTGGACTTGCATTCACTCGAAACTAGGAGATTAAGGGGGGAGCTTATTGAAGTTTTGAAAATCGTTAATAACATCGAAAACGTAAATTTTGACAAACTGTTCACTTTCGATAATAGCAGTACTCGTAATAACGGATTTAAGTTGCGTGGTAGACGTTTCATTACTAATATCGCTAAAAACTTCTTTACGTTTAAAGTAATTGATAAATGGAATAATCTTCCCGCGTCAGTCGTGAACTCTACCAGCGTTAATATGTTTAAGAACCGTTTAGATAGGCATTTTAAAAATATTAACGTTGTTTAAAATAAAAAAAACAATTAGCAATTAGCTCTGGGGGTGGTGGTCGAAGGTGAGTCTGTTGACGATTAATGCCAGCAATAAAATTATAAAAAAAAAAAAAAATTAGACTAACACGAACGTACATGTAGCTCATAGCTTAAACTAACCCACTTTTTGTTATACTCTATCTACTTTTTTTTTAATCCTCTCCTTACTTGCATGTCTGTAGTTTGCATGGTATGACAATGAGTTAAGAATGTGTTTGCATCGTTTGTAAGCGTTCTTATTTTACTTCTTTTCATCTTTCACCCCTCTCCTGTTCTCTCCGACTATTTTTCTGACTTGTCGGCAGTGGCCGGCGGATGATGATGGCGAGTCTTTTTTCTCTTTTTCTGAATGAATGTTAACGCACGAGTGATAGGTGTTGCTACTTCACCCCTTATTCTCTTCTCTTAACCCCCTACTCTTTCCTTTCTCTCAGGCTAACCTTAGAGTGGATCTTAGGGTCTTTGTTAGCCTTAGCTTCTGTAGATCTGTAAAGTATAGAATTATTGAGAGGAAAACATACAGGTATTTCTTTTCTTAAACGCAGCTAATACTGTACTCAACTAAAAGTCAACTTTGTCCCTTTCCCTCATCTGATTTATGTACCAGTAGTTAAATTTGGTAAAATTAAACCCCCGAAATAATACACCAAAATGCATCAAAATACACACTGATAACCCATTACTGGTCATTATTATCATTATACTATATACAGTATATGTACGAGTAACTGTGGAATGTTACCCCACTCTTTCACTTTCAGTGAACGGAGGATTCTAATTTTGGCAGAAATATTATGATAAAAATATATGAAAACACCCACTAACATGAGAAAATAATTCCCCCCCCCCAAAGTGTTTAATAAAAATCCAGGTGGGCAAAAGTGAATTACCCACTCTGGTGCCAACCCTGGTGTCTCTGGGGTTGGAGTTGTGTATATATTAAATAGGATTAAATAGAATTATTAATGAAATGAATGGTTTTTTTTAGCAAGTATAATAGTTGTGAATTGTAAATAATGAAGTAGTGCTATTGAATGAAAGTGTTCACAAATATTTATTACATTTATCAAGAGAACAGTTTTGTTTTAATTTAATTTGTGAGATCAAAGCTTTCAGGTTATAACTAAAAGCAGGCAATCAGAGGGACGCTTACACACACACATACACCAACACACACACATGCGCGCGCATCTCCGCATGAGTGAGGTAGCAACTTCTTAAATCCATGCATCTAAACACACACACACACCACACACACACACACCGTAAACATTACTTCATTTTCGCATAGGAACGAACGACTTTGGTTCGTTAAAGTAATCCTTTATCGGAGAAACACAAGCGATAAATCGTGCTTACTCTTATATTCGTTAACGATTTCAAGATGAATAGAACACTTTACCCGGCAAGATTAATTTTTTTCTATACATTATATCCAAAAAGTCTGCACCGAGTGTGGTTAGCGAAAGTGGACCCCACCTTCCCCCTTAAAAAAAATCCAAAACACCCCACGAAACCCGCTTTATTAATTGTCAACTTTATTTATATGCATTATAATTTGGAGCCTTTTTTTTTAATTACTATAATTATAGTATCATAATAACTGATTAGGCCTAATATGTTTATCACTAAGTATTCATGTAAAATTGAAATATATCGTATCATATATATATATCGTAAAGAACGACGCTTGTATAGGAGATATTCCGCGCAAGACGAGAGAGAGAGAACGGAACAAATGAAAAAATGAGGTAACCACCTGGGAATCGAACCCGGGATCTTCCGATTGCCGGTCAGACGCGATAACCATTACACCATGGACCTCACTCTTCCAAATGCCGTAATTCTTCTACATACTCGCAGAAACCAATGCCCCAAGGGGGCACCTCCCGCATGCCGTAACATTATATACATTCAACTGCAAAGAACACGCAGTATAAATAACGTAAAGAACGACGCTTGTATAGGAGATATTCCGCGCAAGACGAGAGAGAGAGAACGGAACAAATGAAAAAATGAGGTAACCACCTGGGAATCGAACCCGGGATCTTCCGATTGCCGGTCAGACGCGATAACCATTACACCATGGACCTCACTCTTCCAAATGCCGTAATTCTTCTACATACTCGCAGAAACCAATGCCCCAAGGGGCACCTCCCGCATGCCGTAACATTATATACATTCAACTGCAAAGAACACGCAGTATAAATAACGTAAAGAACGACGCTTGTATAGGAGATATTCCGCGCAAGACGAGAGAGAGAGAACGGAACAAATGAAAAAATGAGGTAACCACCTGGGAATCGAACCCGGGATCTTCCGATTGCCGGTCAGACGCGATAACCATTACACCATGGACCTCACTCTTCCAAATGCCGTAATTCTTCTACATACTCGCAGAAACCAATGCCCCAAGGGGGCACCTCCCGCATGCCGTAACATTATATACATTCAACTGCAAAGAACACGCAGTATAAATAACGTAAAGAACGACGCTTGTATAGGAGATATTCCGCGCAAGACGAGTATGTAGAAGAATTACGGCATTTGGAAGAGTGAGGTCCATGGTGTAATGGTTATCGCGTCTGACCGGCAATCGGAAGATCCCGGGTTCGATTCCCAGGTGGTTACCTCATTTTTTCATTTGTTCCGTTCTCTCTCTCTCGTCTTGCGCGGAATATCTCCTATACAAGCGTCGTTCTCTTACGTTATTTATACTGCGTGTTCTTTGCAGTTGAATGTATATATATATATATATGCATTTAACTGCAATGACCACGCAGTATATGTCGTTTCTATTCATATATATATATATATATATATATACACTCCTGTAGTAACTTTTACAGTATGTAAATACTTGAACTTTTAAAGCCTAAAAAGTATTATCATTGCATTTGACTACAATCTTTAAAATTAAATATATTTTTATTATTTTCCAGTTTTAAAAATGTGTTAAAATGTTGTCCGTACGACACTTTATTACTTTAATAAGAGCGTAATAAACAAAACTTTGAAAGGCATGAAAATATTTACAAACAAATAATAACAATAATAATTAAGGTGATTTGGTGTTTATACCATTTATAAAATGAATAGATAATTACGCAAAGTTAAAATATAAAACAAATAATAAAATGGAAAGTAAAGAAATATAAGAAATGATAATTTGCCGAATGTTTGCAGTATTTACACTGCGCTTTAGTTAGCTCAGTATTATTTTCTACAATCCTTATTACTTCATTGCATTCACGAGCGATTTCTCTTCCTGACCCAAAAAGCAAAATGATTTATTAAATTTACTATTACATTTGTTTGAATTCATTAAATTCAGTAGCACTATAGACTAAGTTAGACTGAAATGTAATTATAATTTTATATTATTATAAACCTCAGTATTTAAAAATATTGTGGATAATGAAAAGTCAATATCCATGATTCTATTTAGTATTCAAATTTATGCAAGGTGTCCCATAAGTGAATTACATTCGAGGAAAAGGCAGAGGCACTTTCCTGAGGAGTGTAACTCGCTTCCATATTAGCCAGTGTGTTTTATTCTACCTGCAACAGTAAAAAGGTCCCGAAACAAGACGTCAATTCGAACATTTGTTTTAGTTCTGAAATAAATTTTCTTGCGAGACTGGACTTATGGACACACTGTATAATGAAATGGTGTAAAACCTGAAAAGTAACCAAACGGGTTCAGTTATTAAAAGGCTGAAGTACTTTAAAAATAAACCTACACCAAGTACACGTAATTATTAAAGTTTTAAACTAATATGAAATTATGAATCTGTTAAAACCAATATACTCAGTACCTCAACAGACAACACTTCTGTCTTTCTCCAACACTTTCATTCTGTATAATGAGTTACTCAGCTTCAGAGCGAAAAGTTTTGAAAAAGGAAAACCCAAACAAAAGGATCAGGGTCCTTAATTTAAGGCTTAACCCTGTCAGGATTCAGGAAGTTGGGGTACTGAGTACTGAGTACTGACCACTGACCACTGACCACTATAACATTCATCTAGTGAGTGCTGACTACTATAACTATGGCTGTGACAGTGACCCGTTAATCTTTCTTGTTCTGAAGGATTAAAATTAAACTTGCAAGGTCTTTAAGACTTAGAGCGATCTGATAGGTTGATATATGTACTGTTAATGGGAGGGAAAAGAGAGGGTCATGGATCAGCCTCTGAGGGGATTTTGAGACTGGCATTACTTTAACTGGTTTTTGTTTTCTTTTTCTTTCCTTTGTATTTTAATGTATTTAGTTTTTATAAATTGTTTTTCATCCGTTTTAAGCGCTTTTTTTAGGAAGATTTTTCTTCGTCACTAGTGAAATCCCTTTGAGATTGGTATTTTATTAGGTATTTAATTAAATTATGTTTGAATATAATGTGCAGACCCTGGCCAAATTATTAGAATCACCAGTCAAAAGTTACATTTCTTTACAGAATTTCGCTCAACCTTCATTTGATGTTTTCCTCAGAGAGTAGCCAAAAAATGATTCAACTCTGAAAACTGCTTCTCTTTTTGCATTTCGAGAGTGAAGTCTTTTCTCACTATTTCATTTTATAATAATAATAATAATAAAATCTTTATCGGTAAAAATAAATAAATATAATACTACAGTCATTTTTTACGGAACATATTTATTTCTACCAGAGTAGTATAGCCCTTAAGCTTTAGGCTTTACTGGGCTCTCAAATTAAAAGAAACTGATAAATATTGGACTGCTCTTCACTCACTGAAACCAGCTTCACTTTTGTCACGAAACGGTAGGCACTTTTAATACTACAGGGCTCCAATAAACCTTAGCCCCCCTGCCCATGGCCTAAACCATTAGAGGTACAGTAAAACTAAACATACCTTACAAAAGAGAATTTAATCTTGCATTTAATGAGAAACAATTAAAACTTGGTGTTCCCGCCATTGGCTTCCAAGACGTGAATAGATCTTGATCGTTACGCAAATTTGCTAAAACAGTTTCAATGTGTTGTGTCATTGTATCCTTCGAAAATCGATTTGCTGCAGGTTCTTGAAACAAGAGACATTCATCCTTGTCCTTTGTAACTGATCCAGTGTGTTCACAGACGTTCAGGTCAGGAGAATTTCCTGGCCATTCTTCATTTCCAAAGAAATCAATCTCATGGTTCCGCAACAACTGTTGAGTGGCTAATGCCTTAAAGCAGGGGGCCTTATCGTGCAGAAGTGTGACCTGATCGACATCCATAACATTGTTTAGGTTTCTTAGAAAAGGAATGACATGCTGGGATAGAATAATATCACGAAAATACTGTCCATCCGAACCCTGACCATTTGGCTTCAGCACCCACATGAGCTTCTTTGCAGTGAACAAAACAAACACACCAACACAGTCTGGACTTTTTAATAATTCGCGATAATATTCATTGTCATCGATTTCGTCTGGTGTTGTGGCCCACACTCGATCATTTTGGTAGTTAGGCCGACGTGTTACGTAAACAAAAAATGCATCAGAGACAGCTAAATTCATGGAATCATCCACATCCTAATCTTCAAGATAATGGGGAACCCACATTCTGTCATCGATGTTGAGTTGAGTTTTTCTTGGCTTTGGAAGTTCATGCCAAGGCTTTAAACCTTGCCTATGACGGTACAGTCGAATGATCTCACCACTGACGATCTTTCCTCTCAACACTTCGATCTCTCTAGAAAGTTTAGCAGAGCTGTTTTTCCGCTTACGCGTACTGCTTTCAATGATGTCCTTTTTCCTGAGAGAGTGGCAAATTTGGGCGCCCAGATTTGGTTGTATCCATTTCACATTCATCCAAAGTTTTATTCCAATTTCTTTTGACGAAGTCCTCACTTCTTCACAACTTTTTGGCAACCCATGAACGTGTTATAAAGGTGGCTCCAGCATCACGAGCTTCCCGAAATGTTGTTGCTCGTATGCGATCTATCACACATTGCCTCTCCGAATCACCAATTAATTGAGAAGCCATTATATAATCACTTTATCAGCTAGAGTAATTTTAATACCTGCAATAAATAAAGAATTTTATATATTTTTATAATCACTAAAAACTATTTCGATATAAGTAAACATGTAAGCTGCAAATGGGGGGGGGGGGGCTAAGATTTTTTGGAACCCCTTATACACGCAAACAGTTTTTCCTCCCGTTATTTTTTGTTTTTAAAATTTAGCCCAAAGACAATATTGATAAAATATGAAATAGGTTCGTGAAGTAAAGGTGATTTTATGACATTGGGTCGTAAAAGCATTTTTCCTAAGAAAAGTTAATAACGTACACTGAGTTAAAAACTGAATTAACACCATTTTACATAAGATTAGATTCCTTCAACTTTCTAAAATAAATCACTGTCCAAATTCGGTTAAATTCAATTTCATAACATTTGTCAAACACTCTACACCGTAATTAAATATAAATTCAACTAGCAAAAAACATGACTAAGGATAACTCAATTCATTACAAATAGCAAAAGCAATAACCTTCACAACTGAACTTTGAAGGAAATGTGGAAAGTTCGTAAGAGGGCGAGACAAAAAGTGACGAACTTCACAAAATGAATCGCTTTTAGTCATTGAAACCTGAAAACAAAGAATTGTCTTTACTGAAAGTCGTACGAATCATTCGTAATGTTATACACACTAATTAATAACTAACTAATTTTACATTTTCTAATTTTATCAATGAGACTAAAAATATCTTGTACGAACAACCTCACTCCCGAAAGCATTCGGGGATCCTTCGAAATACCTTAATTCACGTAGAAATAACGTTCATCAGGAAGGAACTGAGAAGGCAGAGGAAGGATAACAAGCAATGAAAAGTGGAGAAGAATCGATCCAAAGGAATTCTAAGGTAATACAAAGTTTTAAACTACTGAAAAACTGAAGCGATAAACACAAATTACTTCGGTTGTTTTTCTCGTGCTCTTTGCTCCTTGGCTAGCAATGCATCCTCACTTCTTAACAGAAAATAATCACTCGAGGGGATTCTACCAAATGAAGAGTAATCCCAGTACAAAAACAAACTGATATCTTATCATTCATAGCTTTATTAATATCTACACACTCATTTCAAAAGACTCTCTATACTCTTTCGGGCAATTAATTCATTATTATTAAAAAGTGAAACAGTAAAAATAAAAAAAGTTGTCTTTTAAGAAGGAAGGAAGGAAGCCCGTCCTCGCCCCTTGCATCAGTGACCGTTGGAAACAGTGGGCAGCGTCGATGGCCAAACATGATTTTGCCTTTGGAACGACGTAATTTTCTCGGAGTCTCGGTTTGCTTCATTTCCAAATAGTGGGCTGGTGTGAGTATGGAGACGTCCGTTCAAAGCAGTTTCTCCGAGTCGTCTGCAAGGTACGGTAAAACATGGGAGCTTTGATGGTGTTGGTTGCAATTTGGACCAATGGATCAACAGCGATGGTGATCTGCACAGGAACTGTTATCAGCCAAATATATAAGGATCTTGGAAGAAGGGCTGCTACCCATTTATTCCAATGAAAATGTATCTCCACAGCAAATTGTATTCGTGGAAGATGGTGTCTCAGCTCATATCGCTCGTGCAACGCAGAGGTGGTGTGACAGCTATGAAAATTAATGTCTTCCATGGTCAGGTAAATCCCCGGATACGAATCCAATAGAACATGCGTGGTATAGGCCAGATAGGTTATTAAGGAAGCTGCAACTAAAGCCTATATCCAGGGAAAGCCTCGTCAAAGCCTCGGTAGAAAAATGGACTGCAATACGTCAAGAAAAAATAGAACTTATCAACGAAATGCCAGAACGTGCGTCAGTTTACATAATGGAAAGGAGAAAGCAACACCATTATAAATATATTGATTCTATAAATTTATTATTCATTTATTGATTTTTATTGTCAAATTAAAACAGAAAAAAACCAAGGGTGCCTATGTGACAATAAAACCCACACTAATAGACTGAGGTTATTTCCACAACAGCTTCGATGCCCACTGGCATCCTCTTCGGGTGGATACAGAAAAACGTTTTTCTGTATCCACTCGAAGAGGATGCCAGTGGGCATCGAAACTGTTGTGGAAATAAACTCCGTCTATTAGTGTGGGTTTTATTGTCACATTTCGAACTCCACGTAAAAAAGTGAATTTTTGCATTTATCAAGGGTGTCTATTTATTTTTGTCAACACTCTACAGTATTTTCACAATTTTCTCCTATTTCGCTTACAAATACTAATTCACAAAGGTTACCATAAAAGAGGAAAGACTCGTTTTGCTAACTGCACCTACATAATAACATTATAAATTCCGTAACATTTAAGTCATTTATAGTAATTGAAACTATTCCGGTGTCTTTCTTGACAGTTTACGCAGATACCATGTTCACATATTTTAGCTCAAGGTTTCTCTGCAGATATTCGCTCGGTAGCGCACATACTACCTGTGTTGTAGTGCGCAGTGTCCATTAACGATCTGCTTGAAAGAAAAATAAAAAATCTTTTAAATTTAATGTGTTAAGTTTTTACGAGTTTTCTTTGGAAAAAATGAGAAGATAATGCTAAAATATAAAGCGTATTTATAAAATACAGAATAAAAACCTAAAATAATAAACTATTCAAGGGAGAAATTATAGTTACGTACGGGGGTAACCACGAAGTCTGGAATCATTGGGAACATTTGGAGTTTACTTCCCATTGATTCCAGATTCAGTGACCGTAATACAAACAGTCACGGGAATAATTCAGGAATAATTAAATGAATAAATAAAAATAAGAATTTTTTATTAAAAATATTTGAAATTCGAATATTCGTCAAGTAAAAAAATTTTTTTTTTAAATTTCCATACGAGTATTTTCAGAGAATTTTCTTTTCCGTTTCATTGTATGAATTTTTAGATAAAGATGCGAAATAATTAGCTAAATATTTCATCTGAATCCTATTTTAGATGAGCAAGATAGCAGATTTAGGGAAATGAAACGTTTTTCTTTCGAATTTGGTATTAGATTACCGTCAGTATTCATTACTTTTTTTTTTGCTAAAAATACAGACATTTTAACCGTAATCTATTATCAACTTACAAATATTGTATTCCAAAGTAAATAGGAATTTTGTTCTGCTAACAAGTTAGTAGGGCCAAAAACGCGCACATCGCTCAGGCCAAATGAACGCAGTCCATTGCGCTAACTTCTGAGTTATTATTACCAGCACCATTGACATTGGAATCCCTGACTTCATTGTCTATATATATATATACACATATATATACAGGGTGTCCGAGAATTATCTGTACAATTTTTGGCTGTTATTAAAAGTCAACCATGAAGTGTAGAAATTCCAGTGTTGTTCCATTTTACAGAGAATCTCATTAAGTTTTTTCTGATACCACGTTTTGACAAGTTTTTTAGAAATGTACGCGGGTGACAGACATTGATGATTTAAAAGCAAGAATCACAGCTGCTATTGAGCGAATTGATGTGGATATGCTGCAGCGTACATGACAACATTTGGAGTATCGATTGGATGTTTTGCGAATCACTAATGGTGCACATATCGAATGTTTGTAACAACGTTACTTTAATAAAAGAAACTTTTGAAAATACAGATTCTAAATAATCTTGTTTAAGAATTTTACGTGTTATCAAGAATTTTATTAAAAGATGAAATTGTACAGATAATTTTCGGACACACTGGAATTTCTAAAAAACTTGTCAAAACTTGGTATCACAAAAAACTTAATGAGATTCTCTGTAAAATGGGACAACACTGGGATTTCTACACTTCATGGTTGACTTTTAATAACAGCCAAAAATTGTACAGATAATTCTCGGACACCCTGTATATATGTATATATATATATGTATATATGTATATATATATATATATATATATCTATATATATATATATATATATATATATACAGGGTGTTCTAAAATTATCAACTAAACACAGTCTTAACAAAAATTATTTAATATTTAACAATTTTATTTAAAATATACAGCAACAATAATTGTTTATTTTAGATGTTCCAAGTGTCTTCCTTCATCTTCAACATTGTTCACAACGTCCGACAACTGATCGACAGACATATAAAAGTTTACTAGGTAATTTTAGAACACCATATCAAGGGTGATCCAGAGAAATGGGACCCAAAAGAAACCCTGTAACTCTTAAAGTATAAGTCCTTTTATAAAATCATGCGCATCATTCGAAAGAGGATAGTTACAAGTTTGTACAGGATTGTATAGGTTTTGAAAATACAAGACAAGATAAGATACAAAACAAAATAAAAGTGTTAGTTAAAACTAACCCTTCAAGATGACTGCATGGACTCTGGAACAGCTGCGTTTCATAACTGAGCAATATTATGAGCATGGAAGAAGTGTAGTTTCAGCTCTTAGAAGGTGATTTTGACATCTGAAAATTTGTCTTGAAAGATCTTTGAGCTGAAACTACACTTCTTCCATGCTCATAATATTGCTCAGTTATGAAACGCAGCTGTTCCACAGTCCATGCAGTCATCTTGAAGGGTTAGTTTTAACTAACACTTTTATTTTGTTTTGTATCTTATCTTGTCTTGTATTTTCAAAACCTATACAATCCTGTACAAACTTGTAACTATCCTCTTTCGAATGATGCGTATGATTTTATAAAAGGACTTATACTTTAAGAGTTACAGGGGTTTCTTTTGGGTCCCATTTCTCTGGATCACCCTTTATTTACGAGGAGTGATCAAAAAGTATCGATAATTTTATTGCTACGGACAAATGAATGCAAATAAGATATAACCGTTTACATGACACAAAAAGTTTAAAAATGGAGAAACATTTGCTCGTACCAGAAATCGAATCTGTTGGACATTTTCATCCGTACGAGAAGTGGAAGGGCGGCCACTGCGTTCCTTGTCTTGTCTTCAAGCGATGTTTCTCCGTTTTTAAACTTTTTGTGCCATTTGTAAACGTTAGCTACACTGAGAGCATCATTTCCAAAAGCTGTTTTAATCATTTCGTTCGTCTCCGAACGCGCGTTGCTCCATTTCAGAGATTTATACATACTGCAAAAACACACCCTCCTTTTAAGCGTTCCAATCAACTACTGACTAATGGTAGCAGATTTTGCTGCAGACTGCAGGCGCCAGAGGGCAGGAAGACTCGCATATGTAAACGGTTATTTCTTGCATTCATTTGTCCGTAGCAATAAAATTATCGATACTTTTTGATCACTCCTGGTATATATATAATATATATATATATATATATATATATATATATATATATATATATATATATGCGAGTGTTATATCGTCGCCAAACAGTGTTTGTGTTCTCTCCAGTTTTATATAGTTTCTTTGCATTACTTCCAATAAACCGCATCATCGGTACAATGGGCTTTTCTTCTAATTTAATCCATTTTCTTCTAATTTAATCCATTCTTTTTTGTTTCTCCGAAATGTTATTGCATTTTGTAAGGTGAATATTCTCAGTTACGAGAAGCTGAATGAAAGGAATAAAACCACAGTTAGAAATGAATTTATTCGAAGCACACGCTTTCAGCATATACTAAGGTCTCCTCATTAGATTCGATGAAGATCACAGTACAGGCTGAAAGCCTTGCTTCCAATAAATTCAATTCTTACTGCAACTGTCCCGTTCTTTAGTTTTGGTCGGAAACAACTTGTCAGCTTATGTAAGGCAATAGTTGCGCAACACTGTGACGACATCCCCAATCAAAGCTCACTGAAATTTAATGTTGATTATAGTCTTTATGTTGGTACAAGAACGAAAACTGTGACTATTAAAATTCGAGGTCATTCAATAAACCAATTCATTAAACAGTTTTAAACAAAAAGGTTGATTCAGACTTTCTGAAACGATGACTTTGGTCGGTTTATTAATATCAGATTCTTGGAAATTGTTGAATTTCATTTTGTAAAAATAATTCTGAAAGGTAATTGAGAATTTTACAATATTCTGAAATATCCTGAAAAGGAGGAACATCTAATATTGTTTATATTAAAATGAACATATAATAGACTTAGTTTGAATCATGTGTTTCTTAAATAACTAATGTGTATGCCTTTGAATACATATTTATTGCAATAAATAGTGTTATTGTTTTTTTAAACCAGTATTTTAAATTTCTCTGTAAATAGTATTGTGTCATTTTCAGAAATATAAGAAGGTTCATCTTGAATCTGTTTTGCATCTGTCGGAAAATAATTTTATTTTGAAATATAGTTATATGTAATGTGGCCAAACATAGATTAGATTCTAATCTGTCGTGTACTTTAGTCTAAGTTAATAATATTTGAGGAGCGTAAATCTGTGCAGTTTCGGAAAAAAAAGTTCACCAAATAAATTCTGAAAAACAAAAATTGCTAGTTGGTAATATTCTGTATTTCTTTGGATATTTATTCTTTTTGGGTAACATTAATAAAGTTTCAAAAGGGAAACCCAATCAATACTGATTCATAATTTTTTTGTGCTTTTTAGAAATTTTATATTTCTTGGCGAACACTTCCAAAACTACCTCTTTTCACAAAACTGTATATATTATGCCCTTATCCAGGAAATTTGCGTAGCGACTTGGAAAGAGAACGTTTTGATTTAATTTTGACAAATAACAATGAAATAATAAATACAAATGTAACGGAAACCAATTTTTCTGATCATAAGCTAATTGATATACAAATAAAATCCGAAGTCAGAACACCAAAAATTCATCCTAGATAGAAGGAATATTTGAAGGATTAAGTATGAATTCGGTGAAAGTACATTGTACGAGTATAAATTCAGAATTAATGGGAATTGCTACTTCGCGAAGAAACTCGAGAAGAAATACTACTTGTAATAGAAAACGAAACTAAACCTATATTGTTAAAACATGTTCCGAAGAGACAAGAAAGAAAACGTAGCAAACTCGAGAGAAAAATTGGAACGATATTAATTTTAAACAATGGTAAGCAAGCCGTAAAAAATATCTACGGATGCGAAACTGAAGTAAGGAGACTCAAGCTAGAAAAAAAACGTCCTCGAGACAAACGAGGAGGAAATGAAGGTGACAGAAAACAAAAAATAACCCCAAATACTTTCACGCTTTTGCGAAAAGAAAAATTATATGTAAAGAGGGTACTAGTCCGTTAAAAAATAGAGTAAATGAATACGCAAATGACCCAGAAGAGATGAGCGAGTTGCTTAAGAAACACCCCATCTCTGTGTTCAGCCCCGCTAACCCCGACATGAAAATAGAAAATTGGATGAATTCTTTGACATACAGTAGATAAAAGTCGGCCAAGAGCAAGTACGATACGAATCTATTAATTGATTTTGAATTCTCTCGCAACCACGAGAAAATTCAGCACCAGGGCGAGACACGTGGAATGCTGTGTTTCTCAAGAAATGCAAAGGTATAACCAAGCCACTATACAATACATGTTCTGGAGGAAATCACTCGACACGGGACAAATTCCACTCCCATTAAAGAACGCGAACTTTGTCCCGATTTCAAAGGAGGTAACAGAGCAATACCTAAGAACTATCGGCCAGTAGCTCTCACCTCCCACCTTATAAAATACTTTGAACGTGTAATTAGAGACAAAATTGCTACCTTAGTACCTACGAGAAAAGAATTTATTAAATTTGAACCAACATGGCTTCAGGGCTGGAACATGATGCCCATCATAGTTACTAGATTTCAATGATCAAGAGTAAATACTAGAAACATTGTATCGAGGTCAAAATATAGATCTATGTAATATACACTTATTTCGCCAAAGTCTTCGCATAAATGTGATCATGGAATTGTAACACACAGACTTAAGAATATAGGAGTTACTGGAAATTTGGAACGTTGGATATTTAATTTTCTTACCCAGAGAACACAGCGAGTGGTAGTAAATGGAGAAATATCTGAAATTTCAGAAGTCGTCAGCTATGAGCGTAGGAACAGAGTGGAAACTAACTCACTCCTCCAACAAATTCCGCAAACGAGACGAGGTGTTGCAGAGGGGTCGGGTGCAGGTCGATCCTGAACCGTCGTTCGAAGACATCAAGATGACTTCGATATATTATAAAAATAAATTATACCACCATCATCATCATCATCATTATTTCTTCCAGAATCGATAAGAAATAATTTAAAATAAATTCAAGAGATCTTTTGTCTCTTTATTTTTCGAAAAATTTGAAAAAAAAATGTAAAATCTTCACTTTTACGTAACTGGATAAAACCCGCAATGTTAAACATATACGAGTATATAGGTACATAAATTACACAGTGGCGCTTATAAGTATTCGTACAGAGAAATGTTTCGGTTATATTCGTCCTTTTTTGATTCAAAGCATATAAGAACACTGAAATGGCTTTTACAAAAGAATTTCAAGCTTTTCCAGTGGCCCAGTCGAAGCCTAGATTTCAGTTTAATCGAGAATTTATGGTATGATTTGAAAAAAGGTGTCCGCAAGAGAAACCCCTCGAATCTGAATGAATTGCAACAATTTTGTTTAGAAGAATGAGCTAAAATTTCTAACGAGAGATGATGTCAAAACCTTGTAGAAAAATACCCAAAACGAATCATTGAAATCATTCAAGCAAAAGGTGTCCATACAAAGTATTAAATAATTTTTGTAAGTAAATGTACGAAAACGATTGCGTTTTAACCTCTCTTTATTTTCATCAGTCTTTGATATTTTTTTTATTTGTTAAATTTTTTGAAACGAACGGTAAACTTTTCATAACTATCCTGTGAATGATACAGAAGATAAGGATGAATATAACTGAAGTATTTTTCTCTACGAATACTTATGAGCGATACTATATATATATATATATATATATATATATATATATATATATATATATATATATATATATATATATATAATATATATATATATATATATCAGTGGCGTGCATTCAGGGTAAGCTTGGTAAGCGCTGCCTACCCTAATAAAAATCTTATTAAAGATATTAAAGACTACCGTATTTTTCAGAATAGTCTACAGTACACACCCACTAGCCGGTTATGAAGTTTATCATTAGCTACTATAATTATATAATATGTACATATAGTGCGTGTGCTGAGTGTGCTCGCACGCAATATCGCTTACCCTGTAGACGTACCCACCGCACGCCACTGATATATATATATATATGTATAGGGTAAATTTTTTAAACGTCGACACCTTAAAAGTTTTTTATTTTTTTATTAACTGAAACAAAAGTACGAAATTTTTACTATACTTTCTCTACACATGGGGAATTAGTCCCCAAGTGCAAACCATGCTATATGTGATGTCCTCTTACCTCATTAACTCTGTACGCGAGCAACAAAACCACGGGAAACCACGGGAAATCTGTTGGAGAGGACTCTTCCGTCATAAACTGTAGTTAGTTTATGATAGAAGGTTTCTGAAAAAAAGTAACAAGAAACAAAAATTCGAAAAAGTTACTAATTGATAATATTTTGTTTTTCTTTCAGTATTTTATTTTTTCTGATGTCAGTAATAAAATTTTAAAAATAAATTCTAGTCATTAATGATCACTAATTTTTTTATGATTTTTAGAAATTTTGTTTTAGGCAAATTTTTTTTCTGGAAACTGTACGGGTGAAACTTTGTACTCGTATACTGAAAACGTGATTCAGCTAGAAGAATTATACCTTTGGGGACATTCTTTTGAATGAAATCGGATTGGCTTTCAAGTAGAATAATATCTCTGTGGTAGCCCTTTTTCCGTAATTAATTCCTTCATAGATAGGACTTAAATTTGCGATAAAGCTACGCTATTTGTGAGCCGATTGTATGAAGAATTGGTTTTAGTGTCGTTGTCGTAAGCTCTTTAAGTAAAATGTACTAAATATTTCATCAAACATTTTAGGTTCTGCGTTTGATGAAAGATTACGCAAAGCAAAGCTGCTGTCAAAATCATACTAAAAATCTTTTAGAATTTAAACTTTTAAATTTTGGAGTTTACTTTTTTTACTTGACTCAAAGTGCAACAAAAACGAGTCATTAAATTACCATTCAAATTTTTATATTTAATGAAATTATTAATATGGAACTGTTGATAAAAAATGTTCGTATATGATAATGATAAGCTTTATTGGCAGGAAATATAAATCCCATAAAATAGTACAAAGTTTTTGAAGATAATAAGCGACAAGATAAATCAATAATACAAAAACAAACCAACTAAAAATTATGACTAAAAGAGAGAGAAAAATAAGACGCGTACTGAAACAAGTAATAATAAAAACTATTCACTTCTAGACTAAAAAAAATGATGATGATGATGATCTACAGAAGCTAAGGCTAACAAAGACCCTAAGATCCACTCTAAGGTTAGCCCGAGAGAAAGGAAAGAGGAGGGGGTTAAAAGAAGAGAATAAGGGGTTAAGTAAGTAGCAAAACCTATCATTCTTGGGTTAAAATTCATTCATTAAAAGAGAGAGACAGACTCACCATCATCATCAGTCGGCGGCCACTGCCGACAAGTCAAAAAATAGTCGGAGAGAATAGGAAAGGGGTGAAAGATGAAAAGAAGTAAAATAAGAACGCTTACAAACCATGCAAACACAGTCTTAACTCACTGTCATACCATGCAAACTACAGACATGCAAGTAGAGTTACAGATATGCAAGTAAGGAGAGGATAAGAAAGAAAAAAAAAAGTAGGTAAAGTAAAACAAAAAGTGAGTTAGTTTACGCTTCGAGCTACATTTACGATCGTGTTAGTCTGATTTTTTTTTTTTTTTTTTTTTTTTTTTGCTGTCGTCACAAGCTGGCATTATCGTCAACAGACTCATCCTCGATTATCACCCCCCAGAGCTCCTGTTGCTAATTGTTTTATTATATTAAACAACGTTAATAATTTTAACGAGGGAGAAGGGTGAGGCTGAGAGGGAGAAGGGTGAGGCTGAGAGGGAGAAGGGTGAGGCTGAGAGGGAAAAGGGTGAGGCTGAGAGGGAAAAGGGTGAGGCTGAGAGGGAAAAGGGTGAGGCTGAGAGGGAAAAGGGTGAGGCTGAGAGGGAAAAGGGTGATTGTTTTATTATTATATTAAACAACGTTAATATTTTTAAAATGCCTATCTATGATGATGATAATGTTTGTTGGCAGGAGACAGATTCCCACACCTAAAACAAAAGATACAGTATCCATCAACGTAATGAACGATACAACTAATTATTAAACAATAAATTTAAAAAACAAAAAGGACTACGGTAATAAAGAAATAACAATACACGTAAAGAAACGAGAAACAATAAAATTAGTAATAACAGCTTCATAAAAATATAAAGTACACGTAATAGGATGGCTAATGCAGGAGTTAAGTGGAACTATAGACAAACACTTCGATACCAAGAGGTCCACAGTGTAGAAGAAATAAAGCAGGATTGATGAATAACTTGGACAATTGGATTTTCTGAGGTTTTAATTCTTCGCATTCGACTGTATTGGGCATCTTGTTACCTCAGGGAGGCTTGGAACGTTGCGGTTAGCGAATATTTGAGAGGCTGAGCATCTTGGAGGTAGTTTATGTAGCAGTCTATAGGGTCTGTTGAAAAGTAAATTGAGGGTTCTGCAGGAGCCTTTTTTATAATTAACCCAGAGTTGCTGCCCATAATTATTAGTGCAGGAAGTACGAAAAAGTGTGTCTTTAGCTTCGCTTCCACAGAATTTGAAGTTCCTTATAATCATATATGCCTTAGCACAGTAACTTCGATATTGTTTCCTTGTGTTTCAGTCGTCGCTGAAGGAGCTGGTCATAGGTTGACCCAGGTTCTTAAATTGTTGTACCTGCTGTATTAATTGGTTCGTCTCTCAATTTGAAAATAAAATTAGCTACATATATGTATGTATGTATGTATGTATAAGAACGACGCTTGTTAGAAGAGTGTCCGCACAAGAAGAGGAGAGAAAACAAGTAATGAAAAATGAGGCACCTCCCGGGAATCGAATCCAGGATTATCCGATTGCCGGTCACACATGCTAACCATTACACCAAGGGCCTCTCAAGAATGGGGAACTGGGAGGTGCCTCATTTTTCATTACTTGCTTTCTCTCCTCTTTTTGTGCGGACACTCTTCTAACAAGTGTCGTTCTTTACATTAATTATACTCTCTCTTTGCAGTTAAAAAAATATATATATATATACCTTTCAACCTTTCAAAAGGTTCCGTGAGATGATTCCTCGTTTCACGAAGGTCAAGCATGTCACCCCTCCTCTCGAGTTGGCCTGGTGAAGTAGTGAGTTGGTTTCTTGTACTCTCCACCTCACATAGCCAGGTACGCCCGGCTCATCGGGGATTGTTCTGAACCAGGCGTCTAATCTTCTTTTGAAGATGTCCACTGCAACACCATTCGTGTTCCTTAGGTCTTGGTCCTCTCACAACAAAACTATTTTTTTTTAGGGTTAAGGATGTTCCCTGTCTCGCCTTCAATTTGGGAACACGACACAGTCTTCCTTTTCTACTTTCCACTGTTGTTTGGGGAGTTACAGGGTTCAGAGTAAGATTAGGGACTAGTTTCTCCATTATTTTCCAAGTTTAAATAATGGTGTATCTCTCTCTTCTCCTTTCTAGTGAATATAGATTTAGTTCGCGTAACCTTTGCCAGTAATTTAGTTCTTTGCACCCGTTGATCTTGGCTGTGAAGCTTCTCTGAATCCCTTCTAGCTGTCTAATATCTTCTTTTTTATATGGGCATGTTAGGACCGAGCAGTATTCCATTTTGGGTATGATCAATGTTTTCAGTAGAGGAATCATAATATTCCTATCCCTTCATTTAAAGGTTCTCAGTATCTGCCCAGTTATTCTCTTTGCTCTGTTTACTGCTATCTTATTTTGTGTTTCAAAGTTCGCATCATCAGTCATTACAACCCCCTAAATCTTTTGCTCTAGAATTTCTCTGAATTTCGTGTCCATTTGGGGTATAATATTCCATGGATTTTAGGCCTTCTCTTTTTCCGTACCTTAACAGCTGAAATTTCTTGGTGTTAAACTTCATATTTTTGGCTTCCGTCCACTTATAGATTCTATTCATGTCGGTTTGTAGAGATCCTATATCTTCTGGGTTTCTTATTTTTCTACTGATCTTTGTGTCATCGGCAAAGGATGTTACTGTGCTGTCTCTGGTAACGTCCTCATCTATGTCAGTTAGCATGATTATGAAGAGTAGTGGGGTTAATACTGTTCCTTGTGGTACTGAGCTGAGGATTTATGATTCTGATAAAGATACTCTTTGTACTTGCCGCCGCTCACTAAGGAAATTATATATCTATTTCCCTACTTTTCCTGTTATTCCCATATATTTCAGTTTATGTATTATGTTTCCATGGTTACGCTTGTCGAACGCTTTGGCAACGTGTATGTATATTACATCATAGTTTTCATTATTTTGAAGTGCATTAATAATGTTGTTGTTGTGTTCCATTAGTTGTGATAGGCATGATCTGCCTAACCGAAACCCATGTTGGTTATCATTGAATTTTTTCCGAGTTTCCAAAAAGTCAGATTTTCTGTAACTATTCTTTCAAATATTTTAGTGAGATGAGATGTAAACGACACTGGCCTGTAGTGTTTGGCCTCGGATCGATCTCCAGAGACGGAAGTGGGTTCTTAAGTTCCGAAGAGCTGCGAGAGCACTGAAAATGATGCTCTGAACTTGTAAAATATTGAGTATATAGAGGTACCAAACATACCGTATATAGAGAGAAGGTTCTCTCGCAGAAATATGTTGTTGCAAAAGGAGTAAGATATTTGAAGGCTCGTATGGCAACTTAAGTATATTCTTTTAAAATCTGAATCCAGAAACTCCTAAGTTGTACATGATTAAATTTTTTTTAACGTGAAATCAGTCGAAATATCTATAAGTTGTTCCTTCTCTTTTAATGGGAATTCAGATACAGTTCCAGATGCAACGAAAGGATTTTGAACCCAGTCTAATGTTTCTATTGTGGTCATCAGCCGTGTTTTGTTTACAAAATGGGCTCCTGTTTCTTACTGTGGCTGCAAGAGGGCAACACTTATTCTGAATATCTCATCGTTTGAATTAAAATTCTCTCTCTCGCCCACTCTCTCTTTGCCTACGTCTTTCAAAACACAATCACTGAATTCGCAGAATATACATCGTAAATTCATCCATGCCAGTTGATATTTTATCTTACCTCTCTCCTTCTCAGTCTCTCATGACATGCCCTACGGAACCCCATCAAGTTCTCGCGGAACACAGTTTGAAAACCCCTGGACTAGAGGGTCATTCAGCTTATACAACTTTATACACTTAAGTAATAACTTAGCTCTATGTTAATATGAACCAGAGGTTGTAGTTAATATGTATTTTAGTATCAAAACCAATTTTCATACGACAGATTATCTAATACTTATCACATCGACAGTGGTCTCTGACTTTTGCACCGTACTTTATATATATATATATATATATATATATATATATATATATATATATATATATATATATATATATATATATATATATATATATAATGCCACTTCGAATTTTAAATGTACTTACAAGAAACTGCAAACATTGAATAAAACTAATGTATAGCAAATAATAATTACATCGTCTTTCTGAGGAAGTTCACAAACCTTGACTGGAGTTACTAAATTCATTATCAGTAGTCAAAATATATCAGTGATGTTACAGGTAATTTCTGTTAATATTTCTTTCATTCTAAAAATTTTAAAGGTGTTCTGGTTAGGTGGCAGCAACGGATTTCTCACTCTAGGGTAGCTGGTATCGTGTAGGGAATCGCAGTAGTTTCTTTTATACTACACTCCGATTTCTCACCAGCTATCTGCAAAGCAGATAGGATCCGGCTTTGGAACAGGATCTAGGGACAGGATCCCATTTTTGCGAATTTTGAAATGTCAATGCATTACAAATTTTACTTTACTTAAACATTTCATTAGACATTTTATGATTTTAGTAACCCCTAGATCTTGTCCCAAAGCTGGATCCTATCTGCTTTGCAGATAGCTGGTGAGGGAAGCTATATTTTTGGGGCCTCTCTGCGAGTGACTCGTTGCCCACGTCAGGCTAACATTATGAAAAAAAAAAAACTATAGTGTTTGTCATTTACAATTACTTATTCGGACTATAGTGGATTTAATTTTCCTAGAAGAGTTCCTTGTTCCATGCACGGTCTGTGTGTGTTATATATATATATATATATATATATATATATATATATATATATATATATATATATGTGTGTGTGTGTGTATTTATAATTATATATATGTTATATATATATGTGTGTGTGTGTGTATATGTATGTGTGTGTGTGTATATATGTATGTGTGTGTATGTGTATATTGTATGGTGTGTGTATATTATATATATATATATATGTATAATATATATATATATATAAATTTGTTATAAAGTCCTAGAAGGGTTTAAAAATTGAATAACGTTTTACCTATTTGAGATATACAGTAACTAAAGAGTTTTTGCCGTATTATGAAGCTTAACTATCAAAGATTTATGCACATTTTTCGCTAAAACTCTACACTTCAACATATCTTTTTATCTTGAGCGATATAACGTTCGGCCCAATTATGCAAGGATTAAAACACTTCTTCGATTTGTTGGTCTGTGATTTGGCAGATTAATGTTTCGATTCGCGCCTTCAGTTCCGCCAAATGTCAAGGCTCTGTGGCGTAAATGTTGCTCTTTATACGACCTCAGAAAAAGAAATGTAAAGGGGTTAGGTCGGTTGGACGGAAAATGGTCACGAAAGTTTTCCTCTCATTCCGACCCATTTTCCTGGAAATGTTTTGTTCAAAACCTTTTTCAGCATTCAAAGCATAGTGGCACACCCGAACTAATCCCTTTAGATTTTCTTTTCGAGGACCATGTAAAGAGCATGGTTTACTCCACAAAAAACATATTTAAAAGAATGTCTTTATAGATATATATATATATATATATATATATAATATATATATATATTATTTTTTATTTTATTTTTTTGGGTGCACCAAAGAGGGCCCAAGGGCTAGCGCCCGCAAAAATGCCACCCCATAAAAGGAGAGAGCCGAAATCAACGTCTCTGATACTTAAAAATGCCTTTTTTTTATATAAATTTTGAAAAGTTGTGTAGTGTGTAAGCTGCACGTATGTGTAGTGAGGAATAGAGGGAGAATTGTGTGAGAGCCTGCTGGACTGCTCACACTCTAAACAGAAGTAGACGTTGGACGTTTCATTGTCCCATTTTTGCGAATTTTGAAATGTCTAATGCATTACCATTTTACTTTAATTAAACATTTCATTAGACATTTCAGGAAGTCACTTGAAATGTCTAAATTGTCCTATTTTTTTAATTGAAATGACTAATATGAAATGTTTAAGGAATTGTCTAACAATGAAATGTCGAATGCATGAAAATTTAAGGAGTTTAAGTCTGTATGAAAAGAATTGCTTCACACCATTACTCCTTAATAACTTTTTTTAACTTCCAATTTCTAATGATTTCTTCTCTTAATTAATTGAAACTGTATTCTTATAAAATAATTTCGTGTAATTTACATTATCGAAGACATTTAATAGTTTTAAATACTCGAATTAGTTTTCAAAACAAACGACGTTTATCAAGTGAATACATATCTTCTAGTTCAGCTAACTTTTCCTCAAATAATTTACTTCTTAATTCTGGAGTCACTCTGGTTGCTCTAGCCCGAACTCTTTCTAACTTAGCCTATACTTGAGAAAAGACTGATATCTAACGTACAGGCTAGACTCGGGGTCACAGGCTGGTTCTTAATCTTGAAAGACTTTACTAGCCAAAGCTTAGCCAAATAAATAAAATTACTAAATGCGTGAAAGACACTGGGAAGACCTTTTAGCCTACGTGAAATAAATGAATAAATGCACAGATATGGTAAATATTTTCTCCTCTTTCCGTGATAGCCTATAAATACAAACACCAAATAAATTGCGTCACGATTTCCAAATATTTTTAACCACAAAGCGCATTCGTCTCGGCACAAAGAACAGGGAACTAATTTATTATACATTTATTATACAAATGAAATGTTTAATTTCTACGCCCTTATATGTTTGGAAAATTTAAGAACCGTTTTCAAATATTTGAAATATCACGTAAACATTTCATAATAGTGATTATTCATTTCAGAAAGCTAAGTTCATTATGAGATGTCGAGTAGACGTTTCATATATGTAACCAAACGTTTAATACCATTTAGAGTGCACAAGGTAGATTAGACACGAAAAAAAGATCAGCTAAGGAGGACAGTGACGAGAGAAACAAGAGTTTCAACACACCCTGTCTCCTGCCCAACATCCACCCCGGAGTACTTCCCTGGTCGATTGTTGTCTGCAGTCTCCTCATTATATATATATATATATATATATATATACGTAAAGAACGACGCTTGTATAGGTGAATATTCCGCGCAAGATGAGGAGGGAGAACGAAACAAATGAAAAAATGAGGTAACCACCCGGGAATCGAACCCGGGATATTCCGATTGCCGGTCAGATATGATAACCATTACACCATTATATATATATATAAGTTCTCTTAAATACGTGATGGCTTCCTAATTCTTAAGATCTTCAAAAAAAAAATTTTTTAATTTTTTTGTGAAGTGGGTATTCATTTTTAATGCTTTTTTAAAAGTTCCTTTTAAAGTAAAATTTTTCAAGTAAAATTTTGAGTTAAGAGAATCAGAAAAAAGTATTTGTAACCGAATTTTAAGTGTTTATTCATGTTTTTTCCGTGTGTATATATATATATATATATATATAATGAAGAAGAACATTAGCAGTGTTGCCATTAATCATTAAGAGAACGGGATGTAATTAAGGTTAGGTTAAGTTAATTAGGTTAAGATTAAGTTGCATGTCGCCATCCACAGTTGAAAATGTGAATATGTCGTGGTTTTGTAAGTTATCACTTATTTGTCAGAAAATATTTTGGTGCTTTTAAATCTTAATTTTGAATATGTACACTAAAAATACCAACTTTTTTTAGTATTATTAATAAATAATAAAATTAATAATAAAAGTATTCGTATTTTGTGATGTTTTGAGGAGCTTTGCCGTTGCGACATTGATCGAAATCGGATGATTTTTAAATTGTTTTGAATCTAGAAAATAATTCCATTTTCATTAAAGAGACGAATTTATAAAAAGATTAATTTTCAACTCGTATTAATACTTGTAGATGGTCAGTTTCGAAATTTCCAAGGTTTTGTATCGGTTTTGAATAATTCATTGCAACATTTTGAACTTTTAAAACAGTTTTTATTATTTCTGAAACGCGTGGTTCAAGTGCCATTAAGAAGAGACTGTTAGCATTCGTTGAAAGCCTTCAGCGCATAAGCACTGTCGCACTCTAAAACGAATTAATTCGTGGTAATTCGTATATATATATATATATATATATATATATATATATATATATATGAAAATTATTTCACGAAAGTGACACGTGAAAAATATTTATGATGAATAAAACCACGAAGGGAAAAGAAACACAAAGTGGTGCTCAAGCGCTTTCGTCTAATGACATCCTCAGGAACACTGGAGTGAAAGGAGAGTTCAAGACAATATATAGGTTACAAAAATAAACGTATATATATAAAGTATAGAAATAAAAATTGTGGGAGGAGCAAACACATTTGTACGGAAAAATGACAATTTTAGCACTTTGCCCGAAATTCAACATAAATTCAAATGGCTTGTTTCCAGCCAATTTTTTATAGTTATTGTCTGAATGGTTTATTCTTTTGTGACCTGTTTACCATTCAGACAATAGCTATAAAAAATTGGCTGGAAGCAAGCCATTTGAATTTATGTTGAATTTCGGGCAAAAGTGCTAAAATTGTCATTTTTTCATACAAATGTGTTTGCTCCTCCACAATTTTTATTTCTATACTTTATATATATATATATATATAATATATATATATATATAATATACGTTTATTTTTGTAACCTATATATTGTCTTGAACTCTCCTTTCACTCCATTGTTCCTGAGGATGTCATTAGACGAAAGCGCTTGAGCACCACTTTGTGTTTCTTTTCCCTTCGTGGTTTTATTCAATATATATATATATATATTTTTTTTTTTGCATTGATAAAGCATAGTTCTTATGTTTCCCGACTTTTGGCCCACTCTGTATATACGATTGTTCTCAAGAACAAATGGCAAAGCACATACACATATATATATATATATATATATATATCATATATATATATATATATATATATAGTTATATACTGTGTATATATATGTGGGAGAATTACGAGATCTGACTGATCGGGGACCTTTGTGCAGTGGTTAGCATATCCGACCGGCAATTGGATGATCCCGAGTTCGATTCCTGGGAGGTGCCTCATTTTTCATTTGCTCGTTCTCTCTCCTCATTTTGTGCGGACGCTCTTCTACACAAGCGTCGTTCTTTACATTACTTACACTGTGTGTTGTTTGCAGTTTATATATATATATATTAGGGTGTTTCATACCTATAGGGTAAAATAAAAATGAGCTTGGAGTTTTAATCCACACGTTTCTCCGTATTCTAAAGAACAAGAAAACACGTTTTTGCAAGTTTGAACCAGATCGCGCTGCATTTAGAGGTCCCCAACTTTGACGACTTTTTGTCAGTTCATTTCTCGCCTGCCTGCAGTGAAGACGCTTTTTCTTCGTCACTTGAGCGGTTCGTGTTGTATAGCCTATTGGACAACTATGGAGGTAATTATATATGCTACTAATTATCTCATTTTACTGTGGTATTGAAATTTATTATTATTTAATTTCTGTCATTTTACTGTGGTAGTGATATTTATTATTAATATTACATGAAATTAATTAGTCTGTTGCATATTGGACAACTAAGCTGGTAATTATTTATGATACTAATTAATGTAATTTTACTGCGGTATTGAAATTTATTTAATTAATGAATTGTCAAAGAGAACGTAGTGTACACGTATCAGTTTTATAAATAAAGAAAAGCAGTAACTGGGACTCGAACCAGTGTCATAGCCGTTGGCGGCATCGCTCAAGTCGGCGTACACAGCACGCTATCCACTCCCTAGATGGTGTAGTGGATAGCGTGCTGTGTACGCCGACTTGAGCGATGCCGCCAAACGGCTATGACACTGGTTCGAGTCCCAGTTACTGCTTTTCTTATTTAATTAATGAAATTAATTACGATGTGAAATTATTTCTGTGGAATTATTTAGTTTGTTTTCTTTTCCAGGTGTCTACCAGAGCGAAAACAGAGAGGGATGGTGAGCACGTCGCATCAGCGCGATGACTACAAGGAACTGCTACAGTTGGTTCTCATCTTCCTGGGAGAAGCAAAAGTGGTGGATTTCCCTCTCAGAGCCCCTGGCGCTTACCATCACGCTCGATGGATGGCGATAGCCATCTACTCCTTGAAAGTAATTCTACTGAAGAAGCAGTTCAAGATGTCGAGTCACGAGTTGGAAGCTCTGACAGCCGTAGGTCTCTTCGTGTCCCTCGTCTACATCCGAGGTTGGATTCGTGCTGCAACCTCAAGCAAGGCTGCCGCAGTTGAGCTGGAATTTCTGCGTGACGCGGAAGCCTTTGCCATGTCGGGATATTCGTGTGTTAACGCTGCGCAAGAAGCCATGTCTCGACACCTATGGTACATCTCTGAGACTCTTATTGCCATGGCGTTCTTCGACGCAGATGTGGCAGATGAAGAAAGGCTCAGATGGTCGTCAGTTTGGGTAAGCCCGCATCGAAAAAGGAACTCAAGCGACCCCAAGGGAAGAACGTCAGGAATCTTGCCTCGAAACACCTGGCGGAGTTCGTGACAGGAAAGACGATGGCTTTCTTCCATGCATTCGACTTGGACACAGAATTCTTGAAAAAGCCAGTTGCCGAGTGGACTGAAGTAGAGGGCTTCAAGCAAGCAGCGGCAACTGTTAACAAAATCTCTGTCGTCAACGATCGGGCCGAAAGAGCCATCGCGCTCACCAAAGAGTTCAACTGTTCTCTGACGAAGAACGAAGAGCAGAAGCAGTATTTGCTCAAAACTGTGATGCAGCATAGGGCGAAATACCCGAATAAAACCAAGAAGGATTTCATGGACAAATGATTCGCAAGAAGTGGTTATGTTTTTTGTATCTTTGTGAAAATGTGTAGTGAAATGGTACTCGTTTGTTGAATAAAAATTCATTGACAGATTTTTGTTTAATTTTTTCCGTTTATGATCTGCCAGAGCATCAAACTGGGGACCCGTAAACTTTAAACTATTGAATTAATACTTCGGTTTATCAGTCTCCTCAGCAAATGGAACAAGGGGATCCATGTGGATTAAAATTTTTCCAAACTTTTAATTTATGAAACACCCTAATATATATATATATATATATATATATATATATATATATATATATATATATATATAATATATATATCAGGGGCGACGCCAGACTTTTCACATAGGTCAGGTACAAGCATTATGGGCTTGATATGACTTCGATAGAATTCATATTAATGAATATGTAAATTTTGTTTTTAAATAATTTTGCTTTTGTTTTCAAAAATTACTTAAAGCCTACTAAATCAATAAATTGTTTAATAATTATAATAACTTACTTGTATTTTATTATGTCCTTAGAAAATGTCTTCATCATATTTAATCTACCATGAGTCATTTATAAATAAACTCCAACCTCCTCGGTTTCAATGCAAATTCTTCGATGACCTTGTCATGTAGAATCTTTTCTCTCTCCAGGGAAACCACAATTTCTTTCTCTATTGCAATTCTTGCTAAACACACTAGTCTTTCCTGACCAGTTCTGTTCCTTAGATACGTCTTAATTCGATTTAATGTTGAAAAACCTCTCTCTGTGGATGCACTGCTCACTGGTATAGTTAAAATCAATTTAAACAGTTTTGCAGATTTGCTAAAAGCTTTTTCTAAATCTAAGTCAATGCATAATTTTAGCAGTTCTTTGACATTTTTGCAGGCAGTAAAATCAGGATCTTTATAAATGTACTTCAATGTAAATGGGTATCTAATGTTGAGTAAAAAAAAAAAAACTCACGTACACAAAAAGCACAAAAGAAAAAAAATTAAAATGCATTGAAACGAATACGACACGGTCCCTGAGGTAACTGACAATGAGGAAAGCCGTGCGCAATTCATAGTTGCCACATATCTCTATTTTCACTCAAACAGCTTTCTGAGGATGAGATTTGGCATCCAGCGTAATGTTAGGCACTTAGAAATATGCCTGACTTGTAAACTGAAAAACTCGCTTTTCTCTTCTTTTAAAAAAATAGATTGACAAAATTATATACTTATCTGATTGTTTTGACAGATGCTATACTAATGCTGATTTTAAATTACATTAAATTTCGTAAAAGTTTCATTTTTTCATAAGTGTGATGCAAGGCATCGGAAATGATGCCTGACCTGGTTTTGTGGCTTAATGCGCTCGGTCGCTCAGGCGTCATAAAACAAGTCTGACTTTGCCCAAAGAAGCGGCGCATGGAGAGAAGGAAAAAATGCGGCATTCTAAAATTTATATTGCTCTAATTAAATGACCATAATGACCATAATAGGTCAGGCTGAGCCTGACCTGCCTGACCCCGCCGTCGCCTCTGAATACACACACACACACACACACACCTGGGTCACTTACTTATAGAAATATTGATGAATCAACGTTTTATTACTGAAACGATAGTGGCCTGACATTTTCGAAATAGCATTCTAAATGACAAATTTCGATATCGACATCATTATCGATATGGGGTTGAAAATGAGTACTGATGTAAATTCATTATTCAATAAATACAGAAACAACAGTATATTTTTATCTTTGAGGAAAGTATATTTTGTAAATGCTGATTGCACTTTATTTTATCAACATTACATCAGTTACTAATTTATGGAGGAGACTATAGACACCAATTGACCAGAGAAGTACTCCGAGGGGGGACGTTAGGCAGAAGACGGGGAGTGCTGGAACTGCCGTTTCTCCTGTCACTATCCTCTTTAGCTGACCTTTTCTTGTATCTCATCTACCCTGTGGGCAGTCCAGCCTGCTCTCAAACACACACTTCTCCCTCTATTCTTCACTATTCGGACATATACATGCATTTTACTTACTACACAATTTTGTTTTTAAATTTATATGAAAAAAAGGCATCGTGAGCCTCGGAGACCCTGATTTTGGCTCTCCTTTTTATATAGTGGGAACATTTTTGCGGGCGCTCAGCCTTGGCCCCCCTCCTTCCTATGTAATAAAAATTAATTTGCAAACTGTCACAAACATTAACCAGATTTCAACGATATCAATATATATCAGTAGTTGATTAATCAACCGTGCTACCTGGCAATCAGCATACATGGTGGGAGAAAAGTCTTTAAGGATTTTATACATACAACTATTTAGTTAACAACATTATGCAGATAAGTGTTCAGATGATGAAAGAAGCCAAACAAAATGTCTATACAAATTTTATTCATACAAATATTTTGTTAAATTGTAATTTAATCCACATTTGTGGATTCTCTCTGTAAAACTCTTCATTGTTCTTCTGAACATATCGAGTGGGATCCTTTTTCAATTGTTCATGTATTTTGCGGCCAAGGGCATTCACATTTGGATAGATGAAACCAGGATTGTAGAGTTTGTCACGCAAATAAGCCCAAAACCAGAAATCACATGGGGTTAAATCAGGTGATCTGGATGGCAACTCGATGGGGCCTCGCCGCCCAAGCCATCTTCCTTCAAGGTTCGTATCCAGAATCTCGCAGGTAGCTGCAGAGTAATGTGGCGGCGCTCCATCATGTTCATAAAGCCAATTCCTGCCAACGCCATTAGTAAACTGGCAAAACTTTCCCTCTCATTACCTGGCAATAGCGTTTTCCATCCATCGTATCTTTCGATATGTCAAAGGAAACGAGTCCTGAATAACCAGTGCACCCCCAAACCGTTAGTGTAGCCGTTTTAACGAATTTACCCAATCGTGTTTTGTGATTTTTTTTTTTTTTTGTCCAGTAGTGAACATTTTGTTTGTTTCCTTTACCGTTAAACCGAAGTTGCATTCATCTGAAAATTTGATCTCTCGAACGAAATCTGGATCACTGTTGAACTTTTGTCTCGCTGTTTCAGCAAACTTTAGCCGTTTATCAGAATTATTGTCGTATATGAGGTGAGAGTAAATGGGTTTGTAATCGTGGTATCCCTGTAATTTCAATATTTTTGCTACTGAAAATTTGGAAGTACCCAATTCCTGCGCGACTTTTCTCGTTGAAGTTGTTGGGTCGACTTGAAAACTGGCGAGGACATTTTTTTTGTTGTTGTCTCCTGTCGCCGTTACTGGTCTTCCGCTTCTTGGACGATCTTTTACCAGGCTCCCTGTTTCCAAAAGTTTGAACTTCCACTATCAAAGAGTCAGGGGCGGAGCTAGCTAGGGGCAGGCGGGTCAGTGCCCCGGGTCGTATCAACAAGTGATGAGAAGTTATTTGAGAGAGCAAAAGCTAGTAAATAAATATAAAAATTATATTTCCTCTGGATTTCCAAGTCAATTACTCTCTTTTCGAATGTGCTTAAAACAGACATTGAAAAAATGACGACAATCCATGAGCTATATTCATTTTTAATTAAAGACAACTGTACTTTGTGCTCAATTTTTCCCGAAGTTGTGACTGCCATAACATTGTTCCTCACAATTCCTGTGACAGTTTGAAGTGCAGAGAGGTCGTTTTCAAAACTTAAACTAATAAAGAACTATCTTCGAAATTCTATGAATGAAAAAAGATTAACGGGACTCAATTATATCATTTGAAAACAAGAAAGCTAGAAATATTAACTTGGAGGATTTAATTAATAAATTTGCTGAAAGAAAGGCAAGAAAAGTCAAGTTCTGATGTCGTAAGTAAACTTTTATTTCACGGTATCCTTTTAAAGCTTAATATTTTGCATAATGTTTTGCCTTCTATGCCTCCATGCGTACAAGTAGTATCATAATTCTTAAATATATGCTAAATAAATAATGCAAAGAAAAGCAATATAAATGTAAGGGTGAGGCAGAAGTAACCGGGCAGTCAATAAGCACTTATTCCAAAGTAAATGTTTATTGAAATTTAGTCACAAATTAAGAAATTACAATGTACATAATACTAGAACAATATAAAGCATGATTAGAGCAAGTGTTCGAAATGCTGACCACGTTCTTCAATGCATTTAGAAAATCTGTCTACCACAGAATAGCACACACTTCGACACAAATCTCCGTTGATTTCTGCGCAAGAATTCACAATTCTCGTAGTGAGCTGCTGAATGGTCCTTGGTTTTTCAGCATAGACTGAATTCTTCAGCACACCCCCAAAGAAAAAAGTCTGGAGGTGTAAGGTCAGGAGATCGAGGAGGATAATCTATGGGACCACGGCGTCCAACCCATCTCTGAGGGAAGTGCTCATCGAGCCAATCGCGCGCAGCGTGGCTGCAATGGGGTGGTGCTCCGTCTTGTTGGAACCACATCTCACGAATGTGTGGCCAGGTTGCCACTTTTGGAAGGAAATTATTGTTGAGCATCGCCACGTAGTTGGCGCCTGTCACAGTTTTTTCAAAAAAGAACGGACCGACCAGACCAGAAGCACAGATCCCAATCCAAACCGTGACACCGATGGTGTTGACTTCCTTCTCGAGGATTTGGTGAGGATTTTCACTTGCCCAGTAGACAGAATTATGTCGGTTGACGTGGCCATTTAATTTAAAAGATGCTTCATCACTCCAGATGATCTTTTCAGGAAAGGTGGCGTCCATTGCACAGAGTTGTCGAAAGATCTCACAAAACTCCACGCGACGGTCATGATCATCTTCGTTCAGTGCATGGAGCAAGTGTGGACGATATGGCCTCAAGTGGGCATCGTGTAGCATTCTTATAATTGATCTTTGTGAGATGCCAAGTTCTTGCTCAGCTCGTCTGGTGGACTTCCGTGGACTACGAGCGAAAGCAACTTCAACAATCTGCTTGTTTTCGTCGGTACAGACAGACCTTGGTCGTCCTGGTCTTGGAAGATCTTCACATGAACCTGTTGATTCAAAGCGTTGAATAGGCTGGCTACCGTGTCTCTTTTTATTGAACGATCAAATCTTTCTTTAAATCGGCGGCATGTCTCGCTCTTGTTGTCGTTCGGTAAAATTTTTTTACAATGAAGACACGTTCTTCCATTGTAAAGCGTTGGTTGCTCGCCTTTGCCATAATTGGGGCTTTCAAAATTGACCGAAATAAGATGTGTTCACAACCACCAGCTGCGACAAACTGAATTAAACGGTTAGCCTAGCTAGGCTATCGGGTGTTACGTAATCGATGCAATTATCACTAGAAACTTCCAAAGCTGAAACATCAAAAAGCTGCCCGATTACTTCTGCCTCACCCTGTATAATAAAAATTGTTAGAGGGCCCGTAAATAAGTTTTGCCCCGAGGCCCGTGACACTCTTGCTCCGTTCCTGCAAAGAGTGGTTGCATTTGGTGGTGGTTTATTATTTTCTTGAAATAAACGGAAACTTTCTTTACAATTATTGTAAGAAATACCCACGATGCAAGATACATTTTTTCTTACTTGCTATATGCCATCCTTACTGACATGGCGCTGACTGGGGTTACGGCCTAGGGCCTTCCTGTTCTAGCCTAGGTCATTCCTGGCCTTGTGTAGTTGCTTTGTAAAGTATCGCATACACTACAGTGATATTATTGCAATTTATTTATTAATAAATTATTTGTGTATATATAAAATCCTTAGACTTTTCTCCCACCCTGTGTATATACCTCACAATCTCGTAGCAGTTCCGTGCGTTGGTCTTTCTTCACATGAAGGTCAAGCTGATAGCCCCGTCTCTAGGCCTGGCGTGGTGGAGAAGCGAGTTGTTCTCTTGCGTTCTTCACCGCACATAGCCAGGTACACCAGGCTCATCTCGTACTTCCTGAGCCAGGCATCTAGTCTTCTTTTGAAGACTTCAACTTTGACCCCTGTCACGTTTCTGAGGTCCTTTGGAAGCTGGTTAAAAAGTCTTGGTCCCCTGACAACCAAGCTATTTTCCTTCAGTGTCGAGGAGGTCCGCTGTCGGGCCTTTAATTTGGGAGCACGACACATTGTCTTTCCTATTTTCCAGTGTTGTTTGGATGGTAATTGAGTTTAACTTGAGGTTTGGTACCAGTTTTTCGATCTTTTTCCATGTATATATTATAGTGTACCCCTCTCTCCTTTCCAGGGAGTACAGATTTAGTTTTAAGTAATTTTTCCCATTATTCGAGTTCTTTGCAGTGAAATGTCTCTGAATATCTTCTAGTTTATTAATTTCTTCCTTTATATATGGGGGAACGTCAAGACTGAGCAGGGTTGGCACCCAAACCCAAAACCCACTGGAATTTTCAGTGGGTTTTTGTGTTTTTGGTCTAAAATGTTTATTTTAAAATAATTGAAAGTTTTCTTATTGCTACATTGTTTAAGTGTAGCTAATTAGAATGCCTTGGCATGTTGATTATTTCAAGGAAGCGGATTTATAAAACAATTCTTAAATTGTGCAATATGTAAATAAAGATTATGAAAAATTGAAAAGTTTTATTGGCCTTTTAAATGGTGTCCAGACTACAGACACAAATAGAGTACAGTAAAACTAATGAATGCTAAATAAAGGTGTGTGTATATATGTATATATATATTATTCACACGTATTACTTGATCTTAAATGCTTATGAATTCTTATGAATGCTTATGAATTATGAATGAATAGCCTGGTTTTAAATTTTGGACCCATTTAATAAATTCTTTATTCTCTACAACTACAAATGCAATATTTGCTGAAAAGAAAAATCTGGCCATTTGCAAATCTAGTTGTTCTTTTTTATCTACAGTTGTTCTAACCACATGTGGCATTATCTGACCTTGCGGCTTTTGGCTGGAGTAGAATGAAAAAATGGTATGGAAGATTCAGAAGTGGTTGAAGTGAATGAAGTCTCACTATTGTGAACTGTAGTGTCATCATGAACCAGGCTTTCATATGATTTGGTCTACTCTCAAAACTGCCATGTCTGTGTAGGAGGAGGAGTTGCTGATGTAGCTGTATTTGTAAGCTCGTCTGCTTCATCATCACGAGCCTGTACCCATTTTTTATTGTATCGATTTAAGTGATGTTTCACTCATTCTATTTTTTTCGAAAATACACATCCGCAGTATTTGCACCGAACTCTATTTGGTTGGTCACGTAACATTTTTACTTCATCCCATTTAGCAGCTTTAAGTCTGCCACCAGTATGTGCAGGTTTAACTTTAGGCATTATTAAATAGATATTAATTAACTAAAACTGATCTCTGAAAAAAGATGTTCAAAAATAAGAATAATGTCTACTGTCTAGGCCTGTAAACAAATTGCAATAAAAATTCAGAAAAACACGCTACCGTGTTGATTCAAAATGAAACAAAAGCCACATTTTGTTAAATGAAAACACAATACGTTTCAACAGCACACTGCGATCTTCTTCAGTTGAAAGTGACCTTAAAACAAACAAAATATATAAATTCTAAAAATCATAGCTATAACTTTAATTTAAATTATGAAACCCAAAAACCCATGGGTTTTTGGTGAAAAACCCAGGTTTTTGCCAACCCTGAGACTGGGCAGTATTGAAGTTTTGGTATGACCAATGTTTTCAACATAGGAATTATTACTGTCTCGTCCCTTCTCTTAAAGGGTCATCGTACCTGCCCCGCGACTCGTTTTGCTTTGTTTATAGCTATCTGATTCTGTGTCTCGAATTTCGCATCATCGGTCATTATAACCCCCGAATTTATCACTTTCGTGTTACTCTGAATTTCTGTCTGTCTGTCCGGGGAATAATATGCTGTTTGTTTTAGTTTCTCATTTCTACCATATCTCAAGAGCTGGAATTTCTTGGTGTTAAATGTATATGTTGTTCTCTTCTGACCATTTGTATATTCTGTTTGTGTCCCTTTGCAAGGCCTCCACCTCTTGTGCATCGCTCATTTTTCTGCTGATCATTTTGTATCGTCTGCAAAGGATGTTACTATACTGTTGCTGTTTACTTCATTGTCAGTGTCTGTTAGCATGATGAAAAGGAGCTGGTCCATTACTGTTCCTTGTGGCACTGAGCTGCGTACTTCCGATTCTGATGATGTTACACCTTGAATTTTAACATGTTGACGTTCTGAGGAAGTTGTACATCCATTTTCCCACTTTGCCTGTTATTCCCATCTGTTTCATTTTATGCGCTATTATACCATGATCACATTTGTCGAAAGTTTTGGCAAAATCTGTATATATGACATCATAGTTTTCATTGTCTTCAAGTGCGTCTAGGATATTGTTATAATGCTCTATAAGTTGTGATGAGCATGATCTTCGTGATCGGAATCCGTGCTGATTTTCGTTGAATCTTTCCAGTGTCTCCAAGAAGTCATAATTTTCTCTCCAACTATTCTTTCAAATACTTTTGTAAGATGGGACGTCAAAGACACCGGTCTATAGTTTTTTGCTTGAGATCTATCCTTTCATTTATATAGTGGGACAATGTTTGCTCTTTTCAAGATACTTGGTATTTCCCCAGAGTCTTGGGATCTTCTCCATATCCAGTATCTATATATAGGGTCATATATGTAACATAGAGGGTCATATATGTATATATAGAGGGTTTTATATACAGGGTGTTTGAAAACTCTCTGTACAAATTGTAATGGGGGATAGGCAACACCAAGACAAACCCTTTTCGTCTATAGTGTATGTCCACTGACGTCACCATTCGGCGCGAGAGGGCGCCGCTGCAATTGGCTAAAAGGTGAAGTGGGCTAGACTCGCGCTTGCCGCGGGCATTCTTAAATCGGACGTAGTACGCGTAACATGGAGCGCTTCACGACTGCTGAGATGGCTGACATGCATATGGTGTATGGGGCTGCCAATGGAAACGGAAGAGCTGCTGTGAGGTTGTACCGACAGCGCTTCCCAAACAGACGTGTGCCAAACCACCAAACGTTTGCGCATTTGCATCGGCGACTGCGAGAAACTGAACATTCCATGCAAACATGCATGACACTGGTCAGGAGAGAAACGTGCGCACTCCTGACATGGAAGAAGAAATCCTACGGCGATTTGAGGACAATCCAAGCGCAAGCACGCGAGGTGTTGCACGTATCCTCGGTGTGAACCACGACCTGGTCTGGAGAGTGTTGCACGAGCAGCAGTTACATCCGTTTCATCGTCAGAGAGTCCAGGCATTACAACCTCGGGATTACCCTCTTCGTGTGGAATTCGCACGCTGGTTTCTGCAGCAGACAGCGGTGCAGCCTTATTTTCCGGCTTATATGCTGTTCTCAGATGAGGCCTGTTTCACACGTGAGGGTGTGTTTAACATGCACAATTCTCACGTGTGGGCGCACGCAAATCCACATGCTACACGGGTGCATGCTCATCAAGAACGGTTCGCCGTCAATGTTTGGGCGGGTATCGTCCATGGCAAGTTGATTGGGCCGTACCTGCTGCCTGCCCGACTCGACGGGCGGGTTTATCGGATATTTCTTGAAGAAAACGTTGCCGGAACTGCTGGAAGATGTTCCCGTGGCTATTCGTAGACGAATGTGGTTTCAACACGACGGGGCCCCAGCACACTCCAGCAACGATGTGCGGGATTATCTGAACGCCACTTTTGGGGACCGATGGATAGGCCGGGGTGGGCCCGTAGCCTGGCCACCGAGATCGCCCGATTTAACATGCCTCGATTTCTTCCTGTGGGGACACATGAAGAACCTCGTGTACGAGACTCCCATTTACTCAGAAGAAGACCTCGTAGCAAGAATCGCTGTCGCCGCTGGAACTGTTCCCGAAATGCCGGGAATCTTTCGACGTGTACGTCGGTCAATGCTTCGACGCTGTCGGGCATACATTGATGCTACCGGTCGCAACTTTCAGCACCTTCTTTAAATAAACATGTTACGCGTACTACGTCCGATTTAAGAATGCCCGCGGCAAGCGCGAGTCTAGCCCACTTTACCTTTTAGCCAATTGCAGCGGCGCCCTCTCGCGCCGAGTGGTGACGTCAGCGGACATACACTTATAGACGAAAAGGGTTCGTCTTGGTGTTGCCTATCCCCCATTACAATTTGTACAGAAAGTTTTCAAACACCCTGTATATATATATATATTTTTTTTTTCTATGCATGTATGTATAATGTGTGTGTGAAAAAGGAATAGTCTAAGGAAAACTCCTTCGCAGAATTATTTTCCAAATAGGAGACCACTAACCAGAAACTTACTGGTTCACTTTTTGACCCTATACCAAAAATGAAACCTATACGGTCAATGTTGGGAATCCTTTATTACTTGAAACCTTGAAGTTACAAAAAGCCCCTTACCTGTAGGTATTTCCACCAGATTGTTTTACGAACTACTCTGTTTAAAGTGTGTGAGGGTGACATTAAAACAAAACAAAAGAGTAGACATAAGGTATGATAGACTCTTTCCCTCTTGATTGACTAAAAAGATGGGTAGGACAAACCTCCCTGAACGCGTGAAAACAGACAGATTGGCTACTTACTCTCGCAGCACACAGTAAATCCAGTTATTTAATTAAGACTTTTTGCATGTAATACTTCGTCGTTACAACTCGGAGTATGTCTTTAAATGGATCCCTGCGTGAAATATGTAAACATTAATGTTTTTACAACTCGTCAGATGTTTCATATGCTCCTCTCGATAGGAGTAAAGGGTATTGTAATCGTGTGCGCGTGCACGCTTCACATTCTTTATAATAATTAAGATCATTTATCTTAAACAAATTAACTGCTGTTTTTGCTCCTTAAAAACTGGATATTAAGTTCTGTTTATAAATAAAAGTGCGGAGTACATAGTGCGCTAATATTGTTTATTCAATGAAACACAATCCAGTATATGCTCCCAGATACCAATTACTTAATATGTTATATCACTAATTAGTGCATTATTTTAGAGCACAACTTTTTTCAGGTTGTGCTTGTGCGTATGGGTGAGGGCAATCCATTTGCAATTCCCCTATTCACCAAACTTCAGGTCTAGTCGTAAAATTTTTCCATTTGATATTAGAGTTGTTTTTGCAGTCAATGTTCATATTTTGTATCCAATCGTAAAATAGCTCAGAAACAATGAAAAAGAATTATTATTGTGGATTCTGTTTGTTGGGTAAATCTAATTAATCTGTCCGTAACTCAGTTCAACGGCAGCTGCATCCTGCTCTGTTATAAAACTGGTTTCTCGTTCCGTTTGGAGAACAGCCCGAGTGAGTTAGGCGTAGATTTTATTGTAGGTCTTTTGTAGGGCTCTACGTTATACTATTTGTAATAGTATAACGTATATACTCCTTCATTTTATGTAATACATACTGTAATACTCTCCAAATAGTTTCAATCCTCACGGGTCTCCATCTTAATACAGATGGGCTAGACGTGTTTCTATCTAGACTAGATTGATCATTGTAAAGATATCTCTTTTAACACAGTGAGAAATATCTTTAAGGAATGGAAGAACAATGGAAAAATGAGAGAAATAAAGTTGGCCTATAATAGGACAACTTTAGGGAGGCAATTCAAAAAAAAAAAAAGAAACCAAAAGCTTTGTTGCATATAGTGTTAAAAGAGGGAGAACGAGAGATGTAGTAAAAAAAAAATGTATGACTGCTTTTTCTGGAAAAATGTTTATTAAATTAAAGCCGTTGGTAATATTTCTATTGAAGAAACGAATGGTTATTGCCAAAAGGATGAAAATATATAGCCACTTTGTTCTCAACTATTTATTAAAGCATTTAGGAAAACAAACGTGACTTAGTAATTCTTCAACATAAATGTTGTAAACTGTTGAATATAAATGACGGTGAATCATAACTGATTTATAGTCACTAAGTATCGCTGGAGCAATTCATGATTTCAACTGTTAACTGGTCGGCCTCGGAAAAACGCGTGAAAAGTAAATTTCTTATGCGCTTTATTGCACTCTACTCGACCGTGAAAAGGTTAAATCCTTATTAGGTCTTATCAGAGTTATTCTAATATCACTCGAAGTGGCAGCCTCCGTAGCTCGGTGGGTAACATCGTTTACCCAGAAGCGACTGAAGACGCTGAGGCGTAGGTTCGATTCTTGATGGTGCTGGTAGTATTACAGGCTACCGCTTCTTCACTTTCAGTAACAAGAACCTTACTTTTATTTACGTTCACTTTCAGCAAGCCCCTTTCATGTACATCGACAAACGATGTCACCGCCCTCCATAATTCAATCTCCGACCAACTCCGAAGCGCCAAATCATCAGCATACATCACATGCGACAGTCGCTGTGCACTCGGTCTCTTCCAAATTCGTATTTACTCCTCTCTCTCTCCACCATTTTTGCTTTCATTTCACCCATTACGTCATACACATTCAACAGTCGTGGCGACATCACGCTGCCCTTTCATACTCCAACATTAATAGTGAACCAGTTACGTAACTCCCCCTTAACCTTTACGGAAGCACTACTATGAGCATAACTTCACACTGCATTTAAAAGCTTACCACTGGCACCATACATTATAAGCATTTGTCACAAAGTAGATCTATCCACTTTATGAAACGCTTTCTCCAAATCCACACCTTTTTCTTCCTATCACTTAATTTCGCAATTACGTGTCTTACTGCGAACGCTTGATCAACACATCACTTCCTTATGTAAATCCCCTTCATTCATTTTCGACCTTTTGTATCCGAATAATATTTGTAGGTGTGTTCTTGTAAATAGTACACAGAGAAAAATAGATGCTAAAAATAAACAAAATACATTGTTAACTATTTATTAATTAAACATCAAATGGTAAAGGTTGATTAACTTCGCCAACCATATTTATTTTCTTGATAACAAACTTGCATCATTTAATAAATGATTTGAATTGTGTAGCCAAACAATTTGGTAGTCCCGATAAAGTATCACTGAGTATTATATATATATTTTTTTTTTTTTTACCATTAATATGGAGAAATTGTGGTTGGGGATAATGTGCGGTAAGTAGATTATATGTTCTTTAATCTTATTTCTTATATTAAAATTTGCTCTTTGTTTTTATAAAAAAAAAATTGCGAATATACGGGTGTATATATAATATAAAAAAAAAGACATTAGACAACTAGAAGGAATTCAGAGAAGCTTCACAGCCAAGATCAATGGGTACAAAGAACTAAACTACTGGGAAAGGTTACGTGAATTAAACCTATATTCACTGGAAAGGAGGAGAGAGAGAGACACCATTATGTGGAAAGTAGAAAAGGAAGACTGTGTCGTGTTCCCAAATTAAAGGCGAGACAAGGAACATCTTTAACCTTAAAAGAACAGTTTTGTTGCGAGAGGACCAAAACTGTTTAATCAGCTGCCCAAAGACCTAAGGAACACGAGTGGTGTTGCGGTGAACATCTTCAAAAGAAGACTAGACGCCTGCCTCAGAACAATCCCCGTTGTGCCGGGCGTACCTGGCTGTGAGGTGGAGAGTACAAGAAACCAACTCACTACATCAGGACAACTCGAGAGGAGTGTCGACAAGCTTAACCTTCGTGAAATGAGGAATCATCGCACGCAACATTGGAAAGGTGTGTATATATATATAATATATATATATATATATATATATATATATATTTATTGAGAGAAGGAGGGAGGCTAACAAAAAACCCAAGATCCACTTTACAGTGGGTTGACAAAGCTAAATGACAACTTCGCCTTTTCCATAGTTTTTATTTGATTTTGAAAGTCAATAAATAGTAACAGATTTATCGAGTCACTATATTTAGAATCGTGTTGGTTTCCCGTTTTCAATATGTCAAGCTAACACATTATGGCATTCCATTGATGAACTTTGCCATTTGTTCTTGAAGACAATTGTGTCTTATTTACTTACGTCAGCCCTGTATAAAGTAGCCCAAGGAAGAAGTAAATGAAAGTAGTGTAAAGACTACTGAAAACTCTCGTACTATGTTACGCTTATAAACATTTAATCCCTTGACATAGTAGTAGTCATAGTAGTATGGCAGCAGCAAAATATAGAACACCCACAGATGACAAAAAATTGTGAAAGAAGATTTATAAGAAAGTAGGAAAGTGTAATAAAAAGAATAATATATACATAGCTATATATTGAAATATGTCTGCTTCAAGAAGGCTGATAAATTTAATGTTTGTCTATCCTGCAACTTTATTCGGAAAATTCGACGTTTAGATTTTCAGTAAAACGACCAGTAATAACAAGTTTCGACACATTCTCTGTCCATTTTACTCTCTATATTCCATATATATATATATATATGGTGATTTTTTAAACGTCTGACACTTCCTTCATCCGACAAAAATATGAAAACCTATCCAATTCTTCTCGCTCTTTCTGGCATCTAGCTAAGAACCTTTCCAACAACGATCAAACTTTTTGCTGTTCCTCCATCTCCTCCCTCTGACTCTACTGTCTGAAATTAGAATCTCTTCCAAAGATGTTCTTTCTGCACTATGTGGGCTCAACTCTAGGAAAGCGTACGGTCCCGATGGTGTTCCTCCTGTTGTTCTCAAGAACTGTGCTTCAGTGCTGACACCCTGCCTTGGCAAACTTTTGCCTTTGTCTTCCATCTGGTACTTTTCCTTCCTGCTGGAAGTTTGCTTTCATTCAGCCTCTCCCAAAGAAGGGTGACCGCTCTCAACCCTCCAACTATCGTCCAATTGCTTTGATTTCTTGCCTTTCTAAAGTTTTTGAATCTATCCTTAATAGGAAGATTCTTAAACCCCTCTCCTCTCACAATCTTCTTTCAGATCGTCAGTATGGGTTTCGCAATGGACGCTCAACTGGGATCTTCTTGCATATCTCTCTGACTCATGGTCATTCGCTCTTCGAGATTTCGGTTAAACTTCTGCTCTTGTGCTGGAAATATCAAAAACATTTGATAGTCTGGCACAAATCTTTAATTTCTAAACTGCCTTCCTTCGGCTTCTATCCTATCTGTGCCTTCATCTCTAATTTCCTTTCTGACTGATATATAGCTGCGGTGTAGATGGCGGCGGTTGTTCTCCTAAAGCTATTAACAGTGGTGTTCCTCAGGCTTCTGTCCTGTCACCCACTCTTTTCCTTTTATTTATCAATTATCTATTAAGTTGCAATTCCTGTCCTATCCACTCCTTTGCCGATGATTCCACTCTTTGAGAGGGATGCTTTGCAAAGCGGGTGGAGAAGTGAAGTCACTCCATGATTCGCGTCGGACGGCTATGGTACACTTCACATATAATCTTTCTACCATATCTGATTGGGGTGGAGAAAACCTCGTTGTTTTCAATGCCCCAAAAACTCAGTTCTGCCATCTTTCGACTCGTTACAATCTTCCACACAACTATCCCTTACCTTCAACAATACACAACTCAATCCTTCCTCTTCTCTTAACATTCTTGGCGTTTTCTTTTCTCGTGATCTTTCTTGAAAAGATCACATATACCTTCTTTTCAAAACAGCTTCTAATAGGTTAGGTGTGCTGTACCGACTCCACAGTTTCTTCACCCCCACTCAGTTGCTCTCTCTGTACAGGGGTCTTGTCTGCCCTATATGAAGTATGCGTAGGGGGAATAAGTCTCCCAGTGCAAAACATGCTCTGTGTGATGTCCTCTCGGCTTACGATATTGTTGACAGAAGAGTCCTGTCCAACAGATTTCCTGCTGTTTAAGAAAAAGGAATATCATGACCACGAACATTATCAGATCTAAACCCCTGTGACTTTTAATTGTGAAGTTATTTAAAAAATAGTGTTTAAATGGAATCCACACACGATAGAAGAATTGAAAGCATAAATTGAACAAAAAATTTCTCAGATTTGAACCGATGCAATGTCCAGAGTACTTCAAAATTTTGTTGTTCGTGTGCAAAGATTTAATGAGCTGAGACGACATGACATGGAACATGTTTTGCACTAGCGGAATAATTCTCCATGTGTACAAAAAGTACAGTAAAAATTCTTTACTTTTACTTAAGTTAATAAAAAATATAAACCTTTTAAAGTGTTAGATGTTTAAAAATATCACTTCACTTACAGTGGCGCTCATAAGTATTCATACAGAGAAATATTTCGGTTATATTCGTTCATAGCTTTTGTACCATGCATAGGATAGTTACGAAAAGTTTACCGTTCGTTTGTAAAAATTCTATAACAAATAAAAAAATTAGTTCAACTCTAACATATAATGTAAAACATGAAAAAATTTAGGAAAATGAAAAAAAAAAGTTAAAATGCAAAAGTTTTTGTATATTTATTTACAAAATTATTTAATACCAATTCCTTGAGGTTCTCGAGGGACACCTCGGGAATCTTCAGTACCTTTATTTATTCCTTTCACTAGTGGGGAAGACCCCATTAATTATTTTTGAACATGAACTTAATATCCACACTTGAAAAGTTCTTAATAATATAATTTATGAACAGTAATAAATATTAGACTCCAGTTTCCATATAAATTTAAATCGGTATGCATAAGAGGAGGGCCGACAAGCTTAACCTTCGTGAAGTGAGGAATCATCGCGCGGAACATGTGAAAGGTTGAAAGGTATTAATTGTCCAAAATATGACGAGACTATTAGATTGTATTGATGATACTTTAACTTCTTTTTTCAGTACCTAGGAAATATTTAAATTTGAGCAGCATAATAGCGCTTAAGAAATGCAATATCAGTCGTGTATGAATAGGATACAAGTCACTAATTCACTTGATAATATTTTTCCAGTGAGAGGTTAAGTACTTTTCAACAAAAATGCTTTAGCGAGTTGATCATAACTTTGAAATCTGTGACTATCTTATATCATTTTGACTCATGAAAATGATTGAAAATGTTTATTAATTCCCCATTCCTCACACGTTTTCAACTATAATAGGATTTGAGTCGATTATTTGTATGAAGATGTTAAGTCAGTTCAGCTGACTACTATAGACTGCATTGTAACCAGTGGTATATGAACCTGGAAAATTGCTTAAGCGGGGGTGTAATATATATAACAAATAAAAAGATATATTAAAAAAATATATTAGTGTAGTTCAAGCTTAAAAAAACGCACCAGAGTACATACATTTGAGTACATACTGTGTCTTCTATATTTTAGAAATACAAATATCAAACTATATTCCTTCATTGCCATATAGTTCAGGCAGTTAAGCTGTAACTGACATTCAAAGCTATATATATGTCTGTAAGATAAATTTTAAGAAATGTTAGCACTAAACTTACCTATCATCTCTTAATGAGTTACATCAAAATTTGTGCAACATACTGTAGATAGCTTGTGAGATTATTCGGTTCCCAACATAAAAACATTAAGTTCACCAAAGAAGACGAATCCAATAACACCTTACCCTTCCTAGATATTACAATAACTAAACAAAACAACAACATTCAGCACTTCCATATATCGAAAACCTACGTACACAGGCCTAGGTACTAATTTCCTAAGCCACACCCCTTCGCTATATAAAATAAACAGTATTAAAATTTAATCCACCGCGCCTATCATCCATGTTCCTTGTACTTATCCTTCCACCATGAAATAGAGTTCATTCATAACTTCAGCATTAATAACTCCTTCCCAAAACATCTGTTACAATCTTTAACCAGAAACTTTCTTAATAATATTTATCAACCACCCCTTAAAGTTCCCACTGTTAAAAAAGACGTACAATATTTTTCATTCCCCTATTACGACCACATTAGCCACAAAATACTTTCAAAACTCCGTCTCTTATTCACCCCACTTTACCCCCAAATTAAATTTCATTTCGTCTTCACCAACAACAATAGTATCAAATCTTACCTCAACTATAAAGAAAAAACACCAGCCACTTGCTTCGTCCACTATCTACGCTTTTAATTGTGTTCGCTGCAAAGCGAACTATATTGGCAGTACCATCCGCCAATATCAAACAAGAGTGGACGAGCATCGTGTGGGATTTCTACAAGAACTTCACAGCCCTTGAACAAACCCTCCAAATCAGCAATAAGGGATCATTGCCACCTTCACAACCACCCATTACTTCCCTCCAATTTCAAAATCGTTAATTCAGCCAACCAACTAATCGACCTGGGCATACTTGAGTCCCTTTATATCCTCAGTATTCAGCCAACCCTCAACGACTACAGTTCCGCTTTCAATTTAAACATCGCCAAATACACTCTCAAACTCAAAAGAAATCCACCATCCCTCCGCCTGGCTCCATCTTTCTAAATATGGAATTTTTTCAACAAGCAACCATTCCCAATCTTCTGTACAATTAGTCTCTCATTACGTTAACAATTTGGTAAGAATCCCCTCAATTCTGTTTCACCTTTTAACCGTTTTATATTTCACTTATTGTCCATACTTTTATACTTTATATCATTTCATTTTTAATCTTCTAATTTAATATATATTGTAACCATACTATTAATTAATTATCGCTAATTGTCGCGCCATTTTAATATATTGTTCGTTTTTGTTTATTATGCTTATTTATGTCTATCTGTTTTTAAACTTTTTAGCACTGATAATGGAAATTGAACCTTTCCGAAACGTCTGTAAATAAACTTGTACCATCTTTTCGTCGTCCTATTCCTCGCTGTATGTGTGTGTATATATATATATATATATATATACACAACAAAAGTAAGTATATATATATATATATATATATATATATATAATATATAGTGGACGGAAGAAAACAATATGAAGTTTAACACCGAGAAATTTCAGCTGTTACGGTGCGGAAAAAGAGAAGACCTAAAACCCATGAAATATTATACCCCAAATGGACAGGAAATTCAGAGAAATTCCAGAGCAAAAGATTTAAGGGTTGTAATGACAAATGATGCGAAATTTGAAACACAAAATAAGATAGCAGTAAACAGAGCAAAGAGAATAACGGGACAGATCTTGAGAACCTTTAAACGAAGGGATAGGAATGTAATGATTCCTCTACTGAAAACCCTGATCATACCCAAATTGGAATATACTGCTCGGTCCTGACATGCCCATATAAAAAAGAAGACATTAGACAGCTGGAAGGGATCCAGAGAAGCTTCACAGCCAAGATTAACGGGTGCAAAGAACTAAATTACTGGGAAAGGTTACGCGAACTAGACCTATATTCACTGGAAAGGAGAAGAGAGAGATAAACCATTATTTACACTTGGAAAATAATGGAGAAACTAGTCCCTAATCTTACTCTAAACCCTATGACTCCCCAAACAACAGTGGAAAGTAGAAACGGTAGATTGTGTCATATTCCCAAATTGAAGGCGAGACAGGGATCATCCTTAACCCTGAAAGAAAATAGTTTTGTGGTGAGAGGACCAAAACTGTTTAATCAGATGCCCAAAGACCTAAGAAACACGAAGGGCGTTGCAGTGGACATCTTCAAAAGAAGACTAGACGCCTGGCTCAGAACAATCCCCGATGAGCCGGGCGTACCTGCTATGTGAGGTGGAGAGCACAAGAAACCAATTCACTACTTCACCAGGCCAACTCGAGAGGAGGGGGGCGACAAGCTTGACCTTCGCGAAATGAGGAATCATCACGCGAACCTTTGTAAGGTTAAGGTAAGGTATATATATATATATATATATATATATATATATATATATATATATATATATATATATATGGGAATGCCGAGCGTTTCTGTGATAACTGCGCCCACAAACCAAGCTGCAACATTTCGCCTCATTTCTAATTTGGTGTAGGAAGCAGTTGTCACCGTTGTTCTTCCGTACTTCGTAACTATCTATCCATGACTGCTCAGATGTGCACAGAAAAATGCATGGTGTTGAATGATGCCGATTGCTTCTATGCACTATGCACTTGTCATATATATATATATATATATATATATATATATATATATATATATATATATATTAAGATGGTGCGCCTGCGCTCACAAGCCAAACTATATGTTTAATACAAATACGTTTTAATAAAATCTGATGCATATATACGAGTATATATACACAGTATATATATTTCTTAGTAAAACCAAATAGAAATTTATCTCAACTTCTTCCATCATACAAGATTCTTTTTATCTCGTCGACCACTGAAACCATCTTTTGAAAACCTTTTAGAAAAATAATCAGTATTCTTTATTTACAAAATAGTTTTTGTCCCTTATATTTGAGCTTGAGTAAATGTTTTTACAAATATAAAATCAGCGTTTTCAATACATTTCGTTATTGATTTACTTGCCTTTTCGTTTACTTTTCTCATCTTAAAATGATAAAATGATGAATGCTCATTATTTATCAGACAAGAGCCTTCTAATTCCCACAGTAAAATAATATATATATACACAGTGGCGCTCATAAATATTCGTACAAAGAAATTGTTGTTATATTAGTCCCTATCTTTTATTCTATGCATAGGATGGTTATGAAAAGTTTACCATTCGTTTGGAAAATTTAACAAATAAAATATTTAGTTCAACTCCAACATATACAGTAATGTAAAACGTCAAAAAACTACATGAAAATAAAAAAAAAGTTAAAATGCAAACGTTTTCCAACGTTTATAAAATTACTTAATACTTTGTATGTCCGCCTCAGGGTTGAAAATTTAAAATTTTCTATCAGTAGTTGCCTCTTTATTGGTTAGAGACTGTTGGTAATTCTAAATTCTAGAATTTTCTCTGTGAATCTTCATGGAAGACGGATGACTGTACATTATACAAGCCATTAGTAAGCAATGAGTTGTCGTGGTAAAGAGCTGTCTACAGATATTAAGAGACATGTTATTGCTGCACACGAGTCTGGAAAGAGTTATGGGAAGATACGAGAGGAGCTTCTTCTTAGAATATTAACTTTATATAAAATGTCTTTTATCAGGCTTCAAGTAACTGACAGAGCCGGAGCAGCAGTTGCATCAGCAGTTTTAGAGGATTATGGAATTATCACTACCACTGATAAGATGAACGTAATTGACAGGTAACAGTCCAATTATCTTGTACATTAGTATCTGATTCAAATCAAGTATTTCACAGAAAGGCATACATTTCAAACAAGTGTTGAAATTAAATATTGTTAGTCAAAACCTATGGAGCTTGCTTAAATAACTGTCTTTAAAATTGAGTAAATTTGCACTATGAACTTTGCAGGAACAAGATGAGAAGATAATGTGAAAAATATCGTAAAGCCATAAGAAAAGAGGAGGGTAAATTGTTTGAATTGATGGATGCTATTTATGTGGATGGTCGCAAAGATGTAACAATGGTGACAGTTGAAGTGAATGGCAAATATTACAGAAGAATTGAGATAGAAGAGCATTATGTAATTGTAGGAGAACCTGGTAAGATTTAAAATTTTTATCTTTAGTGTAACAGATACTACTCAAAATATTTATTAAGATGAATTTTGGATATAGAAATTGGAAAATAGATATAAACCTTGACATATCTAAAAAAATTGTCTAATTTCTGAGTACTATTTCAGGTGATTTCTACCTCTCACATGTGACTCCAAGTAATGGCAAGGGGTCGACTATTGCAACAGAGATATACAAGGCCCTCAAAGACACTGAAATACAAACCAAACTTGCCATGATAGAATCTGATGGAACTAATACAATGACCAGTTCAAATGGTGGAGCTATCAGATGCCTGGAAGAACTGTTTGGTAGACCTTTGCAGTGGAGCATTTGCCTACTACACTGTAATGAGCTCTCCCTTCGTCATGTCTTTGTTACTTTGGATGGGATAACAAAGAGCCCAGACTCATTTTCAGGAAAGATGGGAGTTGAACTTGGTGGAAATGTATCTCAGTGGGATGCGATTTCATTCAAGCCAATTAGGAATTCAAAATTTCCAGTTATTCCTAACGAAGCACTGGAGGACCTCAGCACTGATCAGTATTATGCTTACAGAATCTGTATGGCTGTTATGCTTGGCTGTGTTGGAACGATCTGTCATTCAATGTAGTTGACTCTGGCTTATAGAATCCTCAGATTTTATACATCTCAAAGGAAGCCTTCCAAAGTTCTGATGACACTTGCAGAGTTTTGTATCTTGGTCTATTTTCCAAGTTGGTTCCAGATCAAGAAGTATCGATGCACAGATGGTGCCAAAAACTTTTATGATATGCTCCAAAGGATCCTGAAATTTCTTCACAAGGAAGCCAGGGAGATAGCCCTAAAAACCCTCTACCGAAATTCATAGTATGCTCATCCTCAGAAGTATTAATTGCCATGCTTGCTGATTCAGACCCACAAATCCGCAACATCGCAGTTAAGAAGGTACTTTTGGTCAGAGGGAATGAATCAGTTGAAATAGACAATGACTTCGAAGGTGATGACCTGATAATTGATTCAGATGAGGATATTGAAGTTCCAGAGTTACAGCCTGACTTGAGTGTTGTGAGAGATGGTAGTGTCAAGAGATAATGAAGCTCGAAGGTATCTCAAAATGATAAACTTAAATTCACATGACATTCATGAGCCCCCTATCATAGCATCTCTAACCAATAAGGAACTCATAAACATAAGCACTGAAACTCAACCAGCCTTGTCAGAATCAGGCTGTAGAGAGGCACATTAAACTTGTAACAGAGGCTTCCTCAACTGTGGTAGGATTTGAACGTCGTGATAGCATTATTCGACGAAAGATAAAATCAAGAAAACTGATGAGTGTTCAATACAAAAATACAATATTCTGAAGCTGTTTAGATTATTATTTTTTATTACTTTGTTTAATGATGATACTTTAGATTAATCTTAAGTTGATTTGTAATACTTTCAGTAGAAAATTTTACATATTTACCACAAATTTTCTAAAAAACTTGCCAAAAAAACCAGGCTTAAAATTGCAATTTTTGGCCAAAAAATTATATAAATATGATTTTTTTTGATACATTATTGAGCCTGCATCCCTCTGCAAATGTTTTAATCTGCTTCAGAGGTAAAAAATACATCATAAACAGTTTTTAAATTGCCTTTCTATCATGTCCAGAACCCGCCATAGGTCACTGGGTTCAAATTTTGGTCACAGGCTCACAGCACATATGATTTGTGTAAATTGGCCGGTAGCAGTCAGTTTTGTATGCAACCACCCAAAATCGGTTTTAAAGTTTAATCCTGGACAAAAGACAACTATCTAGACCCCCTCAATTTTGATCCTAGCACTTTTGATTTTTTCACTCCATCCTAATGTCCATCCCTCTACTGTACGTCGTACATTGAGAAAGAATGGTCTGCATGGAAAGTTGCACGAAGTAAACCTCTGATACAAAAAGATACCTTTACCGTTCACCCGAAGTAAACCTCTGATACGAAAAGATACCTTCACCGTTCACCCGAAGGAATTGTTTCTTTATATACGCTCTAACTGTCGCCACGATTTAGAGGATTTCATTATTTATCGATATGAACTCTGAACAATTTTCAATTGAAAACGCTGGTGAAAAGACAATAAACGCTTGCTTAGAAGGTGTTGTGTGTATATTGATTTTTCATGATAATACTCTTATAATATCCGACCCTGTACTCAAGCAGGCTTTTGAATCTATATGTTGAAATATTAAGAATTATGAAAATGTTACGCCCAATTGTAAAATAGGAGCAAAAATAATCCTAAATGATCTAAAAGCTAGTCACACATTTGGGCTGCGCCAGCCTGGCCTGGACCAGCTCAAGTTGTATTGCATGGGTTGTAATGACAATACACACACTATGGTTGGAAAGCTGGTACCAGCCCTAGTGTATGTATTGTCATTACAACCCATGCAATACAACTTGAGCTGGACCAGCCCAAATGTGTGACTAGCTTAAGGCTTTATATCGATTATAGAAAGCATCATACATTAAACGGGGCATTATTTCTAAACAGAATTGGTTGTATTACACAGGGTGTTTCTAAAGTAACCATCTATTTTGGTGAAATAGGGGGATTTTAAACAATTGTTATATTGGCATAATGGTATGTGCATTGTTATACAAAATTCATATATTTATAATATTTCAATTGCTTTACACGATTTTTTGTTAATTATTTTATTTTATTTTCAGACCCATATCATTGATGATGAATGTGCAAGAACGGGTTTATGTAGTAACATGCACGATAAAAGGCATGAAGTGCAATGAAATTAGAGAAAAGTTTGAGAGAAGGTTTCGTAAAACAGGCCCTAGAGACCAGGCTATTCGCGAATTAGTAAACAAATTTATGAGGACTGGATCTGTGCATGACGAGCGTAGATCTGGACGGCCAAGAAGATCTCACGAAAGAATCGAATCTGTTCAAGAAGCATTCGAAGAGGATCCACAATTATCGATTCGGAGGGCCTCCCACAGATTAGAAATTCCACAAACAACGGTTTACAGAATTCTACGTTATGATTTAAAGAAAAAGCCATACCACATTCAAGTGTTCCACAACTTACAAGAAGAAGATTATCCACGAAGAGCAACAATGTGTGCCGAGCTTACAAATATATATATATATATATTTTCATGTTTTAAAGGTGTTTTTTTTATAATTCATATTATTTCGCAAAATAGATGGTTACTTTAGAAACACCCTGTACAAAACAATGAGATTAACTATTTCATCATTATTTGTGAGTTTACTATACTAATGAAAAATAATTTCTTGACATGCTTATAAATATTGTATGCAGATGTGATGTATTATAATTTCTAAAAAGAATTGTTTGTATTATACAAAGCAGTGCGAATGTAACTATTTCCATCATTATGATTTTACTATACTAAAAAAAATATTTTTTTGACTTTAATGAATATTGTATGCAGATGTGTTTCTCCTCACTCATTTTTAAATTGTTTATGTATGCGTCTTAATAAGATGATGGTCAAACATGATGGTTTGTGAATTGGTCGAGTTTTATCTCTTGCATAAACGAATTATTGTATTGAGGTCGAGGGTTCGACTTCCGATGGTGTAATATCACTGTTATGCCTGAGACTGTGTTGTCGTGGAATCTGTACTCGACAGTGATAGTAGCAATGGGGCGGAGTGCTGATTTTAACATTCAATATAAAGTGTGTGTGTATATACAAGCATCTTAACTATCACATTGAGGTCGGGGGTTCAACTTCCTATGGTGTAACTGTAATGTCAGTTATACCTGAGACAGTTTTGAATGGTGGCTGCTAGAGTTCATAGTATGACGTTATATATATATATATATATATATATATAATATAATTAGTTTGGGTACTCTATATTCAATTTTTTACTTTGACACTGGCACTGGCACTCCTCCCTGCTACCTTCAACGTATATTTTGGTGCAGCCGTACTACTAATTTTGCAAAAACTTTCGCAAAGAGGAAGCGAGTTTTAAAGGGAAAGAGTTTTTGCACTGAAAAACTTTAACAAAAGTTTTGCATGGTAAAACGGAAAGAAATTTACCGAAAGGTAACACAGTTTAACAGGAAAAATCATTTCTACGTAAGGAAGAAGTTTCTGAATGTTAAAGATTTGCAAGACAGTTTTACAAAACGAAGTAGTTTATAAATTTTAAGGGGTTTAGAAATGTTAAAGAAGCTGAAGAGCAGTACAAAAAGAGTCACAATTTTTGTAAAAGGAAAGAGCTTTACGAGGAAACACTTCTACAAAAAATAAAGTATGATACAAAGAGAAAGGCTTTTATAAGACGAGTTTGGCAAAACGTTTTGTAAATTATAACGAAGGATAAGTTTTTAGTTTTATTAATAAGAACAATAAAGTTTTACTTAAGCAGATTTTTTTTTGTAGCGAGTTAATGTGTAATTGCATTATATTGGTCAGATTTTCTTTGAAAATGCCAGCGTGTACTTGACAAGGAAAAAAAAAACAAAATAAAAATGCAAACCTGCCCCCGCAAAACTCTCAAACGGTTGGATCGTTTGTAAATTCTTACACACACACACACACACACACACACACACACACACACACACACACACACACACACACACACAAATAATACCTCCGTCTCGCTCTTCGCGTGGAGGAGAGTAATAAAACTAAATACTAACAATCAATGTTTTTAATACTTGTATAAAAATTCTGTTTAAAAGTACTTTTATTTATTGAATAAATATTTGTTCGTAATATTTTTATTTTGGTTGGAATTGTTCCTGGAAATTGTACATTAATTTTGTTTGTCCAAAATGGATCTCGTTCTGTCTCACAGGGACATAAATAAATTAATTTTATAAAATTACTTAATTTGAAAATATGATTCAGTAGACCTAACCAGGATGCGAAATTTCCGAGCTTCAGGTAACCAATAGCGACCGGAAACAGAGTGGTCAGAAAAACTTTCACAACTTTAAGAACAGTATGTATTTCAGAAACAAACGAGTACCGAGACAAAATAAAATCATAATTTGAAATTACTGACTTGTATTTTTGTGTTAATATAAACATTTCTATACAATCATAAAAATCTAGAAGTGCATGATATGCTCAATCCAGCGCCCTCTCTGCCCTCGCACCCACTGCAATCTGGTGAGATAGTTGTCCACTACAGCTGTGATGGTGGCTTGTTGGATTCGTCTCGCTTCTCGCAGAATGTTAGCTTTGAGGGTGTCTAGATTCCTGGGCTTTGGGTTTTTGTACACCTCATTCTTAAGATAACCCCAGATAAAGAAGTCGCACGGGTTCAGGTCGGGGCTGTGTGATGGCCATTCTCGCTCCGTGCATCGGGATAGGATTCTGTCCTGCAGCTTCTCAGCTGGTCCACCACCAAGTTGGATGTGTGAGGAGGAGCACCATCATGCATGAACCAGAGATCGTTTTGACTGATGTCATTACGCCTCTGAACTGCTGGCCAGTACTTCCTTCTGAGCATCTTAAGATAACGGGTAGAGTTGATGGTCAGAGTGTCACCATTTTCATCTTCGAAAAAGAATTGACCGATGACGCATCCATAACCTATAGCATACTACAGAGTTAGCTTTTCGACACTGAGAGGACACACTTCAGTTTCAAGTGGCAGTTTACAAGCCCATATTCAGAGATTTTGATTGTTTACTTGGTCGGAAAGAAAAATGGGCCTCATCCGTGAACTGAATTCGCTGCATGATTCTTGGATTTTTCTCAGTAGTATGGTGGAAAAATGGTCGAGTGCAAAACAATTGCATAATGTTGCATGGCACCCCCACCCCCTTTCCTGCAAGGGGGGAAACCTCTTTGGGGGAGAAGGTGGGACGGCCTCACCCCCCAAAGGGGCATACCTAACCTGGGGGAACCTCTCTGGGGAGAAGTTGGGACGGCCTCACCCCCAACATACCTAACCTAAGAGAGGGGAGAGGACCCAGAGGAAGGGTTTTCGCTTGGCCAGAGCCAAGCGCATATGAGTCCTTCAGCCACCCCGCCGCTCTCTTATAGAACCCTTAATCAGCCAGTTGGCTGAGTTGCCAGATAGCAATATCTTTTTAATTATTCCATATATTAATCAGCCAGTTGGCTTAGAAGGCTGAGTTGCCAGATAGCATTAATTATTTATTCCATATATTAAGCAGCCAGTAGGCTTAGAAGGCTGAGTTGCCAGATAGCAATATTTATTTAATTAATCCTTATATTCTTCCGTCATCTGGCTTAGAAGGCTGAGTTGCCAGATAGCAATATCTTTAATTATTCCATATATTAATCAGCCAGTTGACTTAGAAGGCTGAGTTGCCAGATTTCTTTATTTATTAAATGAAAGCATATATTAAGCAGCCAGTAGGCTTAGAAGGCTGAGTTGCCAGATAGCAATATTTATTTAATTAATCCTTATATTCTTCCGTCATCTGGCTTAGAAGGCTGAGTTGTCAGCTTCGTTACTTATTAAATTACACCATATATTCATCCATCAGTTGGCTTAGAAGATCGATTTGACAAATAGCAATTAATTATTCTGAAATCCGCTTTAGAAACCAAACATTATATAATTGTGTACAAACAAAAAGGAATAAGTAAAACACCAATACATCATTCTGTTTATTTTAGCTGAATTAATGGATATACAACGGGACATATATATATATATATATATATATATATATATATATATATATATATATGGTCAAATAATAGCAGCATGAATGGAAAATATATAATCATACAAAACGGGGCATTATCAAAATAGTACAGGAAAAAATAGTCATTAAATATATATAATCATACAAAACAGTATTAACAAAATATTAGTACAGGAAAAATATACAAAACGTATAATCATATTAGTACGGGAAAAATATATATTGTCTTTACGTTCTGCGTTGCAAAACGCTAAACTCGCATTTGATAGTCTATATCCACATCGCCATTACTTTGTACGATGTGGTAAAACCGTCCAAGCACCACTTCACCGTTTAATTGATACGGCGGTCTATACTCGATATAAATGGCTCATATCGTTCAATACTATTTTTGTCCACACTTTACACGGCGGGAAAGTTATCTTTAAGCACGTCTAGAAGACAATCAAAAGCACGCACAAAAATGTCATCGTTAACCACAACATTAAATACAAGTTTATAATCATGCCTTTCCAATCGGGGATTTTTTCATAACGCCCCGAACTTTTCAATTGTGAACTCTTCTTCACTCGGCATAGCGGGATTGGAAATAATCTTCCAAATCGTAACACCTATCCACTATATACAGTCGCGCGTTAAACGGTCGCTGGTCGCCCTAGGCATCAGTCCGTCAGGTTGCTGGGCGCTCAAGGCATCACCCCGTCCTGTTGCTGGGCGCCCTAGGCATCATCCGTCCGGTTGCGGGGGCCCTAAGCATCAGTCCGTCCGGTCGCTGGGGGCTATAGGCATCAGCCAGGTGTCAGTGTACGTTTATGTGCACTAAAAGGATCCGGATTCGCACCCCGGGCGGGTCTCGTTACTCAGGGTACCCTAATGTTTCCCCGTAGGTTTAAGGTTGGTATAAAACATCGTACGGAAAAAATAATTCCCAATGATTCCCCGTAGGCCTAAGGCGGGTGTGAAACATCTCATACGAAATAAATGAACAATTCGTACGGGGAAAAATAACTCCCTAATAACCCCGTAGGTTTAAGGCGGGTGAAAAACAACTCGTACGAAAAAATAAATTAAATTAATAATTAAAACTGAACAAAACGGATGGAAAAAATAAATTAAAGCAGATCAATATCCTTTCTTAATAATTCAGATACACGTTTTGACCGCAAAATGACAACAAAACGGTCGGAAAAATTGCCAGGCCCTTTATAGTTACATACGGTTATCTCTCCCTCCCTCCCTCCATCCAACCCTCTCAACCCCCATCTGAGTTTATATATATATATAATTTGCTTATTTATCACCAATTCGCACAAGATTTGTCGATAAATAAGTCTTATACACCACAAAGTGTTTTCTGAAACCTCTATTGTCATATATATATATATATATATATATATATATATATATATATATATATATATATTTTCTAATCTGAACGTGACCACATAAATAAATAAACAATATATACATTTATCAGGAATCCACACAAGGTTCTTTGAATAAACCACCAAACATATTCACCTTATCTGTGCAAATATTTATATTATTCTTCGTTCTGAAAATTGGATTGTGTATCCATCAATAAAGAATTGTAAATTGCGTCGATATATATATATATATATATATGTGATGGGACGATACCAAAATTTTTAACGATTCCGATTCCGATACCACTAAAAAGTCTCGATTCCGATTCTCAATATTTTAAAATATAATTCTATACTTGTTTTTCTGGAAATTGTCATATTTTACTCTGGTAAGATTAACTATTTACATTATGAGTATGGTAATATAAATTATAAATTATAATAGATTGGTTTAAAAATAAAAATCAACTCTAAGTTGTAACAATTCATTTTAATCTTCTTGATTACACATCATGGATATACATGTTTTAATGTATAGCTACAATACAATAAAAATAAAATTTGTTATCCTCTTTCATTTAAATTTTAAAGTTTACATTGCAAAACTGGTTCAATTAAAAGTTAAAGAATCGTTTTAAGAATCGGAAATCATGGTACAATTCTCTCGATTCCGATTCCGATAAAATGCTCGATTCTTCCGATTCTCGATTCCGATTAATCGTCCCATCACTAATATATGTGTGTGTGTGTGTAAAAATGAACAATGAACAATTCCTATACCATCATTATATGGATTCATTGTCTTCATGCAATACTTATGTTTGTATGGTTTTTATGTTTGAATGTTCATTTTTACATAAGAAACCAAAATCGCCTAAGCGAGTTTTGGATAGAATTTCGATTTGTACTTCTTTATTCATTACTGTATTTCTCTAATTCATCTTTTCTAATAATGACTTATACTGTACGTATGACATAATGTGAATAACTATGACGTCATAAAGTAACAATTCTCTTCACGTTTTTCGTACCGCGAATACTGAATCACCCATTTGGTATGTGGATATCTTTCATGTTCAATGTATGGTAAATTCTTTAAAAATAATAATAAAAAACTTCATTCTCTATACGTCATTATTTATATGTTGTGTCCTACCTATTGTCTACTGATGCCTATCAACCTATCAGTCCATATTTTACGCGTGTCTATATTACGCACACAACCTATTGTGTTACTTACATGTAAATACGTCCACACGTATTATTTTTTTTTTTTTTAGTGCGTTCACCCCTCGCTATTTCTAACATCTTAATTGTCTATTAATATGAAACTTAAAAACAAAACAAAATTATAGTAACTATTTAATTGTAATTAACTGCAATACTTTAATTTAATATAATATAATGTACTTTAATGAAACTGTAATTAATGATATTAGTTTAATATATAATGTAATAATGTACTTTAAATGGAGTTGTAATTAACGATACTAAGTGAAATGTGAATTAATCCATAATCGTAATCATAATTGTAATAAACCAAAATTGAAATGTACTCAGTAATGTACTTAAATTGTACTTATGTACTACTACGAAATTATATCGCCTTCAGAAATGTATACTCGGCGAAAATGCGATTAGTTTTTATTTTTTTTAAAATTTTTATTTGGAATCTTTCATCTGATCATGTGTTTAGAAGGGGGAACTTAACCTTCAACTGCATTCCCCCAACATTTAGACTTATATGACATATAATTGTAAAATTAACTTCACTTCATTACGGCACTCTTCTTTGGTCACCACTACGAGACTCCCCTTGTTAGCAGCCTCGCTGCGAGAAGGGGGCAGAGGCTCCTTGCCTCCTTAATTTTTAGATTCCGGCCTGAGCCATGGTCGAAAGAGGTCGAACCTCTACCCCTGTAAATTCAGAGCACTACCTGTACATTTTAGAAGTAAACTACAGTCAAAGAAAGTTTTTTATCTTTCCCCTCGAGCCTTGTTCTCTTCAGGAATTTAATTAGTAAAGTCGATAAGTTTAGTACCAAGAGAAAGTATCAGAGTATTATCGAAAGAGGAGAATTAAGAACTGTCGACCCTATAGCGAGAGAAAAGAATTAGAATGTTATAGAAGAAAACTATCGCCTCCCAACCAGAAACCCTGTCGATTCGAACCACCCAGGGCCATAAAAGGAGGGGTTAACATATATATATACACGCAAGATCTACCAAGTTATATATTTTTGGGTAAAATGAATGAGTATTTTTGCTGGTTTTCGGACATTTTCCGAAACAAATTCATTTCATCTTTTATATCGTCTTCACCCTTTTACACGATATATATACACACACACACACACACACACACACACACACACACACAGAAAGAAGTTTTGCCACAGTCTCTGGCCAGACGACCCGACCCATTGTACTAACTCATGGATTATTATTATTATTATTATTATTATTACCAATACCATCGGGAAACGTACCTCAGACCTCAAAGCCTCCACCTCGCTTACAGGAAGAAGGTATCCACCCACTGTTCGAATCACGCATACTATTTGAGGGTACAGGATTTTTCCCTGAAACCGTGGTTGTTGGTACATCACCGGTATGGTACGCAAGGCCTTTTGAGTTAGTTCTTATCCTTGTATCTTTCTCTCAGATATGATGAATTCCCTCCCTGACCCGAGTCCAGTGCTTCCTAGAGCTGGGCGGCTGTCTTCCCTGTATTTTGTGTCACGGCGGCACAGCTGGTCATCCACCTCTGTGGAAAATTCATCATCCTAAAAGTGTGTCTTTATGGCTAATCGCTGCCGTCCATACCTCAGGTTCGAAAGGTATCGAATAAATTTAACTTAGGGTTCTTGTCATGCTATAATTAATTACACCGGTCTGCATGAAAATCGATTTCTTTATTTTGAGTTGTGATTCTGAAGCAGTTCGCTGCGCTGAATTAAAAAATGCTACCAGTTTTTTTTCTATCACCCACAGTTTTAAAGTTATTAGCAAAACAATTTTGGGGCGTTTTGTAATTTTTTACCTTTTTTATCTTTAATTAATTTCGTTTTTTCATATTTTTCAGATAGATAATTCTAACATTACGTCTTTAAAATTTTAATAATGGCTTCTAGAGGATGTACCCATAGTCCAGACATATTTTGTTATATTTGTGGTCTGTATGTTGTTGTAAAACAAAGGACAAATGTAACGACCTTCATTAAGAGAGCTTATCATGCTTATTTTGGAATTAAATTAGGAGATCAAGACAAAAGTTGGGCTCCACACAAGGTTTGTCTTACGTGTGTTGCGGCACTAAGGAATTGGAGCAAAGGTAAAAAGAAAAGTTTGCCATTTGGGATCCCTATGGTATGGCGCGAGCCTAGAAACCATACCGATGACTGCTACTTCTGTTCTTGCAATGTTAAAGGTTATAATGCAAAGAATAAAGAGAGCCTTCAATACCCAAGTCTTCCATCTGCAATAAGGCCGGTACCCCATGGTCCAGAAGTTCCTATTCCCCGCCCACCCGAGAGTCTGGATCAATACAATTCAGATTCTGATTCGGCTCCAAATCCAGACAATGAAGATGTTTATGAACAGCTAACAGCTGACCGAGATCCTAAACCATTAACCCAAGCCGAACTAAATGACTTAGTCAGGGATTTGAATCTGCCTAAGGACTCTGCAGAACTTTTGGGGTCTAGATTGCAGGAGAACAATTTATTGGCATCCGAAATGTTTGCAAGTAAAGAAGGTAAATATAGTTTGTTTGTTTCAGTTATTTTTTTATTCTTTCATAACCAAGCAATATGCTTGTCCAAGAGCTAGGAGCTATTTAATTCTGCTTTAATTAGGTTTTACTCTATCACCTAAAGATTTCGTGCTACAAGGGGTGTTGTAATACCTTACGTGTCCCCAAATGTTAACCACCCATTGATGGGAGGGGAGAGAGTATTTTGCTGGGAACGGTACTGGTTGTTATATATATTTACCCTACATTATTATGTAAGCGTTACTGTAGTCTATAACAACAAAATTTATGGTTTAGCATGTGCAATCCAATGTTGGTCTCGATAAGATGGTTCACATTTGGGGATAAATGGGGGATTTATGACACACCCTGTAGTAAGAAAACCATACGTGATAGGGAAGTAAAATTTCAGCAAAAAAAAACAAGACAAAAAATTTGAACTTTGAACGTGGTTGGTCCTAAATATTTGTGATGAATAATATTGAAAATGGAGCATTGGAATTTTAAAGTAGTGCTTCGATGGACGAGTTTTTAACCAAATACAAATTTAATCATGACTAATTGCAAAAAGTAGACCCAAGATCTAATACGTTAGAGAAATATCAGGGTTTACGTTGATATAAAATAAATTAAAAGAATAATTTGAGAAATATCAGTTCTAAATATAAATCGCCCCAACTTCAACCTAAATTAAACAAATTTGTTGCTAATTATTTACTTGGTTGTTTAACGGATGGTATTGTTTTTACTACATCTAACCAATTAATTTAAATCTACCGAATAAAGAGCTTAAACTGCCCTTAAGAGCTAATTAATTGAGTGAATATAATTAATAGCGTGACAAGGACCCTATGTTAAATTTATTCGATACCTTTCGAACCTGAGATATGGATGTCAGCGATTAGCCATAAAGATACACTTTTAGGATGATGAATTTTCCACAGAGGTGGATGACCAGCTGTGCCGCCGTGACATAAAATATAAAATACAGGGAAGACAGCCGCCCAGCTCTAGGAAGCACTGGACTCGGGTCAGGGAGGGAATTCATCATATCCTGAGAGAAAGATACACGGATAAGAACTAACTCAAAAGGCCTTGCGTACCATACCGGTGATGTACCAACAACCACGGTTTCAGGGAAAAATCCTGTACCCTCAAATAGTATGCGTGATTCGAATAGTGGGTGGATACCTTCCTGTAAGCGAGGTGTAGGCTTTGAGGTCTGAGGTACGCTTCCCGATGGTATTGGTAATAATAATAATAATAATATTAATAATCCATGAGTTAGTACAATGGGTCGGGTCGTCTGGCCAGAGACTGTGGCAAAATTTCTTTCTGTGTGTGTGTGTGTGTGTTATATCAGGCAAAAGGGTGAAGACGATATAAAAGATGAAATGAATTTGTTTCAGAAAATGTCGGAAACACCGCAAAATATATAACTTGGTAGATCTTGCATATATATATATATATATATATATATATATATATATCGACGCAATTTACAATTCTTTATTGATGGATACACAATCCAATTTTCAGAACGAAGAATAATATAAATATTTGCACAGATAAGGTGAGTGATATGTTTGGTGGTTTATTCAAAGAACCTTGTGTGGATTGCTGATAAATGTATAGTTTATTTATTTATGTGGTCACGTTCAGATTAGAAAATGTGTAAATATATATATAATATATATATATTATATATATATATTATATATATATATATATGTAAAAAATGAACAATGAATAATCAATATTCATTTTTACATAAGAACCAAAATCGCTTAACGCGAGTTTGGATAATAATTTTACTTGTAGTTTTCTACTTTTGTTTGTGTCATAACCTTACGATCTACCATTTCTATGGTTTAGTCGTATCCATTATCCATTTTCCATTTGTTATAGAAGTTATTATAATTAATTATGAATTGTCTTGCATCTCACCCTCGTCCCTAGATTATGCATACACATTGCATATAACAGGATTGGAACCCGTAATTGTACTTCTTAGTCATTAATACCCACTCTTTGTCTCTAATTCGTTCTTGTAAATCTTCCTAATAATGATTTGTACTATACGTACAAATTCAATAACTATGACGTCACATTTTCCCGTCATTAATTTCCCTTCATCATATCTCTAGTATTCAATGTATGAAAATTCTTTATCATCATAATAAAAACTGTACACTCTATAGAAGTCATTATTTATATGTTATGTAGTATAAATATTATTATTCAACCATATTCATCCATACCGTATGTGCCCATGTACTTTGTATAATATTTCTAACATCTTAATTGTCTATTAATATGAAACACTGTAACAAAACAAAGTTATAGTAACTGTTTAATTATAATTAACTGTAATACTTTAATTTAATATAATGTAATGTACTTTAATGAAACTGTACTTAATGATGTAATGTACTAAATGACGTAGTTAATGTACTTTAATGGAATTGTAGTTAACGATAATAAATGAATTGGTAATTATAATCATAGTTACAGTAGACCAAAATTACAATGTACTCAATGTCCGACCCGACATTATGTCGCCATAAGGAATGTAGAATCGGCGATACTGTTGTTATTTTTTGTATTATTATTTTCGTTGGAATAAATTTTGATGTGCTTTCTACTTTGCCAAATAATTGATGACCTGTTGTTTTTTAAAAATCTCATAATCATTTTTTTAGATTTAGCTTAATAATGAATCCTGAGTAACTTTTGCCATGTCATGTTTTGTATACATTCTTTCTTCGTTATAAAAGATGAAGTCATGTCTTGCCTAAGCATTTAATTGTAAATCTTAAACCTTTAATTTTTACTCATATGCAGATTTTAGTGTAAAGATGCATAGTTCAATTTCCACTTTTAGTTAACTTGGCAGATCATGATAACATCAGATCTGAAAATATGCAATTTAAGAAAAAAATATGGCTTCATCTTCAAATATCTTGTTTATTCGTTTAAACCTTAACACGGCTAAAAGATTTACTTTATTTTCAAATATTGTGCAAAAATAATGCAGCCTCTTCAACATTTAATAATGATGATGTTAGTAGAATCGGGGTATATAAACCCCACCAATTTCTTCCATGTTTGTTCTGATTCCAACTACGAGGCTGAGCATTACCTGTAACAGTTTTAGGAGTAAAACACAGTAAGAAAAAGTCTTTATCTTCTCCTTTGAGCCGTGCTCTCTTCAGAAAACTTAGTCATTAGAATCTCCCGATAAGTTACAAGAAGAATCGGGGAGAAACCTAAAAAAATTTAATAAGCCTCTCAGAATCCTCCGAGCCACTAAAGAAGAACTCGGAGAGTAGTATAGAAGAAACTACTGCAAGTAACAGATCCGTTGCTGCCTCCTAACCAGAACCCCCGTCGACTCCGAACCACCCCAGGGCCATAGACGGAGGGGTTAATATATATATATATATATATATATATATATATATATATATATATGACAGAGGTTTCAGAAAACACTTTGTGTATAAAAGACTTATCGACAAATCTTGTGCGAATTGGTGATAAATAAGCATATATATATATATATATATACAAGCTCAGAATGGAGTTGAGAGGGTTGGATGGAGGAAGGGAGGGAGAGAGAACCGAATGTAACTATAAAGGGCCTGGCAATTTTTCCGACCGTTTTGTTCAGTCATTTTGCGGTCAAAACGTGTATCTGAATTAAGAAAGGATATTGATCTGCTTTAATTTATTTTTTCCATCAGTTTTGTTCAAAATTTTAATTATTAATTTAATTATTTCTTTTTTCTTTTTTCGTAAGTTGTTTTACACCCGCCTTAGACCTACGGGGAGTTATTTTCCCCCGTACGAATTGTTCATTTATTTCGTACGAGATGTTTTACACCCGCCTTAGGCCTACGGGGAATCATTAGGGAATTATATTTTCCGTACGAATTCATTTATTTTGTACGAGATGTTTTACACCCGCCTTAAACCTACGGGGAAACAGGGTACCCTGAGTAACGAGACCCGCCCGGGGAGCGAACCCGGATCCTTTTAGCGCACATAAACGTACACTGACACCTGGCTGATGCCTAGGGCGCCCAGCAACCGGACGGGGTGATGCCTCGGGCGCCCAGCAACCGGACGGGGTGATGCCTAGGGCGCCCAGTAACCGGACTGGGTGATGCCTAGGGCCCCATAAACGGACGGGTGATGCCTAGGGCGCCCAGGAACCGGACGGGGTGATGCCTTGAGCGCCCAGCAACCGGACGGGGTGATGCCTATGGCCACCAGCAACCGTTTAACGCGCGACTGTATATAGTGGATAGGTGTTACGATTTGGAAGATTATTTCCAATCCCGCTATGCCGAGTGAAGAAGAGTTCACGATTGAAAAGTTCGGGGCGTTATGAAAAAATCCCCGATTGGAAAGGCATGATTATAAACTTGTATTTATTGTTGTGGTTAACGATGACATTTTTGTGCGTGCCTTTGATTGTCTTCTAGACGTGCTTAAAGATAACTTGCCTGCCGAGTGTGAAGTGGGGACAAAAATAGTATTGAACGATATGAAAGCCATTTATATCGAGTATAGACCGCCGTATCAGTTAAACGGTGAAGTGATGCTTGGACGGTTTTACCACATCGTACAAAGTAATGGCGATATGGATGTAGACTATCAAATGCGAGTTTAGCGTTTTGCAACGTAGAACGTAAAGACAATATACATTTTTCCTGTACTAATATGATTATACGCTTTGTATATTTTTCCTACACTAATATGATTATACGTTTCGTATATTTTCAACATAATTAATATAACTATATATTTTCATGTACTAATATTTTGTTAATACTATGCTTTGCATGATTATGTATATTTAATATAACTATATGTTTTTCCTTTATCAATATTTGAATAACTTTATAATATAACTATATATTTTCCTGTACTAATATTTTGTTAATACTATGTTTTGTATGATTACATATATTTAATAACTATTTTTTCTTGTACTAATATTTTGATAATGCACCGTTTTGTATGATTATATTTTCCATTCATGCTGCTGCTATTTGACCATATATATGTCCCGTTGTATATCCATTAATTCAGCTAAAATAAACAATGATGTATTGGTGTTTTATTTATTCCTTTTTGTTTGTACACAATTATATAATTTGTTTAGTTTCTAAAACGGATTTCAGAATAATTAATTGATTGCTATTTGTCAAATCGATCTTCTAAGCCAACTGATGGATGAATATATGGAATAATTTAATAAATATGTAACAAAGCTGACAACTCAACCTTCTAAGCCAGATGACGGAAGAATATAAAGATTAATTAACTAAATATTGCTATCTGGCAACTCAGCCTTCTAAGTCTACTGGCTGCTTAATATATGCTTTAATTTAATAAATAAAGAAATCTGGCAACTCAGCCTTCTAAGTCAACTGGCTGATTAATATATGGAATAATTAAACAGATATTGCTATCTGGCAACTCAGCCAACTGGCTGATTAGGGGTCCTATAAGAGAGCGGCGGGGTGGCTGAAGGACTCATTTGCGCTTGGCTCTGGCCAAACGAAGACCCTTCCTCTGGGTCCCCTCCTGTCTCTCTTAGGTTAGGCATGTGGAGAGTGAGGCCGTCCCACCTCCCCCAAAGAGGTTCCCCCAGGTTAGGTATGTCCCTTTGGGGGGTGAGACCGTCCCACCTTCTCCCCCAAAGAGGTTTCCCCCCTTGCAACATTATGCAATTGCTTTGCACTCAACCATTTTGCAACCATATTACTTGCTCCACTAGTTTGAACTTTGACGAACGTTCTGGGTCGGCGACACTTGTTCGGTCATTTTTTTAACATTTAGATCCATTCGTGCCCGCTCCGCTGTGGCAAAACTTGATCACCATACTGTACAGATATTCTTCTGTGAATTTCAGCCCCTTTTAAGTCGAAAGTGGTGCGGCCATGTTTACAAAGCGATTACAACTGAACAACTGAATATCAAGGTTGCAATCCCACGAAGCAGCGATCTGTGCGCTCAGTGACTGCAGCGCCGCCAACGATCAGCAGTGTAGACAATTCTGGAAAAAAAGACAGGCAAATTGCGAATACTTTTTGACACCCTCGTAGTTAGACCTGAAATTTAATGCATTGGATCGAAACGTATTGCGTTCTGCAGTGAAAAGAAATGCAGAATTATTTGACTTTGCTTTTATAGCACAGGGTATACCTGTATGCAGTTGTATTTGGCTTATTTTGTGGGGGACTATCCTAAATGAACGCTAATTGTATAAAAAATACAAACTTTCTATATAGTGTATTATCAAGAATTGTTTATTTTTGTAATAATACCCTAACTTAACTACTACCGACGTAGTGATTAAGTCAAATTTTGGAAAGGAATTCAATACTTGCGAGCCAGTAAATATAATAGTGATAGATTTTTCATGAAGTTTAAAGTGTTTGAAGCCCCCCCCCCCACGCACACTGTTCAGAATCACCCCACTTTTTTGAGTTTACCTGCTACTTCTCAGGTGAATACGGTTCACACACAGTCACACTTGATGTAGGGAAATCCTTCCAGACGCTGTTTTTCTCGTCTTAGTCACGTTTTGCGACTATCGTTTCTGAAACTAAATAGAATTGATACATGTTAGAACGGAAGGACAATGTTTTGGTTTCGATTCTAAGGTAAGAGTGCTGAATGTGTGTTATTTTGAATCTGCTGATTTAAGATTTATTTGGGAAGACTACTTTTTGTTTTAATACCTAATTCTTCTCCATAAATAGAATTGGTTACTGTTTATAGAATAAATTTTGATTACTCTAAAGTTACACCTTAATATTTGGTCTACATACATACATACATATGTGTATATATACTTGGCAGTGAATGGGTGTATGAGAGGAGCGGTGCCTTGTGTAAAGCAATGAAACCTCTCTTCTGACTCAGTTGAGCATTGAGAATATATATATATATATATATATATATATATATGTTAACCTTCTTTTTCTTTGGGGTTCCTTCCCGTGTAACAGAAAATAGACTCCCGGCGAAGTTGACCTGAAGAGTCTTCTCTGTGTATTACTCTCCAGGCACTCGAGGCTGAGTGCGATTGTACGGGTTCGGGAGGACAAGAAAATGTCTGGCAAAGTTTTTCGTTTAATGTTCTTGAATCAGATTGCCTTAATATTCGAAATAAAATTAAGTGGAAGTCAAGTCGTGTTTTGTTCGACTTTAAATCAGAGTTATTTATTAGATTTAGTCAGATTTTATCCAAGACTCACAAGCAATTCCTGCCTTTCTTACCGCGAGGCTTAATCTGAGTTGCTTAATTGAGTATAGTCTGTTTGCTTCTTCTTGAAGGGAAGTAATAACGGATAGGGCGTTCAGCCCCGATCCGGAGATTCCGCGTTGACCCGCCAAGTGCAGAAATCTGAGTTAAGGGCGTGAAGCGCCTCCTTATATATTAGAGACCCAGAACCTATGTCATTTGTACAAAGAGCGTAGGACGAGTGAATACGTATGAAGTCACCAGCACGAGGTTCCTTTGCGTCAACTCGCTTGTGAATTCCGTTTGAAAGGAAATCCCACACGCATGATATATAGTCACGAGAATTATTAAATGCAGGATGTATGGTCATGAAAATATTTGAAACCCTTAATTTAGCCCGGCGCATCCGGGAGAGCTAATCCTTTTTCTGCTTTAAACTCGTATCTAAGTACACGAAGTACGTTAATTAAGAAAAATTAAATAATTTCATGTCTGTATAGGGAAGCGGTCGTGAAACGATTTCAAGTTTTTATAGCTTCGGGGTTTATATGGTTTTAACGAAATAAAGTGAATTGGAAATGAAGAAAGATAATATATCATTATATATACAGGGTGGGCCAAAAGTCTGGATCCATAGGAAAATATTTACTTTAATACATAAATTGCAACAAATGGTAAATACTTAAAATGAATATCAACTTTAACTCGTAAATGCGTATCCGTGATACTGTACAGTGGTTCGTACTCCAGTATAAACAAGAGATTATAACAAATGCTCAAATTGGCGGCCTCTGACATCGAGACACTTAGGGATGGAATTTATGATTTTTAATAATTCTTCGAATTGAAGTTCTCGAGATGCGTGTTTCATTTGATAATCTTCTTGTTGACTTTACTGGACTATTCGTTAAAGTTTCACATACCATTGCAGAGGTATTTTCATCAGTTGCAGTTTTTGGACGACCAGAACGCCGTCGATCATGTACACTTCCTGTTTCTTTGAAACGTTTAAACAACTTGCCAACAGTCGCATGTGTTACTGGATGCTTATCAGGATGATTTCTATTGAATTCGGTAGCAACTTCTCTGTGTGTAGCGCCCTGTCTTGCGTACATGAGCACAAGTTCTACCCGGTCTTCTTTTGTTAGATTCGAAGCCATTTCTGGGCTGAAATAAAAAAAGTATTTGAGTATTTATACTGGAGTACGAACTACTGTACAGTATCACGGATACGCATTTACGAGTTAAAGTTGATATTCATTTTAAGTATTTACCATTTGTTGTAATTTATGTATTAAAATAAATATTTTCCTATGGATCCAGACTTTTGGCCCACCCTGTATATATATATATATATATACTCGTAGATTGTTAGTCAGAATCCTCCAATTTCGAGTGGAAATAGATAATACGCAGACTTCCATTTGCAGATCACAGCTTGCGAATGACCTGAACTTTAAACAAAAGGCGTTCATGCAGACTTGTATGCCAACAGTAATTAAAAATGTGCAATACATATTAGGGTGGAGTGAAAAAGTCAAAAGTGCTAGGATCAAAATTGAGGGGGTCTAGATAGTTGTTTTTTGTCCAGGATTAAACTTTAAAACCGATTTTGGGTGGTTGCATACAAAACTGTGACTGCTACCGGCCAATTTATATAAATCCTATGTGCGCGCGACCAAAATTTGAACCCAGTGATCTCTCGGATTCTGAACATGATAGCAAGACAATTTAAAAACTGTTTATGTATTTTTTACCTCAGAAGCAGATTAAAACATTTGCAGAGGGCTGCAGGCTCAATAATGCATCAAAAAATCCATATTTATATTATTTTTCGCCAAAAATTGCAATTTTAAGCCGTTTTTTTTTTTTTTTTTTTAAACAATTTGCAGTGAATATGTAAAATTTTCTACTGAAAATATTACAAATAAACAAGATTAATCTAAAGTATCACTCATTAAACAAAGTAATAAAAAATAATCTAAACAGCTTCAGAATATTGTATTTTTGTATTGAAGTCTTTCGTCAGTTTTCTTGATTTTATCTTTTGTCGAATAATGCTATCACGACGTTCAAATCCTACCACAGTTGAGGAAGCCTCTGTTACAAGTTTAATGTGCCTCTCTACAGCCTGATTCTGACAAGGCTGGTTGAGTTTCAGTGCTTATGTTTATGAGTTCCTTATTGGTTAGAGATGCTATGATAGGGGGCTCATGAATGTCATGTGAATTTAAGTTTAGCATTTTGAGATATCTTCGAGCTTCGTTATCAATTTTAGGCACCATGAATCTCCTAACATTACCATCTCTCACAACAATCAAGTCAGGCTGTAAATCTGGGACTTCAATATCCTCATCTGAATCAATTATCAGGTCATCACCTTCGAAGTCATTGTCTATCACTGTTTCAACTGATTCATTCCCTCTGACCAAAAGTACCTTCTTAACTGCGATGTTGCGGATTTGTGGGTCTGAATCAGCAAGCATGGCAATTAATACTTCTGAGGATGAGCATACTATGAATTTCGGTAGAGGGTTTTTAGGGCTATCTCCCTGGCTTCCTTGTGAAGAAATTTCAGGATCCTTTGAAGCATATAAAAGTTCTTGGCACCATCTGCGCATCGATACTCCTTGATCTGGACCAACTTGGAAAATAGACCAAGATACAAAACTGCAAGTGTCATCAGAACTTTGGAAGGCTTCCTTTGAGATGTATAAAATCTGAGGATTCTATAAGCCAGAGTCAACCACCTTGAATGACAGATCGGTCCAACACCACAGCCAAGCATAACAGCCATACAGATTCTGTATGCATAATACTGATCAGTGCTGAGGTCCTCCAGTACTTCGTTAGGAATAACTGGAAATTTTGAATTCCTAATTGGCTTGAATGAGATCGCATCCCACTGAAATACACTTCCACCAAGTTCAACCCTTATCTTTCCTGAAAATGAGTCTGGGCTTTTTGTTGTTCCATCCAGAGTAACAGGCATGACGAAGGGGGAGCTCATTACAGTGTAGTAGGCAAATGCTCCACTGCAAACGTGTACCAAACTTCTTCCAGGCATCTGATAGCTCCACCATTTGAACTGGTCATTGTATTAGTCCCATCAGATTCGATCATGGCAAGTTTGGTTTGAATTCAGTGTCTTTGAGGGCCTTGTATATCACTGTTGCAATAGTCGACCCCTTGCTATTACTTGGAGTCACATGTGAGAGGTAGAAATCACCTGAAATAGTATTCAGAAATTAGAGACAATTTTTTAGATATTTCAGGGTTTATATCTATTTTCCAATTTCTATATCCAAAATTCATCTTAATAAATATTTTGAGTAATATCTGTTACAAAATGCAAATTAAGATCAAAATTAAATCTTACCAGGTTGTCCTACAATTACATAGTCCCTTTCTATCTCAGATCTTCTGTAATATTTGCCATTCACTTCAACTGTCACCATTGTTGCATCTTTGCGACCATCCACATAAATAGCATCCATCAATTCAAACAATTTACCCTCCTCTTTTCTTTGACTTTACGATATTTTTCACATTCTCTTCTCAGCTTGTTCCTGCAAAGTTCATAGTGCAAACTTACTCAATTTTAAGGACAGTTACTTAAGCAAGCTCCATAGGTTTTGACTAACAATCAGGGCCGGATTAAGCATTGTAAGGGCCGGGGGCAATGAATATTTTCGGGCCGGGGGCAATGAATATTTTCGGGCCGGTGTCACTAGAAAAACACTAGAAAATCACAATTCTTTACCTGATACATCATACATGAGTGATGTGATCAGCTGACTGGGATCGATCAACAGAAAACGAAACAAAAACAAAGATGTGATTACAGAAAATGTATACTTTGTTCACATAAATGGGATACTAAACTAGGTTTTGTAGAAGCGGAATCTAGAATTTTTTTTTCTTCCTCACGGTCGACCAATTATTTCAACGGTAGATTATAACGTTTACATAGTTTGGGGTCGGTCAGCATCTTGGGCCGGGGGCAAATGCCCCCTTTGCCCCCATTATAATCCGCTACTGCTAACAATATTTAAATTTCAACACTTGTTTGAAATGTATGCCTTTTTGTGAAATACTTGATTTGAATCAAATACTAACGTACAAGATAATTGGACTGTTACCTGTCAATTGCGTTCATCTTATCAGTAGTAGTGATAATTCCATAATCCTCTAAAACTGCTGATGCAACTGCTGCTCCGGCTCTGTCAGTTACTTGAAGCCTGGTAAAAGACATTTTATATCAAGTTAATATTCTAACAAGATGTTCATTGGACAGCTGTGTCCAAGATTTGGACTAACTATTAGCAATGTTACATGGATTATAAATAATTTTTTCAAAGGTATTGTCAACAGAGCAACAAGAGTGTTCAAAGCATACTCGTATTTTAAACTATACAGTATACCTGTCACATTGCCTAGCGAGGTTTGGTAGACTCTTCCTATTTTGTTCTGTCCTGGATTCCTGTTGTTCACTGACACCAGCTGTTTCATCATGTGATTCCAGGCTGCCCTGACTTGAGAGACTGTCGAGATCACTGTCATGTATTGCTGCTGAGCTTGATGGAACAACTTGAAAAACACTTCAGAGCTCTTCCCTGGGGATAATAAAATACAATATAATTATGATACAAGATAGTTTACCAAAGACGCAAAAATAAAATTTAATAATTTGTAGCACAATCATTTCAAGAAAGCCAGATTTTCGGTGGCCATTAATCAAATTTTTTTAATTTTATTTAGATCAAACTCGCCGATTCTTTTCTTTTGCTTGCTCCCGATGTAAGGCGGAAAGCATAGTCTTCTTGTCATTTTGAGTTTATACAAATGTTCCAAATCTCTTCTCCGATTTGAGTCCTCACAAAAGATGTCAAACAACTTGGAAGTTTTTCAATGAAGGAAGAAAGATCCGGAACTTGTCACCATGCTTCTCTTTTGGGTATCTATCGAGCCCACAAAATTACCAAAACTTTAATGTTGTGAATGCAAATTTCAATTATGAAACCCTAAGTTTTACAAAAGTATGACATATTTTAAATTTTTTTAAAAGGGACTGAAAATTTGAGTGCAACCGTATCAGCTGCTTGTCTGGTTGTCCAGTTCTCTTCTGCCATTACACGTTGGATGACATCTTTACCAAGAGGAAGCTTTCCTTTGGGGAATGAGTCTGTGCTTGAAAATCTGTGACCTCCATCAAGAATTTTTAACTGTGTCACTGCGTCTTAACATCTTACTATGCAGTATTTTTTGGCAATAAGGTTATCAAAATACATGTATTTATCAATTTTGTAAATTCAACCCGAAAAGAAAAATATAAAATATAATTTCAAATAAAAAACAATATTTGGAGAAAAAGGGCCGAAAAATTGCATTTTTTGAGCAAAAATGACGAAATATGGATTTTTTGATGCATTATTGAGCCTGCATCCCTCTGCAAATGTTTTAATCTGCTTCAGAGGTAAAAAATATATCGTAAACAGTTTTTAAATTGTCCTTCTATCATGTTCAGAACCCGAGATAGGTCACTGGGTTCAAATTTTGGTCGCGTGCACATACGATTTGTATAAATTGGCCGGTAGCAGTCACAGTTTTGTATGTAACCACCCAAAATCGGTTTCAAAGTTTAATCCTGGACAAAAGGCAACTATGTAGACCCCCTCAATTTTGATCCTGACACTTTTGATGTTTTCACTCCACCCTAAATTACATATCCCGTATTTTCACTTCACTGCAGCATTTTATTATTTTGATAATTCTTCCGTAAAGTTTTCACCACTATTTCATTACCGTTTTTGTAATTTTATCAGTTTCATCGTGAATGGAGATTTTTCTTATTTGAATTTTATTTTAGAAAATTTAAGTTATATTATTAAAAATTATTAGTAGTCCTACAATAATAGGCTACAAATCCCTCGCAGTTACATATACGTTTCAGCTCCCTTCAGTTAGATCACCCAATTAGGCATAATAACAATACTCATTTTCAAATAAACCGGATATAAATCATCATACCCCCTTTCGTAATCTCGGTATCTTCAGTAAATTTTTCCAACCAATTTACGTCCTCCAGCGAGTTATATCCATCATTTCCGTCCCTCATTCTCTGCTACGTTTGTGATCGAGTACTTGTACCTGATTTATTTCTCTTAAGGTTTGTATACGGAGGGTGTCCCAAAATAAATATACCAAAAACAAATATTATTTGCTGTTGTATTTTTACAGGTATCGAAAAAATAAAAAAAACACGTGATTAAGGAGGTTTTGGATTTTCTTTACCAGTTGTTTACGTTTAATATGTAAAAAATTCATAATTCAAGATTTTCTTATGTAATGTGTGATGAAGTACAAAAATTATAAAATAAAAATAATGCGCACATACCTACGGTAGACTTGCGCAGCTAATTATACTGAACTGTATTCAAAATATCGCATTCCTAGGCAGCATTGTAGGCCCCTCCCCAAATCCACCACCCTGAAAATGTTTCGTGATTTACTTTGCCTGAAATATGGACTGTAGTTTCGTCACTAAAAATGAGACTTAATGTAAATAAATATAAACAACCGTTAGGAAAATTCAAAACCTTTTTAATCAAATGTTTTTATAATTTTTTCGATACTTGTAAAACTGAAACAAGAAATATTTGTTTTTGGTATATTCATTTCGGAACGTCCTGTATTTTAAGATTTTATATTTTAATGTTTTTCATATTGTTCTTCCCTACTCACTAAATTGTTTTAAAATATGTTAACTATACTTAAATTAATTGTCTATCCTGGCAAAGGTAAGTCTCTTTCTACAGGGTGTTCGAAAAGTCCCGTCACCCCCTACAAAATGTACATATTGTAATACAATTTTATTTTTGTGTGATTAATTGTATTTATATGTGGTAGGTGTAATTTAAGAAACTAGTCACTAGCAACAATTACTTTAATTACAGTAAATACGGTTACTAATTACAGTTACTAGTCAAGAATATCTGTGTGTACCATCATTAACAAATGACGGGCGGTATGGTTTCATGCTGAGATCTTTCGTTATGTGATCTCTCATTATGACATGGGGACTGCAAATTCTTGTGATCGTTTCCGAAGTGATTTTTTCGATGAACGAGCCACCGATGCAATCACACCTTCACATTGTTCTGCTCGCGTTGTTGGTCTTCCCGACCGTGGCCTGTCCTTGATAGAGCTAGTTTCAAACAGCTTTTTCTCACAGCGTAATACCGTCTTGTTAGGTGGTGCAGCCTTATTGAATGTTGTGTTGAAATCATTCTGTATATCATGCATCGTTTTGCCAGTATGTGACCTTTCATGAGCCCATGTGCTCATCACTATCCTTTCCTCCAGAGTGTAAGTGGATTGGTCTGCCATTGTTCACACAATTCTAATACCTGGAAAAAAAAAAGTCAGTGAATCACATAAATTCAATTAATCACAAAAATAAAATTGGTATTAAAATATGTACATTTTGTAGGGGGTGATGGGACTTTTGGAACACCCTGTTTCATTTGTAATGTTTTATTCTTGATTTTAATTGCATAATTTTAACTTTAACTTTATAACATAAATAAATAATAACATAATAATAGTGTAACTGTTTTAACTTTACTGTTTATGATCTTCCATTATCTAAAGTAATTATAGCTTTAACTATATATACTCGTACTGTATATTGTTTTTAGCATTGAAGATGACATTAGAAAGGATCAAAAACTAATTAATTAATTAAATGTTTGCCTACAGACTAGTCTTGCTGTTCCTTATATATATATATATATATATATATATATATATATATATATACTATATGATCAAAAGTATTCGGACACCCCGGAAAATCCGCATTTCTGCAAATATCACCTTCGCCGAAAGGTATGCTGGGAAAAAGCGTGGCGAAACTATAATGCTGAGGTGTTCTGTTAAGTTATCAGTAACTGTTGTGAAGCCATGCCGCGCGGACGTGAACTCTCCGAGTTCCAACGTGGACTCGTCATCGGATGTTATTTAAGTAACGTTTCTATACGAAACATTGCAGCCAAACAGGATATACCAAAGTCGACTGTAGCGGATGTTATCATGAGATGGAAGCACGACGGTGCAACTAACGCGAAAAAATGTTCCGGACGACCACGCAAACTGACGGAACGTGATAGAAGAAGTCTGGTACGACATGTCAAGAAGTCCCGCACGTCCTCTGCCGCTTCCATCGCTGAGGAGGTAGGAAGAGCATCCGGTACCTCCGTTAGTACTGTAACTATCCGCAGAGAGATGCACAGACTCGGTTATTATGGTAGAGCAGCTGTACACAAGCCACTGATTACAAAAGTTAATGCCACGCGTCGTTTGGCCTGGTGTGTCTCCCGTCGTTCCTGGACCGTGGAGGACTGGAAAACTGTTCTTTGGAGCGACGAGTCGCGGTATTCACTCTTCCAGTCTGATGGGCGTGTTTGGGTGTGGCGATAGCCCGGAGAACGGCTTCTTCCTGACTGTGTACGTCCAACGGTGAAGTTCGGTGGAGGGTCCATCATGGTATGGGGTTGTTTTTCCTGGCTAGGGCTCGGCCCGTTGGTTGTTATACCCACTACCATGAACGCTGACGTTTATCTCGACGTTCTGGACAATTCGGCCCTCCCTACACTGTGGCAATACTACGGAGATGGCCATTGTTTGTTTCAACAGGATCGAGCTCCCTGCCATACTGCAAGGCGTGTGCAGGACTGGTTTCGTGAAAATAAGGTGGATTTGTTAGACTGGCCTGCTCAGAGCCCCGATCTCAACCCAATCGAGCACATGTGGGACGAACTGGAGCGACGGATACGAAACCGCACACCACGCCCGGCTTCACTTGCATCTCTTGCATCAGCTCTACAAGAGGAATGGCGAGCCATTCCTGCACAGACTTACCGAAAACTGGTGGAAAGTATGCCTCGACGTGTTGACGCTGTAATAAAAGCAAAGGGTGGACCTACTGGTTACTAAATGCCATAATAAAACCATTTTTCCCAAAACCATGCGGTGTCCGAATACTTTTGATCATATAGTGTGTATATATATATATATATTTCAATTATACTGTGTGTTGTTTGCAGTTGAAATGTATATATGTGCGGCATGCGGGAGGTGCCCCCTCGGGGCATTGGTTTCTGCGTGTATGTAGGAGAATTACGACTTCTGATCAAGTGAGGCCCATGGTGTAGTGGTTATCATATCTGACCGGCAATCGGAAGATCCCGGGTTCGATTCCCGGGTGGTTACCTCATTTGTTCGTTCTCCCTCCTCATCTTGCGCGGAATGTTCTTCTATACAAGCGTCGTTCTTTACATTATATATATATATATATATATATATAATATACTTCCGCAATAGATTTATATGTAGGGAACCTCAAATTTAATATGAAGAAAAGGACAGGAAAAGGCTCTAAACATATTCGCTATTCCCAAACGTTTCGGGAACCACTGTTCTCATCCTCAGTGGATTGTGAAATGTAAAAATGTTTATATAAAATACCTAGAGATAAACTTGGGTAATATAAAACCATATTACAATACACTGGTATAAATTAAAGTAATGGAATACGAGTGACAGCCATTTTCTAAAAGCAAGTTCAAGCCTAACCTAACTTTCGTTACATAGCTCACACATAGTATGATTATTGAAATAGAGTTTAATACATGAAACAAGGCATGCAAATTTACTTTCCGTACTATACCCGAATGATTAAACAAATGTTTGATTAATTTTTTCTATTAATTATAACGTGTCACAATAAACAAATCGTGGGATGCATTGTACTGGTCGATTGAATGTTTATATACAGTAGACAACACAAAGACTTTCCGCAACCTTCTTTATGTAAAAATATTATTTTCTGTTGTCCCAAGTCACTCAGAAAGGAAGTTTTGAAGACAATGTCTTCTATCTAAAGAAGATATGTACCATTAAAAGAAATTGTTACATCATCTGACAAGAAGATTTGATGCCCAAAACAAAGAAAAGTTTCCCCTCGAATGCACCCTCAAAAAGAAGTTATAAATTCTAAATTTAAAAGGTTTTAAATATTTTGAGTGTATGAGGACTCCAGTTTTGTTGATTCTATTTAGGATACTGATATCCTTACTTAACAGTGGGTGATGATTTTAGGATGAATAATAATCCCTTATAGAGGATTTTCCAAGGCTATGTAAAGGTAAACCCGTTAGAGTAGAGATTTCTTTGTTCAGTTATACGAATTTTATACTGGCGTATGCTTGCACCAACATAGCTTCTTTTACAACGAGCACAGTTAAAAGCATAAACTATAAATGAACATAAATTCTTTGGAGCTTTTCTTTATGAGAAGAACAGTTTTTATGGGGTTTTGGCATTTATATGTAAATTGAAATTTTATATGCGGGTAGCCTATAAAGGAATAACTTTTTTATTTCAGTCTCAGTATGATGAATCACCGGGTATAGTGGAATAAGTAAGTTTGTATACCTTATTCCATATGTTAAGTTCTTAATCACTCATACTCTCTCTTTGTGAGTGGTGTAACGTAAATTAGGTTTGGCCTGAGCTTGTTTTTAGAAAATGATTAATAAAATAGCATATTAGTGACAATTTTAATTTAGACCATTGTATATTGCGTAAGTAGGTTTTATGTTTAACTAGATATATCTTAAGTGTTTTAATTTAATGTAAACGCAGTACTCGCTCAGCTATCTGTGATTGAGGGTCGGTCCATGATTACAGATAACTCTATTTCATGGTTAACTCGGTATACCCCGCCCGCCACCACACACACTATTATTTTATTACAATTTAATGCACAATTAATAGTTTGTATTCACCACAAGACGTGAAGATCATCCGCTCCTAAAGATTGTAACCCCTCCCCCTCTGCTAACATTGCGCAGAGAGACGCTGTAATTTTGTATGAACAGAGCTTGAAAAAAGTTCGCCTACAAACATGAAATTTCTAAATTGAATAAAAAATTACTAATTGGTGGTAATGTTTTTCTTTGGATACTTTATTCGTTTTGTTGAAAGAAATAACATTTAAAAAACGAAACAGTCATAAGTGATTGATAATTTTTTATACTTTTTAAAAAGTACCCAAATCATCCATGCTGTCACAGAGGTGATAACTCTCAGCTTAACACTCGCTTAAAATAAATGATATGAATTTATTTTGACACACACTCGAAAACTTTCTTCGAACGTAAGGTATTTCCCCTCGAACTGAGGGGGTCGAGGAGGGACTTCACTTTTAGGTTTAAAGAAGGTGACGCCGTTTGAAACAGGAATGGTGGCTTGGAATCGAGTAGGAATGAAGTTCCAAATTTCTCCGTTCTAATTAAAGTCGTGTTTGCGCTTCCCGTTTGTTCAAGACGTGCGCACTCCATAAAAGCTTTTCGGGGCGAAGAACGAACACGCGGTAATTGAAGGACGTTTAGTTTGTTTTATGACTTTTCCTTGTTTGCTCTCGTTTAATTAAGACCAAGTCGGGGGGGGGGGGATCGACTTCTTATGGTGTAATATATATATATATATATATATATATATATATATATATGAGGGGTCACGCGTCTTAAGGTACGTAAGCGCCACCACAGGCGAAAACGTGTTTTTGATGGATATCACTATTTTCACCCTTCCTCTATCGCGTGGTTTGGGTTATAATGACCTTACGACACTAGAAGTATGATTGAAAACCTTATGAAGCGAACTACTTTTTTCACGTCTATCGCCAGCCAAAAGTTCACCCAAAGTTCGACATAATAAGAAAATAAAAAAATTTAAAAAATATATATAAAACATAAAATATGAAAATCTATTCCAAAAACTCATCAACATCTTCATTAGCATACTTAGAACTCTAATTTAGCCAAAAATGAACGTTCTAGCTCAATTAATAACAGAGATACTATTGCGAGAATATTGCTGAACTTTGGAGGCGATTTCTGACGAATTTTAAATTTTAATTTTGGCGCCTAGGTACCTTAAGACGCGGGCCCCTCATAATATATATATATATATATATATAATATATATATATATATGCACAAGCGAAATATCGCTATCGAAATCACTAAAGACGCGTAATAAAAAAAAAAAACCCTCTCAAAGGCTCGAATAACAACATACATCTTTCAAGTATTTTAAAAAGCAATTTACGATTTGGATTTGAACATCTTGAAAAGCAGTAATTACCGTTGAGAAATTTCCCACGGTCAGTGACGGCACTTTCCTTTCGTTGATTCACACTTGGTCTTAAATGAGAGCAAACAAGGAAAAATCATAAAACAAACTAAACGTCCTTCTATTACCGCGCGTTCGTTCTTCGCCCCGAAAAGCTTTTATGGAGTGCGCACGTCCGGAACAAACGGGAAGCGCAAACACGACTTTAATTAGAACGAAGAGAAATTTGGAACTTCATTCCTACTCGATTCCAAGCCACCAGTTCCCGTTTCAAACGGCGTCACCTTCTTTAAACCTATAAGTGAAGTCCCTCCTCGACCCCCTCAGTTCGAGGGGAAATACCTTACGTTCGAAGAAAGTTTTCGAGTGTGTGTCAAAATAAATTCATATCATTTATTATAAGCGAGTGTTAAGCTGAGAGTTATCACCTCTGTGACAGCATGAATGATTTGGATACTTTTTAAAAAGTATAAAAAATTATCAATCACTTATGATTGTTTCGTTTTTTAAATGTTATTTCTTTCAACAAAACGAATAAAGTATCCAAAGAAAAACATTACCACCAATTAGTAATTTTTTATTCAATTTAGAAATTTCATGTTTGTAGGCGAACTTTTTTCAAGCTCTGTTCATACAAAATTACATCGTCTCTGCGCAATGTTAGCAGAGGGGGAGGGGTTACACTCTTTAGGAGCGGATGATCTTCACGTCTTGTGGTGAATACAAACTATTAATTGTGTATTAAATTGTAATAAAATAATACTGTGTGTGGTGGCGGGCGGGGTATACCGAGTTAACCATGAAATAGAGTTATCTGTAATCATGGACCGACCCTCAATCACAGATAGCTGAGCGAGTACTGCGTTTACATTAAATTAAAATACTTAGATATATCTAGTTAAACATAAAACCTAATTACGCTATACAATGGTCTAAATTAAAATTGTCACTAATATGCTATTTTATTAATCATTTTCTAAAAACAAGCTCAGGCCAAACCTAATTTACGTTACACCACTCACAAAGAGAGAGTATGAGTGATTGAGAACTTAACATATGGAATAAGGTATACAAACTTACTTATTCCACTATACCTGGTGATTCATCATACTGAGACTGAAATAAAAGTTATTCTTTATAGGCTACCCGCATATAAAATTTCAATTTACATATAAATGCCAAAACCCAAAAAACTGTTCTTCTCAAAGAAAAGCTCCTAAGAATTTATGTTCATTTATAGTTTATGCTTTTAACTGTGTTGTTGTAAAAGAAGCTATGTTGGTGCAAGCATATATACAGGGTGGGCGGAAAGTAGCTCCCTATTTTGGATTGGTAAAAAAATACGTATATTATCCATTTATTTCAGAAGAAATAATATGAAAAGGTAGGCATACATGGTAGGTTTTCTCTAAAATTCAATGTGGGCTCCAACTCTTTCCACCAGCTTCTGGAGCCGCCCAGGAATGGCGTCCACTGACTTTAGCAGGAACTCCGGCGGGATGGAGGACATGACTTCCCGAATTCGGTCCTCCAGTTCTTCCAATGTCCTCGGTTTGGTGCGGTAGACTTCTTCCTTTACCCACCCCCAAAGAAAGAAGTCGCACGGTGTCAAGTCGGGGCTCCTGGCTGGCCATTGATGTGGACCACGACGACCCATCCAACGCCCAGGGAAGTGGGCATCCAGCCACTCACGGACAACAAGAGCGAAGTGCGGAGGGGCGCCATCTTGCATAAATATCAGATCGTCGATGTTCTCCCATGTGCTGACAACCGGCCAGACCTCGTTTCGCAACATAGCAAGGTACCGCTCAGCATTCATGGTGTTGCGCAGAAGGAACGGGCCCACAACCTGATCTGAGGTCATACCACACCACACCGTTACACTGAACCGATTCTGCCGTTTTTCAGCGGTAACCGTGCGACTTCTTTCTTTGGGGGGGGTAAAGGAAGAAGTCTACCGCACCAAACCGAGGACATTGGAAGAACTGGAGGACCGAATTCGGGAAGTCATGTCCTCCATCCCGCCGGAGTTCCTGCTAAAGTCAGTGGACGCCATTCCTGGGCGGCTCCAGAAGCTGGTGGAAAGAGTTGGAGCCCACATTGAATTTTAGAGAAAACCTACCATGTATGCCTACCTTTTCATATTATTTCTTCTGAAATAAATGGATAATATACGTATTTTTTTACCAATCCAAAATAGGGAGCTACTTTCCGCCCACCCTATATATATATATATATATATATATATATATATATATATATATATATATATATATATATGACGTCTTTATTTTATACTTTAATATTCACCCATTTAATCTTTTTATTTGACTTGGAGATTACCTCGTATAATTTAATCAAAGATAAACAATGAAGCGGTTACGAAGACGTGATTGTTCGTTTTGCGTGTTAAATTACAGCTTCTGCTTTATTATTCTGATAATATAATTCCTCCATAAATCCCTATACGAAGTCTTTTATATGAAGACTCACGTTCACCTTTTTAGTGCAGTAGCTTAGACCCTGATTTTTGAAGTAAGTGGACATTCTGGACAAAAGCACCAAACTTGGCTCAAATGTTGTTCAGGACCTTAGCTACCAATTTTTCCCCGGAACCAAGACGCACAACCCTATCTTGGCTGCCATTTTGGAAATCCAAGATGGCTGCCAGCTAGAAATCAACAAACTATTGTGAGGAGTAATTGTAAATAAATAGTCCCTAAACCTACATATTTCGATGCCAGGATTGCTATAAAATAATCAGAATTACCCTTAAATGTTTATTTAATGTAAAATATTTAATAATATAACTATATAATATGTGCTTTTCTGTTTTGCAGGTGATTTGTGAACATGGATTGGAGCAAATGCATGGTTTGTCAAGAGAGCAAAGATGAGACTCTTAAATGTCCACTCAATGCTGTGAGTGGTAAAAATCTGAAGCATATGCAACATTTATGGAGAATGTCAACGCATTCAAGAATCTTGGAAGACTACCAGTTCCTCTTCTTTTCAATGAAGAGGTGACTGTTGAAGATCTGGTTCAGAATAAAGCTGTGTGGCACAAGTCATGCCATGTTAAATTTAGTAAGAAAAGCTTGAAAGGGCTACAAAAAAGAGAGAAAGGGCAGATGAAGGTGAAACCAGTTCATCTACGGGGAAGCGGGTTCAGCGGCATCCTATGGACAAAGCAACTTGTGTTTTTTGTCAACAAACCATGGGCACCTTCACGAATTCAGTACATTTGGCGCTGACGTCAATTTACGAATGATGGCTACAGAACTCAGTGACACAGAACTAATGTCTAGAATAGGAGGTGGTGATCTCATGGCCATTGAAGCCAAGTATCATCTGCAATGCTTGACATTTTATCGGAACCGTTACCGCTCACTTTTGAGACAAAAACAGAGCAAGGAAGAAGGCTATGAAGAAAACCTTCCAGAAACTGAAGACAACAACTTCCACCACGAAGAAGGACTATCTACACAGAGAAGATTCAAGGATCATATTTCTAATCTCGTTGAAGTCTTCCGTGATATGGGAAATCCATTTTGTGATAATGGGAATGAGTTACTGGCCTTAGACACAAGGAATGTCATGGATGAATCTGTGGTCCATACAGTGAGAACTATAAAGGATTTGGGTAAGGAGCAATATAGCCGATACTACAAAGAAGTTGTCACAGATTGTACAAGGTCAATTCATACACCGATCAAGAAGAACTCGCTTGCCCTCTTCAGATGTCCTCGGCCGAAATCTCAGGTACGGAATGTTGGGGGAATCCAACTACTGAAGAACGATGTTGCTCTATTCTCTCATCTGTATATTGTTATGCAACATCGGCATAGTGACATGGATGCATTCTTCCAACACGAGAATCACCCCTTTCCTTCTTCCCTATCTGACGGTGGGAAATTGCGGTTTGGGAAAAAGTCTGACCTACTGAAAATCATTACATTTGAAAACAAGGACAACCCTCCAGATCCTTTGATGTGAAACTTCTTGAGGAGATGCCATCGTCCATTTGCTGTCTACTGCAGGTGTTACCAACTTTGAAGAGTATGCAGATCGTGTATTCGTCCCTTATCTCTCAAACAGTTAGAAACTTGCCAGCGAATTGACATCGTCTGGGATACCTACACTGCAAGCACCTAAAAGAGACTACCAGAGAAAAACGGGGAAAAGGAATCAGAAGAAAGGTTGAAGGAAAAACCAAATTACCCCTAAATTAGCATGACTTCCTTCGAGACTCTAGAAACAAGCAAGAACTGTTCGCTTCCTATCAGACAAGGTTGCTGCAATGAAGTTCCTAACAACAAAGAAGTTGTTATTACATCAGGACCTGAAGTCATCATCAATGGGGCCGACCGCACAATGCCAAGATGCGACCATGAGGAGGCAGACACTAGACTGTTCATTCATCTTCAAGATGCATAAAGGAAGGGCACATTAACTGCATGATCAGAACTGTAGACACGGATGTTATTGTCATTCTAATAGGGAAAATTCCATCACTTGACGTCCATAAGATCTGAAGTAAATATTTGGGTTGGTTTTGGCACTGGGAAAAACTTCACTTACCATCATAGTAACACAATCTGTGCCTCTTTGGGTGAAGAGAGATGCACATCCCTACCACTGTTTCACTGCTTCACGGGATGTGATACATCATCATCCTTTTACGGAGGGCAAGAATACGGCATGGCAGCATGGCACCATTACCCTGAGGTAACACAAGCATTCACATTCATGGCACGAAATCCATTTGCAGATGTTGACGCCGAAACTCCCCACTTCAAGCTTCTTGAACGGTACACAGTTGTCCTCTATGACAACACCAGTGACATTGAACGTGTAGATGAGGCAAGAAAGGTCATGTTCTGTCAGAAGGGAAAAGCTATGGAGACTATCCCACCAACTCAGGATGCTCTTCTCCAACACACAGGAGGGTCACATACCAGGGAGGAATATGGTCGACCTGTGAGAGAAGTGAACAGAATCTTCCAACTCTGAAGGATGGGGATGGACCTTTAGCGAAGAGTCCCAGTCATGGACACCAGTTTGGACCACAAGACCAGTAGCATCTAAAGCTTGCAGCGAATTGGTCAATGCGGCTGCAAGAGCAAGAGTGGATGTGGCACCAGGTGTGCTTGCAAGAAGGCCAGGTGGAAGTGTACAGAACTGTGTAGCTGCAACTGTGCAGTTTAACATATAGCGTCGAGCGGGGTGAGTTGGGACAGTTCGGGACAGGGGGTGAGTTGGGACAGTAGGCATTGCAATGCTAAATGCCAAGATATTTCCATTTTATGGTGCCCATTTAATAGCCCTGCCCTTACTCTACAAATGTGTTAATACAAGTTTTCTATAGAACCACGAATAATGCATGAAATTGTGCAAATATGAAAGGTAGCATTTTGACCTTTGTAGAATTTCATTTTTTAAAATGCACATATTTTGCCAATTTTCCTCTCCCACATTCAGTTATAGAGCTAAAGGTCTACTTTTTGGTGGGTGAAATCTTCAATTGTTATAGTTTCGTTGATTTTTCTTAAACATGGTTTTCTTGAACATCGTTTTTGTGTTAAAATATTCACGATTTTCACTGTATATGTTGTACGAAGTGTGATTTCTGCAGTAAACATACTTCTGATCAGCTTAAAAGTTGTTTTATTGATCTGATCATGCCAAAAAACATATAGTTTGATGCCAAACATGCCAAGGGAATTCTCTATTGAAACTTATATCAGAAATTCCATTTTGTCTATGGCGGCCATCTTGAAATCCAATATGGCGGCCAAGTATGGTCTCTGAAGGTGGTTCCGGGGATATTTTTAATTGTTGGTCCAAAATATACAAGTAGGGAAAGTTTGGTGCTTTTGTCCGGATTGTCCACTTCAACTTGTTTAGCTGCCGTACTATTTATTATTCTTTCCGAAGCACAGCCTTCTCTGAGGCCAGACTTTCCCACACTATTCAAAATACTTTATCCAACTAGTAGCTTAATGTATAAATAAAATAAATTAGGAATACTAAATGCAACAGTAAACTGCAACAATAAATTTAGTATGAAAAACTATATAATATATATATATATATATATATATATATATATATATGACATGATGAATAAACGCAGTATTGAAATAATTAAATCATTTTAGATTTTTACCCCCAAAACAAAAATAATTTATATGACTTTACTCGTATAATTATTTCTGTAAAATAAATAAAATTACGAGAATCACTCACGAAATTCGACGCACTTGAAGTTTTGAATGAACCATAATTGAACCGAGTTCTGGATTTGAAAATATTTCTACAAGAATGCCTCGACCCCAGGAACTGCCGCTCCAAATTGGAAAAACCGGGAAAGACCTCCATAGGGACTTAACATCGTGTTATAAAGTTCAATATTTTGGAGGAACACGAGGGAGTGAGTCTGCATTAACACGAAGCAGAAAATTGTTTTGAAAACATTTGCAAAAAAGTCGCAGGATTTCTTAACTGTTGTCAAAATAGTCGGAAGAACGTAATTTTGATATATATTGCAACTCAGGATGGTTCCGAGATAACTTTTACGGAACACACAGGCCTAATGTGCATGGAACAAGGAACTCTTCTGGGATAATTAAATCCACAATAGTCCGAATAAGTAATGGTAAATGGTAGGGATGCACCGGAACCAGAATATCAAGTTCCGACCGGAACCGGAACTTACCTGAACTTTTAAAATGTTTCGATCGGAACCGGAACTTGCCTGAACTTTTAAAATGTTTCGGCCGGAACCGCAACTTGCCTGAACTTTTAAAATGTTCCGGCCGGAACCGGAACTTTAAGTGTTGCTTAAACAACGAAAAAAAAAGGTTTCATAGGACACCCAGAAATGCTAGTATGATATTATTGGTCTTTGTCTCGGTTTTTAAACTAATTTCTAAAACTAAAGCCGTGAAATGAAGTTCAAGTAGGCCACTTTGTTTTATAGGCTTTACCACTTTTTAATAAGTGTTTTTTTTACATTGGAATACAACAATGCTTCAAGGTAAGATTCACCTTGTATAGTATTTTTCCAAAACTGTATGTCATATCACCTAAAATATATTAAGTTTAGCATTTAGGTTGTTTTATAAGTACCCTTATAGCCTAATCCCATACATAGTATTTAATTATTAACCATACAATGCCTTTATAAGGTACATTATGTGAAAGAAAAAATAAGAAGCATTAAGAATTGCTTTTGTGTTACATCATGGATTGGAAGAAGAATAAGAACACTAATAAGAACATGTTTTAATTTATAAAAACAGTAACCAATATCACAATAAAAAGTTCCGGTTCCGGCCGGAACCGAAACTTCGTAAAAATAGGTTCCGGCCGGAACTACGTTCCGGTGCATCCCTAGTAAATAGGAAATACTAAATTTTTTTTTTTTTTCATGATCGAAGCCCAACGTGCCTCAGAGCCTCAATATATGCAAGAAACTCGTTACGTTTGCATCGGATTGAATTCACATCAAAGGAAAAGGGCAACCATTCTGGATGTAGTTGTCTAGGTGAGCTTTAAAATCTTACACACTATCCCAAAACTGGGCCCTATCTGAGGGAAGCTATATTTTGAGGCCTCTTTGCTGTGACTCGTTTCCCACGGTGGGCTTCCATCATGAAAAAGAAAAAACTTTAGTACTATTTACCATTTACCATTACTTATCCGATTTAATTATCTCAGAAGGGTTCTTGTTCCATGCATATTAGGTCTGTGTATCCCGTGGGACTATTCTGAGTTATGTTATAATATTATAATGTTTCAGACCAGCAAAGACCCTAGGATCCACTCATGGCTAGTCTACCTAACCGTGTTTGTAATTGTGTACTGCGCATGTCCTCCGTTGTGGCGGAGGGGACCTACAATTTTTTGGGTTCCGAATCACAAAAACCTTAATTTTACTACCTTAACTATACCTAATCTATCAACATATGCATCTAATCGATTTTTAAACATGTTTATAGACTTGCTACTAATTACTTCTACCGGCAAACTATTCCAGCTATTTACTATTACACTGTGTAACACTGATTCTGTTTATATAGAATTTTTTGTTTTTATATGCATTTGTGGGCGCTGAGTCCAAATCTGGCCTTGGTTTGTGTGTATCATCAATGGTTTCAGAGATAATCCATTTTTCATGTTTTACCAGTATAATGTTGTTATGGGGCGAAGGTCTTCCAATACCACGTCCACCAGAACAGGTATCTATCCATTACTTTACCTTCTGTATTTACAGACTGTGGGTCATTATGTGTCGATTTTTCTTAGTGCTGATGCTCTTCTACATATATAGCTATGCCTATATTTTGTTTCTTTGCTTTGCAGGTTGAAAATGAGGATGCAGCTAGCTCATCTGAGATGTCGGCTGGTGAGGACAGTCATGATGAAGAATATACAGTAACTTTCAGTACAAACCCTCACTTTCTAAATCAGAGGGAATTGGACGATTTAATTAGAGATTTGGGTCTGACGAAATCAGGGTCTGAGCTTCTGACCTCCAGACTCAAAGAGTGGAATTTGCTTGGAGAAGACTGCAAGAGCACTGTATACCGAAAGCGGCATGAAGAGTTTGCAAGGTTCTACGATGTCAATGGCTCTCTCTGTTATTGCAACGAGGTTAATGGTCTATTCACAGCTATTGGGTTAACACATATACCCTCAGAGTGGCGCCTGTTTATTGACAGTTCAACTCGGAGTTCAAAAGCTGTTCTACTCCATAATGGGAACAAATATCCATCTATACCAGTTGCACATTCTGTTCAAATGAAAGAGGACTATGAAAATGTCAAACAACTGCTCACTCAAATCAGGTATGAACAATATAACTGGGACGTGTGTGGTGATTTCAAAATGATTGGTTTCCTGTTAGGTTTACAAGGAGGGTTTACTAAATATTCATGTTTTCTTTGCCTGTGGGATAGCAGGGCTTCAACTGAGCACTATAAAACAGTTCAGTGGCCTTCACGTGAAGGACTGCAACCAGGAAAGTACAATGTACTCAGGGAACCTCTTGTGAAGCCTGACATAGTTCTGCTACCACCTCTCCATATTAAGTTGGGTCTAATTAAGCAGTTTGTAACTGCGTTAGATTTTGGAGGGGAAGTTTTCCAACAGGTTGGGGTCATGTTCCCTAAACTTTCTGAGGCCAAAGTCAAGGCTGGCATCTTTGTAGGACCACAAGTCAAGGCGCTGTTGAATTCAAAGAACCTTGAAGCCAAGATGACTCCGATCGAAAAAGAGGCTTGGTGTGCTTTCCGTGATGTGGTTCGTGGGTTTTTAGGCAACCATAAAGCACCAAACTATAAGGAGTTAGTGTCAAACTTGATTAAGTGCTATGGCAAAATGGGGTGCCGTATGTCTTTAAAATTACACTATCTGCATTCACATCTAGACCTGGGCGATGTGAGTGAAGAACATGGCGAAAGATTCCATCAAGATATTCAAACGATGGAGGAAAGGTACAGGGCGATTGGGATGCTTCCGTGATGGGAGACTACGTATGGTCGCTGATCAGAAAGGATAAGAATGTTCATACGCGGAAATCGCGTTCTTCAGTGCATTTTTAAGGAACGCACACTGCATAACGAGGCTTGTTATTCTCTTATCGGTGCTCCTCATGATATATATTATATCCTTTGCACCATTTTGGGTTTGTCAAACAATTTTGGCTCAATAACATTAATTTCCAATAGTGTTTTTATTTTCAGAAAATATTTATGTTAGCCTTCTTTATATACTTTGCCATATGAAAAGTGTGATAACCTATATTTTTGAAACGGTTGATGATAGAGCAAAACCAATATCATTTTTGGACTCAGCGCCCCGAAATCATTAAGAAACGACAGAAAAATCACAATAAACAGAAAATTTTTCAAATTTTGTTACCCAGTGTTATATGCGTAAAAACGTTTTTGGCACCTCCCGTCTCGAACCTTCTATTTGTCAGCTAACACCCGTTATTTCTAGTTCTACTATACTGTGGTATTTCGAAAAAGCTATCTTAATTTACGTTATCGAACCCATTCATAATTTTGAAAACCTGGCTTAGATCACCCCTTATCCTCCTAGTCTCGAATGTAGTCAATTTTAACTCCTTAAGCCTATCCTCGTACGTAGGGCTTGAGCATTTCCCGCTCTTTTCTTAATCCCGAGAAAACAGGATTAAAAAACTTGGAATCCCGGGATCCCGGGAAATTCCCAGGATTATAAAAATTAAATAAGGTTGAAGTACTGGAATAAATTAAAGAGAAAATTTCCTTTCATTGAACAAAAACATGCTTTGATAAAGACTTTCTAGAGACTAATAAAACTGAAATTATTGATTTATTTGGATTATGACTTAAAATGATGTTTTAAAAAATACAGATTACACTGCCCAACACCAATTTTGCTGATTTAATTCTAACACCTGTTTTTAGGTAACTTTGGTGTGCTGATTTAAAAAATCACCTTAGTTTTTGCCTATCACGTCAGGTTTTTGAACAATCAAATACGGATATTTTGGAGATATCGGATTTTGGCAGGGTTATGCCCAATTTTTTTTCTTTTCAAAAAATAAGTTTTTACATACTCAGAATCAGCATGGAAAAGTAAGCAATTGTGCAGGGAGTGAACTTTAATATACAATGTATATTGACACACAAAGTGATTAAAAGTGTTTAAATAAGCAAAAAATGAATCCATATTAAAGTAAGCACGGACCAGTTTTCTTAACATTGTCTTTTTCTTGTTTTCTTACTTTTCAGTGCTGATAAATTTTCTCTTATAGGACTTCCTAGAATGAGAGATATCAAGACAATCTCTCTGCAGGCTCCAGCAGTAGTCAGCCATCATATGGGTATCCCATCTTCCTTGGTATCGTTCTTCCATCACTTTGATATCTTGGTGGAACCTTTCACCTTGCTCTTCACTAACATCACCAAGATTTTCTGGAAATTTATCCAGATGACTGTTGAGATAGTGAACTTTAATGCTCATGTTGCAACCCAACTGCTGAAAGTTTACAAGTAACGTCACTAGCGGAACCGGCTGCTCTCACTCCGCCAATGGGAAATCTCTCTCAGATCATGACGTCACGCTCACACCTGGAGAAATCACAGATACCCAAGATTTTAATATGTTGTACATGACCTTTAGATTTAATGCACAGATTTGCGTATTCCACAGATAAAATTTTAACAGCAAAACAGCTGTTAACAGGTCTCAAAAATCATCAATTTTGATAAGCGCCCTTCATGGATCACCCAAAATAGGCATATTGCATTGCACGAAAACCTGATGTGATGGACAAAATCTAAGGTGATTTTTAAAATCAGCACATCAATATTATCCAGAAACAGGTCTTAGAATTAAATCAGCAGCAAAAAATTTTTTTTTGTTGGGCAGTGTTATCAATACTATTATCACTTAACCTCTTTTTGACCACTGGGTCGAATTTGTACCGTTTCTCATACACGCACTCATAACTTAACCCTACAAAAACTTCAGGCGTTAAGAGGTTAAAGATGTTTGGAGTTCTGTGATGAATAATCCTACAACAGAAAATGCTCTTTCCGATTCTATTGAAGTTGGAGGAATTGTCGCCAGAGCATTAAATAAGAGATTTAAATTTTCTGTTGTATTACCAGTGGCTTCATAAATATTAATTTCTTTTATGATGTTCTTTACGTCGTATCTCAGGCACAAATCTTGTTGCTCTGTGGCTCCTATTTCTTTCTGCACAACTGCATTCAAATTTTCTTCCAAGGACCTTTGATTTGAAGACGAGTTAGAGGAAAAGACTTCGAGTTCTAGTGGTGTATCAAAAAACTGTTTGGATTCATTTACATCAGTACCTTGTGCCACTACGTCCGTCTCACTTTTTCTGAGAAGCCTGACAAACAACTCTTTGGCAGTTGTTTGCAATGTTGATTTAGAAGGCAGTGAAAAATTAGGACAAGTTGAATTAAATGCTATTATAGGATTGTTTAAATATTTATATAATGATACGAGCTTCTCATTACGTCTCTCTTGAAGTCTTTTTCTACTGATTGTTTTAAGGTGGTAGAAAAAGTTTTCTGTTCTCTCAACTTATTTACAATAAAAGCACACACACCTTCTGCAGTGAGCAATGTTGCATCTCTGCTACCAAGCTTCTCCAATCCAATTTTAACCGGTTGTAAAGATGAGATAATAACATTTATATATTCAAATTTTTCATCTGAAATATCCATGCCCTTTTCGATCCCAAGGGCAATCAATGCTTTCGAAATTGGTTTTCTTAGTTGTACAAGTCTTTCCAACATTACCATTAAACTATTCCACTTTGTTCGTGAATCGAGTTGTACATAAAGTTCTTTGTTATCCTCAAGTTTTACATTTCGTTTTAGATTTCGTTTTTTAAGGACGATCTACGAAATAATTTCACAAATTTTCTCACTTTTGTAATAGTGGTAGCAATGTGTATGTCTTCAAACCCTTCTGCTAGTTCAATAGGCCTAACATCGGCAAAATTATCGGCATTGTTGTTTGAAATTTCGACAGCAGTTGTAAATTCGTCGTCTTCAACATTCTCTTCATCACTATCATTGTTCATGCTTGCATCTTCCTCAGAAATGTCTTCTGGGTACCTGTTGATTAGCTGTTGCGTTTCTTGAATTACTTTTCTTGTAAAGGACATCACAAACAGCCAAGTGCGGACCATGTGCAAGACATTGTTGATGCTCACTATGGCTAATTCTTCCAAATTTTACCATGACACTGGCTCCATCTGTTACACTAGCAACTATGTCATTTTCCATGCGTTATTTAAAGTCGTTTAGTTTTTTTTTTCAACAAGCTCAATAGTTTTATCAGTGGGCAGAGATCCAAAAATAAGAACCATTCCCAAATTCCAGAACTTTCCAACTGCATGAACATTAACATTCATATAGCGACGATTTCGTAGCGATGTGTATTCATCTAAAGAAACGCTAAATCTTTCACCATCTGATACTTTTTTGGCAATTTCCGAAGTAACAGATTCCTTTGCAATATTATATTGCTTTTGCACCATATCCATAACTTGAGACGGTGTTTTTGGTAATGACATTTTTTCAACGAAAGATTTTCTAATAAATTCACTGTTTGCAATTGTATGAATTGATAAACTATCAACAGAAGCAAGCTTTGCAACAATTTCTTCACGGGTCTCTCTCTCGCTGGTTTAAATACAAACGAAGTTATTTTTTGTTGAACATCGCTCAGCCGTATTTTTTTCTTACTGACAGGATCTAGTGTCTCTACACATGGTCTTTATAAGTTTTCATCTTCAAACTTATGGACACTTTTCAAATGACGAAGCAAACCACTTGTTGAATATCCTTTGCATTTTATTATTGGAGAACATTTCTTGCACTTAGCACTTTCATTTCCTTCGTTGTTCAAAATGCTGCCATGATTTGGATTCACTTTGGCTGCGTGACATGATGGGATTATAATTTATAACTGATATAAATATGTGGACATAATGTGGTACGGCAGATCAACAGACACTACACTATGACACAAGCGGTAGGCTGAATGTTAGTTAATAAACGTACCGCTTGCGCTTGGTGGCGCTTTTATACTATTGGTTGAAATTATTCTAGAATGTTATAGAATGTTATACATGATTAGCAAAAATTTAGTTATAAATTTTAGTATGTTTCAAAGGTTTAACATAATAAATAAGAATACAAATTATAAATTCTAATGAAATTTAATATAAAATATATCATAATTTTTTAAATGGAAGTAAAATCCATTCTAGGAGTTTTTAGAAAGAACGAAGTCAAAGCGATAAGATAGTTACCCATTAGTCATTACCCAATCAATTTTCAGTTTCACTTTTCAGTAGGAAGAAAATTATATTATTTCACCCCATACTCAAGCGAAAACAGTTTTCGAAGTTTAAAAAACAGGTGAACGAAAACTTCAATTGTGAAAAAAGCCTTTGCATGAAATAAATATACCTCATAATAAAACTGTGTTTAAAAGTCTCCCCTGAAAATAGAATACCGAGAAATTCCGGGATCGATAACAGTTTTCCCGGAAAATGAGCTGTCTACTTTACTTCTGGGATCCCGGGATCCTGGGTGCCCAGCCCTACTCGTACGACTTTGACCTAAGCGACGGAATCTTAGTTGCTCGTCTTTGAACTCTTTCGATTTTGTCTATATCCTTGCGCATATGCGGATTCCAAAATTGGATCGCGTACTCCAAATGGGGTCTAACTAATGACTTATAAAGAGGAACAATAATATCGCGCGATTTGTACTCAAAATTCCTAGCTATAAAACCTTGCACTTTGTCTGCCTTATTGACCGCTGCTGTACTTTGTTTCGCTACTTTTTAAATCACTTTTAATTGATATTGTGATGGATGTGATCAGCAAAGACGTGATAGAGGAGGCTCCATGGACCATGATGTTTGCTGATGACATCGTGTTGTGCTCAGAAACAAGAGAGGGAGTGCAAGAGGAATTAGAGACGTGGAGAGTAGTTCTGGAAACTAGATGACTAAAAATAAGCAGAGAAAAGACCGAGTATATGAAATGTGCACCTGAAGACGAACAAATAGGAAGTGTCATGGTCCAGGAATTTATTATAAAGAAAGTTAAAAGTTTCAAGTATCTGGGATCAATCATAGAGGAGAAGGGAGACTTGGAAGGAGAAATAAACAAAAGAATTCAAGCTGGCTGGAAAAATTGGAGAAAGGTATCGGGAGTATTGTGTGATAAGAAGGTGAATGTGAGGATGAAGGGAAAACTGTTCAAGACAGTAGTAAGACCAGTACTACTATATGGGGCAGAAACATGGCCGATGAAAAGAAAATGGAAGTGGCAGAAATGAAGATGCTCCGATGGATGTGTGGAGTGACTCAGAGGGATAGAGTGAGGAAAGATTTAATAAGAGGAACAACAAAAGTAACGGAAATCTCCAAGAAGGCACAGGAAAGGAAATTGAGATGGTATGGGCATGTCCAGAAGAGGGAGGAGGGGAGTATGTGGGACGACGGATGCTGAGGATGGAAATTCCAGGCACGAGAAGAGGAGGTAGACCTAAGATGAGGCGGCGGGATAGACTGAAGGAAGATAAGAGTGAAAATGGGACTGGAGGAAGAGGTGGCTCAAGACAGAAGTAAATGGAGAAGGAGGATCTGTAACAGCGACCCCACATAGAAGTGGGCTAATAAGGCTGCGGAAGAAGAGTGACTAACTCCTAAATGCAGAGTTGTGTATATATATATATATATATATATATATATATATATATACACACAGGGTGTCCCATAAGTCCGGCATCATAGGAGAAATTCATATTTTTCTATTTCTTCAAACCATAATTTATGCTCGGGATGCCAATTTCACGTCCACCATTCTGTTCAGTGACGAGGCTGTTTTTTTATGGAAATGGTGAGGTAAATCGACAGAACACCCGCTACTGGTCTCAAAACAACCCTCACTGGTATACCTCTTCAAAGGAACAAGGTGCATCTCGGGTGATGGTATGGTGTGGCATTTGGAAGGATCGCATCATAGGCCCCCTCTTTTTCGATGAACATGTCACTGGAGGCACCTACCTACGTATGCTCAAGGAAGAAGCATTTCCCAGTGTCTTGAACGAAGAAGGAAATTTCCCACCATGGTTCCAGCAAGACGGCGCTCCTGTACATTACAGCACCCAAGTAAGGGAATACCTGCACCAACAATTCCCTGGTCATTGGATAGGACGTCGAGGGCCTGTGGAATGGCCAGCTAGAAGCCTGGATCTCACGCCACTAGATTTTTATCTCTGTGGCCACTTGAAAGCGCTGGTATACGCAGAGAAAATTAGGAGTGTTGAACATTTGCGGCAGCGCATTATTGGGGCATGTAACACCATTACTCCTGACATCATTCACCGTGTGCTTGCTACTGGCAGTGACTGGGTATCACGTCTGAATTTGTGTATTGAAAACAATGGTGGACATATTGAGCACGTTCTGTAAATAAAAGCTTTTGTTTTGCCTTTTTTTATTATTTTTCCTATGATGCCGGACTTATGGGACACCCTGTATATATAAATTTTAAATAATATAATGTTTAATATATTTACTTTACTCTTATTTTAACAAATGGCCCCGTATAGGTTTATTTCCTGTGTAAAGCTGACTCTTTGGAGTGTATTTCTAGTGAATTCATGAAACTTTAGTTCCTTCCCATATAAATCCCTCCTCATCTTCAAGGTGACCCGAGTTTAATATAAAAGCAAAGTTCTTCAATTTAACCATCGCGAGAGAGGCTGATCCGGAGATTGAAAGCAGTTATTAGTCATAAATTGGCCAGTTAAAAATTCTATTAAATTTACTTTTAAGACGGCCCCGAAACAAATTAAAAACGAGCGGAAAACGTATTCAGGAATTGGCAGGAAATAAATTGAGGATGAAAAAGAGCAAGAAATGCAAAATTGGCCCTCGTTTTATTGAACTAAAAAGTGTTTACTAGAAACGCGGACAAAATATTTACGCCAAGTTAACGAATGAGAAGTAACTAGAAATTTGTATAAAGAATAAATGCGGTAAATAATTTGAACTATTTCTTTAAAACTTTTTATAAACTGGGAATGAATTTCAGTGAAAAAGTGTGGCAATCTTTTAATGCTTTAGTTGAAGCACGAATGACAAAAGGACCCTCAAATTAAGACGATAACGACTTTGATTATATAAAAGTTTTCGGCACTTTCTCACGGCTTAACTAAGACATAAAAGTGATTTGCACTTAATTATGAAGAAATGTGCACCATTCTCAATTAAAGGAGTTTTTAAGTACCTTTGTACAGTATTTTAGTATTTATTGCATGCTGCGCCCAAATTTTGATTGGTATTTTAAGAAGTTCGTCAAAGTTTGTGTGTAACGTAAGTGAACATGCTAACTTGCTTCTGATTCGGTTAGGTTTTAATTCGAATGTAAAGGTCATTGAGACGAAATTCTTATAAAAATTTAAATAAGATTTTGTTCCTGATAAAAGTGCGTTAGTACTCGTGTAGTGTCTGTCTATGACCACTGTATGTTCGTTTGTACTATATTCATTCATGGCAATTTCTATTACGATTTATAGTATTTGAGTTACCTCATAATGTATTTTTCATATATTTACAAGAATTTTCGAGGATAAAGTCTTTAATAATAATTAAGCGTAGTTTCTGTTACTTAGAAAACCTTCGTAATAAATTCTTCTGCTGTAATGTTTAAAAAAAAAAAAATTTCAATATAAAGAAATTAATTTTATGTGCGCATCTTAAATCTGTAATTTTTGCGTGTAAAACAGTCGTGCTTAACTTTCAACCGCTATCGATATTTCTCCGTCTCACTATATTTTAAAGTGATCGGAGTCCTCTCTGACCCCACATTAGCGGTTGTAGGTTAAACGTAGATCAGTGACCTCCGTAACCCTTAATAAATGTACAGTTTCAGAAAAGAAGTTATAGAAATATAAGATTTCTAGAAAGCATAAAAAAAATTAATAATTGATAATAATATGGTTTTTGTTGGATATTTTATTCTTGGTAACTAATAAAGTTTCAGTAACAAAACCCAGTCGTTACTGATTAGTATTTTTTAATGCTTTTAGAAATTTTGTTTTTGGTGAGCTTTTTTCCAAACTTATACAGTATGTATGCGTATTTTCCGTACGCGTGAGTAGTATACGTTTCCGTTCTTTTTGTTTTAAATCAATTCATCAGCTTGAGTACCTCCTGTACATAAGGAGAACCTTCAAAACAAATAATAGGGCTTTCACGCATTTGCGATCAATGAACATCGATGACATTATGCCTCTCTCCTCTCTCGTTTCGATCTTCGTCGCACCGAATCAAAGAGACACCTTTCAATCTCCAATTTAAACAGAGCCTGAAAGCAGCGTTTATTTTAATTTGACAGTGTTTATTTTTAATTTGGGATGAATGGGAGGTTTGTCATTGGTTTCTTCAATCCATTTAGAGGTGAATCTATGAGTCGATAAAAATTTTCCTGTGTGCCATTTCTTAACCAATCAGAGCGTAGGATTTCGAGCTTGCTTAATCCCTTATTTACGAGTTTCTAAACTTCATACATCTTTCCCCGATCAATATTTTTTACACACTTCTTTAATTAAATGTTTTATCCATTTATCTGTCCGTCCATTTAATAGGTATTAAGCACGTAAGTAATATCTTGTTAACGAGGAATTGTAAGAGTGACTCAAGATGAGTTTTTATTTTATTCATGGTGGTGTCTTGGTTGAGTTACATTTTAGTAGGAAATTACTCAACGGGAGAACGTACGATGATTCAAAATTAGGAACCTAAAACGAAAATGCTCGAACTTTGGTCTTCATCCTGACTGTCTATCATGGTCTGCCAATCTCTCAAGTGTACTGCGGTTACCCACGCGCATCCCGAGTATTGCATGGGTTTGAATTCCCGCCAATATTCACGGAAGATTAGATGAAATCCCACTCTACCCACAAGTATTAAATGCGCAAGCTGAATTAGGACAAACAGTATATTCACTTGCCTAGAGGAGCGGAAAAGATCGTTAACTTCTGACGTTGCGAACGACATCAGCAAACAAACGTGACGTCACACCGAACGCGCGCGTGTGATATGAGATTTGACTTCCTTGGATATCGTAAAAACTCTCGACGCAACAATGATATGACTTTCTGATAAAAATATGAATACGGCATCGCAATTAATAAACCGGATTTTACAGTTTTTTTTTTTTAAAAACCATGCTAAATTTAAGTTTTCTTTCGGAAAATATAACTGTTTAAAAATGTGATTAAAAAAACTTGAAGAAAAACCACAACTTTTGCAATCCTTTTCATGACAAGCAGATAAAAATGGAGTAGAATGAAGTATGAATGTTTCATTATCATCAATTTTCCTTGCGTACAAAATAATCTCGTAAAACACATCGTGTGAAGCTGAATTTTCTCTCAAAATGCGTCCCAGAATTGGTAATTAAGAGATTAGTTTTCAGAATTAAAAGCGCAACTTAAAAAAGTTGTTCCACATCCAAAGCTTCGACTTGATCCCCAAATCTCCATCAAATGGAGCTCTGAAGGTAAAGTTGAAGGTTTGGAGGAGTTGGTAAAAAATTTCAATTTTTTTCCTTTTTCAGGAAACTATGTACACTTGTACAGTTTCGGAAAAAAGTTTGCCTACAAAGGAAATTTTTAAAACGTAAAAAGTTACTAATTGGAAATATTGTGTTTTACTTTGGTTATTTTGTTCTTGTCAATGACACTAATAAAATAAAATTTTAAAAAATCGTAATTGATTATTATTTTTTTATGCTTTTCAGAAATTGTTTCTCTTCGAAATTTTTTCCGAAACTATACACCCGCGCGGGGCTAGAAATTTAGGAAACTTGTACATTCGTACATAACATATAATACCATGGATATTTCATTAATTAATGCAGAGTGTAGCTTTAATTGAAGCGCAGATGCTAATTAAAATTTAGTAGATATTACTGCATATTGACAGTACCAGCAGCGTGTGGAGCGTACTATCCAATAGTTGCTCACAAGTGGTACTGGCGATACTGCTCCATTTCCAAAGCAGTTCCGCTCGCACTTCTGTTTTTGAAAAGTATTTTGGCCTTCCGACGCATTTGCCCAAAATCGATTCTCAGTTGGATTTAAGTCTGAAGACGACAGAGGTCAGTCGGGATGACTATTCTCCGAATCCGTGCGGCATCGAACCTTTAGATCGTCGAAATATTAGTACAGATTCATGAAAAGAGGAAATGGTTTAGTGATGGTAGGATTCAGACCTTGTTCTATACCATATTTATATACGGTGCGAAATTCGTGAGCTGTTGAACTTCGAATTGAAACATTCACACACACACAAACAAACAAAAACAGAAGAAAAAACAAAAGTTTTCAAAAACAGAACCTACATACAGGATTGAATAAGGAATTAGTGAACAGGTGAATATATGTGGAAACGCTTGCTGTGTGTTATATATATAATATATATATATATATATATATATATATATATATATATATATACAGGGCGTCCCAAAAAAATGTATACACACTTTAACAGCTGATAGCTCAATTGATGTTTCTTTCTTTCCAAGTTAAACCCATTAGAATTAATAATGGCAGTCAGACTAAGCTTTGAACAAAGGAAATTCATTCTAAAATGCTACTGGAAGTGTGAAAACGCAGTGAAGTGCAAAGACAGTTTAGGAGGGAGTTTCAAACAGATCCACCAACGCGACTTACCATCACTCGAATTAGAGATAAGTTTGAAGCCGATGGAACTGTTCAGAATGTCCACAAGAAGCGTTCCGGAAGACCACGGACATCGACAAGCCCCACAAAGCAAGAAAGAGTACTGGAAACGTGTCACCAAAGTCCAAGAAAATCTGTGCGGCAAGCGAGTCATGAGGTAGGAATTTCAGAATCGTCTGTCCAATGCATTTTGAAGCGCTGTCAATGGAAAAGTTACATTCCAAGATTAGTCCATGCTATTAATGAAGATGATCCGGACCGAAGAGTGGAGTATTGCGAGTGGTACTTGGCACGATGTGGATGTGGATTGGACGAAGGGGTTTCGTAGAATACCCTCCGCGTTCACCAGACCTCACACCACTGGACTTTTTTATGGGATACTTAAAAGACAAAGTCTACGCTATAAAACCTGCAACAGTCGCTGAATTGAGAGCAGCCATTGAACGAGAATGCACACAAATACCAAACGAAATGTTTCGTGATGTTTGCGATTCCATTGCTTCGCGTTATCAGCAGTGCCTGGACCAGAACGGACGTCAGTTTGAAAACAGGCGTTGACAAAACAATTAAATAATGTCTGTAGATTCTATTACATTTTGAAAATGAAATGTATTTTAATAAACACTGCATTTATAATTATTTAAAGTGTGTATACATTTTTTTGGGACGCCTGTATATATTATATATATATATATATATATATATATATATATATATATATATATATATATATATATATATATATATATATATATTATATATATATATATATATATTAGGGTGGTCCTCAAAAACGAATTTTTTATTTTTACTGCTCCCACCCGATAAAGTAGTTCCATTTCATAAAAAAATTATTTTGGCAAAGTTTTTACCAGATCCGATAATATTTAGGGGTGGCTGTCAAACTTTAAATTTTGAACGAAATCCTTAAAATGGGCAAAATCTGCAGCATCTAAATTTGCTGGCCACTTGTGGTACCTATCTGAGGAAATGGTGGGATTGGCACTGTTTGATGCTTCTGTATCAGTAGACACAAAAAGATTAATTGTAAAGGGAATTAATGAGACAGAAGGCAGCCTAAAATGTCATAAACGTGTGAGCCTTCATCAAGATCATCTCCCAACATTGGATTTCTTGAGCACGAGAAACTCTTTCAAGCTTATACGGGCCCTCAATATCAATACTGCATTTATGCGAAAGACCGTCAACATGGGACTCAGATGATGAGTTTCAAGAGGCTCTTCGGAAAGTTGAAAACATCAAGGTCGTGAACGACAATGCCGAACGCGGGATTGCACTTATCCAGGATTATAGTGGAAAACACACTAAGAATGAAGAACAACTTCAATACCTATTGAAAGTCGTGGAGCAACACAGGAAGAAATATCCTGAACCTACTAAGATCTTAAACAGTGAGCTACAGTGAGTGGTCTTGCCAGCCATGACGATTCAAAATAGTACGTCATCACTGTTATGTATAACGCTTATAATTTAAAAATATATATGCAAAATAAAAATCTTTTAACTACACATTATATCAGTGGTTCCCAAGTGGTGATCCATGGATCCCTGGGGGCCAACTGAGATTGTTCAGGGGGTCAATAGAAAACCCCCGCCTTGCAGTTTTGTGGTAACTTCAAGCTTCGACAGCCACCTCTAATTATTATCCGATCGAGCTCAAATTGAAGCAGAATTATTTTCTTATTAAGTGGAACAACTTTATTGGGTGGGAGCATGTAAATTACAAAAAAAAATATCGCCTCTATAAGGGAGGACCACCCTAATATATATATATATATATATATATATATATATATATATATATATATATTATATTTATTATATTAGACATTTCATCTTGAAATTTTATTGAAACTACCGATCCAATTTGGCTTTCAGCTCTTGATGCCTTTCATTTTCGTGTAGTTGAATTTCACCTTATTGTAGATAGATAAATAGAGGAACTTGATCAAGTTTAGTTGAAATTGATTATGAAATCGAATATATATATATATATATATATATATATAACACCTTTGGTTTGCTTCCGCCCGAATTGTTCATTCTGACGACGGTCAAGCTTTTCACTCCACCTTAGACCTACAGTTTAACGTGAAATCTGAACCATCAGCACCCCAGCGTCTTAACCACAAGGTTATCCAGGGTACCCATTTATCCACCAATCACTTTATTGTGTGGAAGGATGAACAGCTGGGTTTTGCTGCGCGCCACCTGCCGTCACTGGGTCTCGATCCCGGGGCCGATGATATAAAATTTTTAAATTGGTGTTTTGCCCATGCACTTCAAGCTTTTATATATATATATATATAATATATATATATATATATGCGCCTCGGTGGTGTAGTGGTTAGCGTCGCTGATTACGAATCCATCGGCCCCGGGTTCGAGACCCGACGGCAGCCGGCGCGCAGCAAAACCCAGCTGTTCATCCTTCCACACAATAAAGAAAGTGGTTGGTAGATAAATGGGTACCCTAGGTGGCCTAGTGGTTAAGACGCTGGGCTGCTGATGGGGCGTGGTTCGGATTCCACGTTAAACTGTAGGTCTAAGGTGGAGTGAAAAGCTTGACCTTCGTCAGAATTTACAATTCGGGCGGAAGCTAACCAAAGGTAAGGTAAGGTTATATATATATATACACACACACACACACACACACGATTTCTTAATCAGTATTTCATCCAAAGACTTGATGAAGCTTCTCGCTTCTGTAATTGTGACCTGAGTAATTAAATAAAACTAGGGTACTTGGGAAGCCGTTGTGAAACGTGTCAAAACGTGCGTGTTTCTGAATAGATTATTTTAATTCCTAAAATTAGCGAAAAGCGTGACTGTACTTTAAATATTTTGCTCGTGCATTTATCCATTTGTAAGTGACATTTGAATTCAATTACGAATGTTTGTATAAGAGCGTTTTACCACGAGCCTTCGTGTGTGTGTGCGCGCGCCGCGCGCTTTGATGCGATCTAATGCAGCATATAAGTGATACTGTTTTGAATCAGTAATTATTATAGGTGTTCTTTATTTTTAGTGTTTATTTCTATGTATGGCCTATGAATGTACGATATACATACCTTATGAACCTTATGTTGTTTCGTGCGTTGGTCTCTCTCCACACGGAGGTCAAGCTGGTGGCCCCGCCTCTAGGTCTGGCCTGGTGGAGGAGCGAGTTGCTTTCTTGCGCTCTCCACCGTACATAGCCAGGCACGCCCGGCTCATCTGGTACTGTCCTGAGCCAGGCATCCAGTCTTTTCTTGAAGACTTCAACTTTAACCCCCGTTACGTTTCTGAGGTCCTTAGGAAGCTGGTTGAAAAGTCTTGGCCCCCTGACAACTAAGCTATTTTCCTTCAGGGTTGAGGAGGTCCCTTGTCCGGCCTTTAATTTGGGAACACTACACATTCTGCCTTTCCTATTTTCCAGTGTTGTTTGAATGGTATACAAGATAAATTAATTTTTAACTTCACTGTAGTACATACTGACGAAATTCGTAGAAATTTTTCACTTTAATTTATTTCAAAGTGCAGGAGCAATATATAGATAGATAGATTGTTTATCTATCTATCTATGTATGGTATGTATCTAATATATATATGGTCTTTTTTCAGAAAGACGGATCATAAGTTAATTGTGGAGTAAATTGTGAGTCCGGCGAGTCAACATAAGACAATACGTTGATTTCGGTGAGTAAAAGAGAGGTACACGTTCTTGTCTCTTTTATATTTCGATGGTAAATTGGACGGTTAATTAGTTCACGTGATTTGAACGTAAAACAGTGAAACGATCTTTTTTTTTTTTTTTTTTTTGAATGCCTGATGACTTTTAAATGTGCGAAGAATACCCATTCTAAGGGGAGAATAAAAAATGAAAAAAAGTTAAAGCTTAAACTATTGTTGGAAATTATCTGTACCAAGGGCATGATGGATGTTCTTTGAAATTCGTCCAGTGTTTTTATAAGATTATTTTCGTTGTGTCTAACAATGATCAGTGAGGAGGGGGGGAAACTGGCACGGCGCTCAAGCCAAACAAATGCGGCCCATTCCGCTAATTCTTGTACTATCAGTACCATCGGGAGTCGAACCCACGGCCTTAGTGTCTTCACTTCGCTTATACAGGGTGATTTATAAATTGCAGGGTGTATGCTTGAGACAAAAGTAAAGAAAAAAGACCATGTGAACATAGATCGAGAAACCCGTAGGTTTTGAGCTATATAGCACGCGACAGAAAAATGAAACTTGCTTCATTAAAGTAAATGTTCGAAATTCTTTCCTACTTCTTGAATGCATGCCTCAGCACGTCGCACCAGTGATTGTCTGACACACTCAAAAATTCCTGGAGTATTGCGGATCATTCGCAATTCTCTCGAACTCGTTGCCACAATTCATCACGTGCTCAGACTTCTGCATCAAGATATTCTCTTCAGGAGTTTAAGTTTTCTGTCGCGTGCTATAGCTCGAAACTTAGGGGTTTCTCGACCTATGTTTACATGGTCTTTTTTCTCTACTTTTCTAAAGAATACGCCCTGCAATTCATGGATCACCCTGTATAGGGAAACGGCGTAACCCACTGAGCTACTTGTGTCTGACATTACTGTATATATCTGCCAGAGAAAGTATTTCACGCAACATTACTTCGCTGTGCATCCGCGTAGTATCTCTTAAAAAGGACTTGTACCTCTTCGAGTGAAGGTCTGAATCCGTCTGATAACCTATCAAAAGGGTTTAACTATTTCTTAAGTCTCCGTCTTGCTGCATTTAAACCTTTCAAGCAACCTCCTGAATCAAAGGCTGAAAATTGCTTTTGAACTTTTTTGTTTGACACCTTTTTTTATAATTCAAATTTCGAAAAAAAAAAAAAAAAAAACCACAACGTAACTGAAGGTTGCAAAATAGGTATTTGTTCCCCAAATTTCTGTTTGCTTTTAGGATTATTTCTTTTTTACATTTATTTATAATACTTTCGGTACACACACACACACACACACACAGGGTGAGTCACGACGAAATGTCATAACTTCGGGAGCTTATAGCTGAGGTCATTCCCAGTCAAAAAGTCTAGATGAACATAGGTCCGATTCTTAACGGTTTTGGAGCTATGGATGTTTGAATGTTTAAAAATAAGAATAATTGAACAAATAGCTGCTAAAGTTTTTATTCATGAATTTACAATAACTGTCAAAATTACTACCCTCGGCCTCACTACACATCGCGGCTCGTCTGTGAATCACGCGTGTAGCTCGCATTAGTTCATTACGATTGTCCTTTATGAGGGCTGCAGCATCCAAAATGCGACGGAGCAATGCATCTCGTGTTTCCACTTTTCTCTGGTACACCAGTTATTTCATGGGCCCTCAGATAAAAATGTAGAGGGGTTAGGTCCGGAGACCTGGGTGGCCAATTTTGTGTACCACCACGACCGATCCATCGACCAGGGAAGCGATCATCGAGATGCGTTCTCACTGCACGGCTAAAATGGGGAGGAGCTCCGTCTTGTTGGAAGTACATACGCAGTCGTGTTGCCAAAGGTGCATCTAACAGTGGCGGCAGTTCATCTTGCAGAAATCGTAGATAAATGTCATCTGTAAGACCACCTTCGAAGATAAACGGACCAATCAGTTGACCGTAGAGAATACCACACCACACAGTGACACTGAACCGATGTTGAAAATTACTTTCCACAATGGCATGAGGATTCATTTCTGACCACACATGTGAATTGCGAGTGTTGGTGACACCGTCGCGGGTAAATTGAACCTCATCACAAAACAAAACGTATCGATGCAATTGTCGATCGGCATTGAGCCAATTACAAAATTCCAGCCGTTGAGCAAGATCACCAGGTCGGAGGTGCTGAACGCACTGGACGTGGTATGAATACATGCCTTCTTCGTGTAACGTTCTACATACTCTCGTTTGAGGAACGCTAAGACGTGTGGCAATCCTTCGCGTACTAACATGAGGACTCCGCTGTACCATCTGAATAATGTTTTCTTGTTCAGCCACATCTTGTTGTACCGAACGCTCAGATAAACAGTAACGCTAGGAAAAGAACCGCTCTCTCGCAATCTCAGGAAAACGTTGCTAAACACCCGTCGATCCGGAATTCTTTGATTTTGAAAACGTTGCTGGTATTCAGCGACAGCAGCAGTAGTATTTCCATCGCAAAATCCGTAAACATACACCATATCGGCATATTCGGCATTTGAAAACGTAAAAGGCATACTGAACGCACAAAACATCAACTGCACGCTATGAAATACAACACACTACTGCGTAGTTAGTTCGGTTTAGTAAGTAACTGTCAATTCAGTTCAAGGTCACGCATGCGCATGCTTGAAATTCAAACATCCATAGCTCCATAACTGTTAAGAATCGGACCTATGTTCATAAGGAGTTTCTGACTGGGAATGGGTATCAGGACAAAATCCCCCCGTGGACAAAATCCCCTCGCGGACAAAATCCCCCATGGACAAAATCCCCCCGGACACAACCCCCCCCCCCCCGGACACAATCCCCCCGCGGACAAAATCCCCCTAAGGCTTTATTAAAAAAAGAAGAATACGACTGACTTTATTAAAGAAGAAAAATTAAAAACACAATAAGAATAAGAATAAGAAAAGAGGCTTCGTGAAATTTAAGTTTAGACATAAATGGAGTTTATTAAAAGCAATAAATATCAAGATGACAATGATTTTGCCTTAAAAATTCGAATGATACCTGCTCTAGCTTTTGTGCCTCCAGAAAAAGTTGTTGATGCTTTTGAACAATTATACGATTTTATACCAGTGGAAGGTTTGCCAATTCTCGATTATTTTGAAGATAATTATATTGGAAGGCCATGCCGACGAGGACGAAGAGAACCCACTTTTAGCATTTCTATTTGGAATATGTACTCAAGAACAATTACAGAACTTCCACGTACAAATAACTCTGTCGAAGGCTGGCATAGACGCTTTGCATCTCTAACAGGATGCTCGCATCCAAACATATGGAAATTTTTAAAAGTTTTAGGGCAAGAAATAAGCTACCAACAGGCATTTATTTTCAAATTATCGCTGGCTTGCCGACAGAACCGCAAAGGAAGAAGTATAAGTCTTCTTCTCGCATTTTGAAAATTGTACAAGACTATAACAACAGGTCTATTTTTGATTTTCTTAAGGGAATTGCTTTTAATTTGTCTTTTTAAATTTTGAATTTTGTTTGACTTTGTGTTTTTAATTTTTCTTCTTCAATAAAGTCAGTCGTATTCTTATTTGTTTGCCCGGTTAGGTAATTGTACGCCCTTGACGATTGGTTAGGTTAAGTCGTGATATTTTTGTTAAAACTTTAATAAAGTCAGTCGTATTCTTATTTTTTTAATAAAGCCTTAGGGGGATTTTGTCCGCGGGGGGATTGTGTCCGGGGGGGTTGTGTCCGGGGGGATTTTGTCCGCGAGGGGATTTTGTCCGCGAGGGGATTTTGTCCACGAGGGGATTTTGTCCACGGGGGGATTTTGTCCTAGAAGCCTGGGAATGACCTCAGCTATAAGCTCCCAAAGTTATGACATTTCGTCGTGACTCACCCTGTATATATATATAATATATATATATATAAAACCTTGGTTTGATTCCGCCCGAAATATTCATTCTGACAAAGGCCAAGCTTGTCACTCCATCTTAGACCTACAGTTTAACGTGGAATTCGAACCACGCCCCACCAGCAGCCCAGCGTCTTAACCACTAAGCTATCCAGGACACCCATTTATCTACCAACCAATTTCTTTTATTGTGTGGAAGCATGAGCAGCTAGGTTTTGCTGCGCGCCGCCTGCCGTCACCGGGTCTCGAACCCGGGGCCGATGGATTCGTAGTCAGCAAAGCTAACCACTACACCACTATAGATGATACAACTCAGAATGGTCCCCTGAGAAACTTTTATGTTACACAGAGACCGTGCATGGAACAAGGAACTAACTCTTCTGGGAAAATTAAATCCACTATAGTCCAAATAAGTAATGGTAAATTTGTCATTTATCATTACTTATTCGAACCATAATGGATTTAATTTTCCCAAAAGAATTCCTTGTTCCATGCACGGTCTGTGTGTAATATGAAAATGAAATGAAAATGAAAAGGTTTATTGGCAGACTATAGTCCATATGACATATATTATTAATACAATGACTTCATATACTAAGGATAGAAATATATACAATTGATTAGAAATAATACTGTAATGTCGAATTTAAGTGGAGCTACAGACAGACGTTTTCGTACCAAGAAGTCCATAGCTTAGAGGATAAATGGCAGGACTCACGGATAGCTTGGATGATCGGGTTGGTTGATTTTTTAATTCTTTGCATTAGGCTGTGTTGATCACGTCTTCTTACCTCCGGGAAGCTCGGGACATTGCGGGTAGCAAACATTTGCGAAGCTGAGCATCTCGGGGGTAATTTATGTAAGAGTCTAAAAGACCTGTTGTACAGCAAATTGAGAGTTCTGCCAGAACCTTTTTTATAATTCACCCACAGTTGCTGTCCGTATATATTACTGCAGAAAGTACGAGTGTGTCTTTAGCTTCACTTGTACAGAATCGAAAGTTCCTTATGGTCATATTCGCTTTAGCACACAGGCTTCGAGATTTTCAATATATCCGAGTCATCACTCAAGGAGCTGGTAATAGTTTGACCCAAATACTTAAACTCTTGTACTTCCTCAATTACTTCATTCATTTTAAACCTTATATCAGCTGGCTGATTACAGCTTTTAGGATGAAATTGCATAACCTTAGTTTTTGTAACATTAAAAAGAATATGAAAATAAAAACCCACTCTAATAGACAGAGTTTATTTCCACGACAGTTTCGACGCCCACTGGCATCCTCCTCGGGTAGATACAGAAACACGAATGAACCAAAACAAGAGGGAAAAACAGTCCAGGGACCGACCGTTAAGAAATTCGCACCTAGGTTAGATCCCATTCTCCCGACACCGGAAGGGCATTTTCATTAAGTACATTCGCGCAAATTTAAAACTATCTTCCTGTTCTAAACATACAGATTCTATTGTTTTTTATTTTTTTACATAATTATTACATTTATTATTAAATTTATTACATTTAATATTGCATAATTATTTATTACAGAAATTATAAATTTATTATTACATTGGTTATTACATTGTTGTTTATTATACAGAACTTATAAACCGAAAAACGAATGAAAAAAGCCGATTAGGAAACAATCCAGAGACCATTGAGAAATTCGCACCTAGGTTAGATACCGTTCTCCCGACACCGGAAGGGCATTTTATTACAGGGTCCGCTTATAATTACATTCCCACAAATTAAAACTATCTTCTTGTTCTATACATACAGATTCTAATATTTGGACATAATTACTGCGTTTATTATTGCATTTACATTTTTTAACATTTATTATTATTACCTTTACCCTAATTAATAAATTTATAATATTACCTTTATTATTACATCTGTTGCACTTATATTTATTTCCACATTTATTACTTCCATTATTACATTTACTAAAAGCGAGTAAGGAAACAATCCAATCCAGAGACATTTAAGAAATTCACACTTAGGTTCGAACACGTTCCCACGACTCCGTAAGGGATTTTTTGACAAAGAATCTCATTAAAGGGTCTAACTTATAAGTACCTTCGCACAAATTAAAATTATCTACTTTTTCTATACACACAGATTCTATTATTTTTCTTTTGACATAATTATTACATTTATAAAGTACCTTACTTGATTCCCAATCTTTAGCATGATTATTTTGGCTGGCGTGAATAGTAGTATAGACGCAAAAGGGGAGAGTGCAGGAATGTTGCAATTTATTACGTAATGTTGCAAAGGGGGGGTTGCAAAACAATTTCCCCAAAATGGGTGGGGGATGCTGCAGGTGCAACAAGGGGGGTCATGAAACTTGGAGGCGGCGTTATCCCCCAAGAGAAAGGAGAGAAAGGAGGAGAGGTGTTCACCTGGCAGGAGCCAAGTGCATATTAAGACTTCAGCCGAGTAGGCGTTGTCTTATAGGCTCCTAATCAGCCAGTTGGCTGAGCCAAGGGGGGATGGGTACACCTGAAGGGGAGAGAGAGAGAGTAGTTGCCTTTGATTGCAAGGCATGCAACTTGGAGGCGGAGTTCTCCCCCAAGCTATTTTCGTTTACCTAACCTAAGAGGCCTCTAAGGGGTTTTCCCAAAGGGCCAGAAAGAGAAAGGACCAGAGGTCCTTGCTCGGCTGGGAGCCGAGCTTGAATGACTCCGTCATCAGCTTCTCACTCTTTTATAGACCTCTATTCCGGCTGAGTTGCCAGATAGCGCCATGTATTCAGTTGCCAGATAGCAAAAGCCATATAAAATACCACAATATATTTATATAGTTAATCAATTAATTGTTGGAAGATTCATCTGTTCATTTAAACACACGCTCCAATAAATCACTTAATTCCTATTTAAATACCGAATAACAGTGGGAAAAACGAAAGGAGAAGAAACCTTGCGAAGAAAGTTGAAATTAACCAAAACACACGCTCGTCCCCAATCTCCTCACCCCATCTGTGTGTGTGTATATATATATATATATATATATATATATAGAAAGAATCATAATAACCGTGTCTATTTAATTTTGTGAACCCTTACATATATATATATATATATATATATATTGAATTTCACCGAATTAAAACCAAAAAGCACGGTCGACCATTCCCCCCAATCTCCTCACCCCATCTGCGTTTGTATATATAAACGAATGAACAACTCGTGCACACACGCACACGCATCTGTACATATCATGTGAATGAAAATCAGAAAAAATGCCAAACGTATATTAATTTAAACCAAATGATGCTAAATAATGTATACAAAAATGAATTTTCTCCTTTTAATTATTCAATAGGAAAGGATTTCTGTAAGTGTGTAATTTATTCACAAGAAACATGATTTTATATATATGGAGGGTTGTAGTATCTCGTTTCACCGAATTAAAACCAAAACACGATCGTATTCTCAAATCTATACACACACACACACACACACACACACACACACACACACACACACACACGAGGAAAGGGATACCGACAATCTGGGCCAAATCGAATCACACACGATTGCCAGAGGCTTTTTTTTTCTGACCATAATTTTACCTTTCGTCCAGTCAACTTGAACAAAACCTCTCTTGACTCCTATTCTTAGCAAACCTGAAAGTACTAATAATTATATATTATATATATATAATATATATATATATATATATATATATATATATATATATATATACAGGGTGGGGCACGGGAACCAAGTGTTTTTGGAATAATCAGGAAAATGATATTTATTTTTGTAAAGAAAATATATTGGTAGAACAACATTCGTAAGAACATAGCATTTCATGTCATAATAATCATGTACCGAAAATTATATCTGGCATATGATGTCCTTGGCCGTCGACGCATTGCTGAAGGCGTTTACGAAAATTGGCCTCCACTCTTCCCAGCAGGTCTCTGTTGATTTGGATGATTTGTTGACGGATCGCTTCCTTCAATGCATCTAATGTACGGGGCTTGTCCTCGTAGACACGTGACTTGAGGTACCCCCATAGAAAGAAGTCACATGTGGACAAGTCAGGGGACCGAGGGGGCCATGCAATGTCACCAAATCTCGAAATGAGATGGTTGGGAAACAGGGGGCGAAGAACAGCCATTGACGCTCTGGCGGTGTGTGGCGTGGCCCCATCTTGCTGAAACCACAAATGTCGACGAGCAATACGCCTTCTTCGTAACTCAGGGATGAAAAAGGTGTTCACCATCTCAATGTAACGCCCAGATGTTATGGTAACGGTAACCCCATTTTGTTCGAAGAAATAGGGACCGATGACGCCAAACTTTCCCTCCGCGCACCAAACTGTAACCTTAGGGCTATGCAGCGGTTTTTCATGGAGTTGTCGCGGATTTTCAGCAGCCCAATACCGACAGTTTTGATTGTTGACGGCCCCATTAAGGTGGAAATGGGCTTCATCACTCTTTACCACCATCATGTTTTCATTCTGCTCATAAAGTGCAAGCATTTCCTGTGCAAAATTCAGTCGTTGGGGGCAATCGTTTACATTCAATTCCTGCACCATCGCTAACTTGTATGGGTGAAAATGTAATTCTTCATGCAAAATCCGTCTAACAGTACGATTGCTGATTCCGAGTGCAGCTGAATGTCTCCGAGCAGAGCGGCCTGGGCTTTGCAACATCGCTTGTCTGACCCTTTCAACGTTCTCTGGAGTACGCACAGTGCGTTGCGGCCCCTTCGGTTTTGTTTTCATTATTGAGCCTCCTGTTCGAAGATTGTTAACCCAACGTAAGATTGTGTCACGAGCGGGAACAGAGTCATTTCGATGAATGTTGAATCTGCGGCGAAACGCACGCTGAACTGCTGTCACTGACTCGCCACTCCTAACAAAATGATCATACGCGAACATGCGGTGTTCTAACGTCCACTGCTCCATGATGGCACCTGAAAGATAAAGGTGAGTGTTAGTTAAAGTTAAATGCTATGAACCCAGGAATGGAATGCTACCTACCGCACGCCCCTCCCATTCCTAATGGCCGATTACTAGCTATTCAAAAAACACTTGATTCCCGTGCCCCACCCTGTATATATAGAAAGAAAGAAAGAGAGAGTTTTGTTCATTAATAAATAAAGAAATATGCTTGTATCTTTGTGATAAATATTTACCTTAATTTTTAGTTAACTACATCTTAACTGCTTAAATCTTTGATTTTTAATATTCATGCCGGCGGAAAATTATTGAAATCACGGAAAACTTTTTGGAATGAAAAACCAATTTTTTCTACTATGAAAATGGGCGATCGCGAAGGAATTTTGTTCGAACTTCCTCTCTCCCTCTCTCAAAGACGCAATTCACCTCTTCTAGCTTTTTCGTGCGTTTGACTTGTAAATAAAAATGTTTTTATTAAATGCGTTGATTATTTCTCTTTACTTGCAAACTTGTATGGCACCATCTTCTTAGTTTACACACACACACACACACACACCCTATATATATATATATATTATATATATATATAGGGTGGTACAAATTACAGTAGTAATAATAATAATTAACTCCTTTTCGCCGAATTTGAAAGATCTGGAGTTATAATTTCAATAAAGAACAGAGTTAAAATAAATCAGATGATTGAGCGCGAAAGCTGAACCGTGCACCCTTTGCATTAAGCAAACGTGGTTGCGACTTGCAACGAACTATGTACACCCTTCTAAAGGTCTGGAAGCAGCTGTTACCCATAAAAGCCCAAATCTCCAAATCAATATAGCTTCCGTAATAATAGAACAACGGAAATGGCTATTTTAAATCTTATGGAAAATGTAAATATATCTAAGGAGAACAAAGAAATAATGATATCAATAAACTCTTCCTAAATACCAGTAAAACAAATTTCATGATTTTTACTAATAAAAGAAATGTACTGTATATCTTGATGAAATTAATGTTAATGAAATCGCCATAAAGGAGTGTACTGTAACAAAATTTCTTGGTGTAGTGCTAGATAAGAATCTGCAATGGAGTGATCATGTAAATTATATCTTTTAACTAATATTTTGGGAAAACTCTGAGTAAATGGAAATATTATTTTCTCGAAAACTATGGATGATAGAAACATTCTGAAACCATATTTGGAATCAGCATCAAAAGTTCTATAAGAAACACCAAATAGTTTTCAAGAAACAAAAATGTTCCCCAGTGTAATTAACTCTTTCTCGCCGATGTGCCATTATGGTCAGTTCTCCACATACGTAGCAAAATGTATCACTGTCCCTAGTGTAATTAACTCTTTCTCGCCGAATTGGAAAGCTTTTCACCGACCTTAGACCTACAGTTTAACGTGGATTCAGAAATACATCTCGTCAGGGAATGATTGCTCACTATTTCATCGAGATAATTAAAGCTCATATACAGGACCTGCATTGTCTATAAGATCTGTGGCACGTGGAGCCTTCAGAAGAGGTGCCAGATACCATTGTATACATTATTATGGAGAGTTGCCAGATACCATTGCTCAGGTACACAGTTGCTAGATTGTACCATTTATTTTCTTAAAAGTTGGTTTAGAATTCCGCTAGTAGGTTTAGAAGGCGTAAGATGATGTAATTAACCAAAATAATTCAGTGAAACAACATTGCATCATTCTGTTCATTATAAATATATAGAAAATAAATATACATTTGAATGATAGTAGAAATGAGGAATATGCATATAATCCGTCAATATAACGGTACAGGAGAAATACACACACACACCCACACACACACACACACACACACACAATTATGGAGATATATAGAAAATAAATATACATTTCAATAATAATAGAAATGAGGAATATGCATATAATGAAAAACACACACACACACACACACACAATTATGGAGATATATAGAAATAAATATACATTTGAATGGGCAATAATAATAGAAATGAGGATTATGCATATAATCCTTCAATATAACAGTACAGGAGAAATATCACACAAATATATAAATACATTTCACTTTTTTTTTCAAAATACTAAACTCGCACTTAATCGAGTTTACAATTACATCATTATTGCTCTGCATTACGCAGTATATGCGGTTTAATAATATTTCACCGCTTTAAGTATAGGGAAACCTGTACTCGATATGAAGGGCTTTCATATCGTTCAGTACTATTTTTGTTCCCACTTTACAACCGGATGGTAAGTCATCTTTAAATACGTCTAGAATACAATCAAAAGCACGCACAAAGAGTTCATCGTTAGCTACATTATTAAACACAAGTTTATAAACACGCTTTTCCAATCGAGGGTTTATTTCTACCGACCCGAGCTTTTCAATCGTGAACTCGTCTTCACTCAACATAGCGGCAATTGAAATAATCTTCTAAATCGTTACGACAACCGCGTTATATAAAGAAATAGTTCTTCAGGATAATTTTCACGAACTAGGCACATTTTATAATGTTTTACTAAACATCTTCACACACCGGCGCACTATTTGAAAGGAACATATGCTCATATTTTTGCTTTCTGCCCATCAAACGATACTCGTCTCTAAAGTCTTAAAAACTCACGCAGGGCACTAGCCACAACCTCACTACGAACCTCATCATGATATACATTAATATACTGATAAAAATACTTAAGATTGTCCATGATCACGAGATTCACATTTTCATTTGTAGGGTATGAGTAATCGACATGGTGTAACATGACGTAATACCGCTTGTCACACCACCCATCCACAAGACTCATTATCCATACCTGCTGCTTCTCTTCTGCACGCGTTGTTTCTTTTACTTCACGGTATATGTGAGACTATAAAGTTTAGCTCTACAGCATACTTCAGCACATCGTCTGTGCAACGAAAGCCTTCAACGGTCTCACCAGAACATCCGTAGAGTATTTGTACATCTTGCAACTTCGCACAATCCAATGTGGTTTTAAAAGAGGCATAGGAGGGGGGAATAGGAAGTTTTTCGGTATCCACCACATCCTGGCACTTTGCTGAATGCCTTTAATATTGCTTGTACAATGTTTATGAAATGGTAGCCATTTGAATACACGTCTGATCTCAAGGGCTTACTGCAGTCGACTGACCACGCAGGGAATCACAGATAGTAGCATGACTCACGTTGCTGGTCTTACAGTGGGCGGAGCTTAGAACTTTCACCTGTGCACACACACACACACCAGTGGGCGGAGCTTAGAACTTTCACCTGTGCACACAAAGGAGAAAGTGAAACGCTAATTGAAACATGATTTATTTAATAAACGAGATATTCAAGTTATATATATTTACAAATACGATTTAATAAACGAGATATTCAAGTTATATATATATATTTACAAATACGTGTATTAAATAAGTTAACAATAGGCACATCAATGATTATATTCAAGACATATATATTTAAAAACACGTGATAAATAAGTTAACAATTGAAATTATGTTAACACAAGAAATAACAGAAAACAAGAAAAAACAAATGCTTAGATTTGGTGATCACAAACAACAGTAACCTAATACTTTAAAGAAAGTATTCTATTAAATACTTTTAGCCTATGTTCACGAATTAATACCGGTTTTAAAATAGATTCGAGACGAAGACCGTCTGGACTGATTTTATAGAAATTCAAGGATTCCAAGTTGATCACGAGAGAAGTTATGTAGTCATCTTCCATGCTGCAAAATCTCGTCGTATGCCTGTCTGCTCAGAGCACCGACAAGAGGTAAGATCGAATCCACATCAACACAAAATTTTAGTCGTTAAAATAGCAGCCTGAGTATTGTTCATGTTCTAAATTATCTTTGATTCGTTTTGGTAAAATTGAGTAAACTGCAGCCTTTGTTTCCTGATCAGAAACTCTCCGTCTTTTTCTGGTATGGTGCAAGGTTTCGTTGCAACCATATTCACTGCTCGAGTCTACTTCACAGTCGTTACCTTCTAATCTAGATTTACACTTCACTAATGCATTCAATGGGTGAATAATCATCTTGGTTGCTATTATCGACACCACAATCGAGAGGGCTCACTGGGGTAACGGACACTTCAAATATATATAAATATATATAACTTGAATATCTCGTTTATTAAATAAATCATGTTTCAATTAGCGTTTCACTTTCTCCTTTGTGTGTGCACAGGTGAAAGTTCTAAGCTCCGCCCACTATAAGACCAGCAACGTGAGTCATGCTACTATCTGTGGTTCCCTGCGTGGTCAGTCGACTGCAGTAAGCCCTTGAGATCAGACGTGTATTCGCCAGCGTAGAAGAAAAAAAAGGAGATCAGACGTGTATTCAAATGGCTACCTTTAATATTGCTTGTACAACGTTTCTGAAATGGTATTCAGCAAAGTGCCAGGATGTGGTGGATACCGAAAAACTCCCTATTCCCCCCTCCTATGCCTCTTTTAAAACCACATTGGATTGTGCGAAGTTGCAAGATGTACAAATACTCTACGGATGTTCTGGTGAGACCGTTGAAGGCTTTCGTTGCACAGACGATGTGCTGAAGTATGCTGTAGAGCTAAGCTTTATAAAGTCTCACATATACCGTGAAGTAAAAGAAACAACGCGTGCAGAAGAGAAGCAGCAGGTATGGATAATGAGTCTTGTGGATGGGTGGTGTGACAAGCGGTATTACGTCATGTTGCACCATGTCGATTACTCATACCCTACGACTGAAAATGTGAATCTCGTGATCATGGACAATCTTAAGTATTTTTATCATATATTAATGTATATCATGATGAGGTTCGTAGTGATGTTGTGGCTAGTGCCCTGCGTGAGTTTTTAACAGACTTTAGAGACGAGTATCGTTTGATGGGCAGAAAGCAAAAATATGAGCATATGTTCCTCTCAAATAGTGCGCCGGTGTGAAGATGTTTAGTAAAACATTATAAAATGTGCCTAGTTCGTGAAAATTATCCTGAAGAACTATTTCTTTATATAACACGCAGTTGTCGTAACGATTTAGAAGATTATTTCAATTGCCGCTATGTTGAGTGAAGACGAGTTCACGATTGAAAAGCTCGGGTCGGTAGAAATAAACCCTCGATTGGAAAAGCGTGTTTATAAACTTGTGTTTAATAATGTAGCTAACGATGAACTCTTTGTGCGTGCTTTTGATTGTATTCTAGACGTATTTAAAGATGACACCATCCGGTTGTAAAGTGGGAACAAAAATAGTACTGAACGATATGAAAGCCCTTCATATCGAGTACAGGTTTCCCTATACTTAAAGCGGTGAAATATTATTAAACCGCATATACTGCGTAATGCAGAGCAATAATGATGTAATTGTAAACTCGATTAAGTGCGAGTTTAGTATTTTGAAAAAAAAAGTGAAATGTATTTATATATTTGTGTGATATTTCTCCTGTACTGTTATATTGAAGGATTATATGCATATTCCTCATTATTATTATTGACCATTCAAATGTATATTTATTTCTATATATCTCCATAATTGTGTGTGTGTGTGTGTTTTTGATTATATGCATATTCCTCATTTCTATTATTATTGAAATGTATATTTATTTTCTATATATCTCCATAATTGTGTGTGTGTGTGTGTATATATTTCTCCTGTACTGTTATATTGAAGGATTATATGCATATTCCTCATTTTTATTATTATTGACCATTGAAATGTATATTTATTTCTATATATCCATAATTGTGTGTGTGTGTGTTTTTGATTATATGCATATTCCTCATTTCTATTATTATTGAAATGTATATTTATTTTCTATATATCTCCATAATTGTGTGTGTGTGTGTATATATTTCTCCTGTACTGTTATATTGACGGATTATATGCATATTCCTCATTTCTATTATCATTCAAATGTATATTTATTTTCTATATATTTATAATAAACAGAATGATGCAATGTTGTTTTACTTAATTCTTTTGGTTAATTACATCATGTTACGCCTTCTAAACCTACTAGCGGAATTCTAAACCAACTTTTAAGAAAATAAATGGTACAATCTGGCAACTGTATACCTGAGCAATGGTATCTGGCAACTCCATAATAATGTATACAATGGTATCTGGCACCTCTTCTGAAGGCTCCACGCGCCACAGATCTTATAGACAATGCAGGTCCTGTATATGAGCTTTAATTATCTCGATGAAATAGTGAGCAATCATTCCCTGACGAGATGTATTTCTGAATCCACGTTAAACTGTAGGTCTAAGGTCGGTGAAAAGCTTTCCAATTCGGCGAGAAAGAGTTAATTACACTAGGGACAGTGATACATTTTGCTACGTATGTGGAGAACTGACCATAATGGCACATCGGCGAGAAAGAGTTAATTACACTGGGGAACAACATTTTTGTTTCTTGAAAACTATTTGGTGTTTCTTGTAGAACATTTGATGCTGATTCCAAATATGGTTTCAGAATTTCTCTATCACCCATAGTTTTCGAGAAAATAATATTTCCATTTACTCAGAGTTTTCCCCAAATGTTAATTAAAATTAAGTGTACTAATTTAATTTTACTTTCTTTTTTCCAGGTTAACTATATTTAATAGTATTTTTTGCATTAAAAAAATATAGCTTCATTCCCTGACGAGATGTATTTCTGAATCCATATTAAACTGTGGGTCTAAGGCGGAGTGAAAATCTTTCCAATTCGGCGAGAAAGAGTTAATTACACTAGGGAACAACATTTTTGTTTCTTGAAAACTATTTGGTGTTTCTTATAGAACGTTTGATGCTGATTCCAAATATGGTTTCAGAATGTTTCTATCACCCATAGTTTTCGAGAAAATAATATTTCCATTTACTCAGAGTTTTCCCAAAATATTATTTAAAAGATATAATTTACATGATCATTCCATTGCAGATTCTTATCTAGCACTACCAAGAAATTTTGTTACAGTACACTCCTTTATGGCGATTTCATTAACATTAATTTCATCAAGATATACATTTCTTTTATTAGTAAAAATCATGAAATTTGTTTTACTGGTATTTAGGAAGAGTTTATTGATATCATTATTTCTTTGTTCTCCTTAGATATATTTACATTTTCCATAAGATTTAAAATAGCCATTTCCGTTGTTCTATTATTACGGAAGCCATATTGATTTGGAGATTTGGAGATTTGGGCTTTTAAGGGTAACAGCTGCTTCCAGACCTTTAGAAGGCTGTACATAGTTCGTTGCAAGTCACAACCACGTTTGCTTAATGCAAAGGGTGCACGGTTCAGCTTTCGCGCTCAATCATCTGATTTATTTTAACTTCTTTATTGAAATTATAACTCCAGATCTTTCAAATTCGGCGAAAAAGAGTTTATTATTATTACTACTGTAATTTGTACCACCCTATATATATATATATATATATATATATATATATATATCGGGTGTGTGTGTGTAAACTAAGAATGGTGCCATACAAGTTTGCAAGTAAAGAGAAATAATAAACGCATTTAATAAAAACATTTTTATTTACAAGTCAAACGCACGAAAAAGCTAGAAGAGGAGGTGAATTGCGTCTTTGAGAGAGGGAGAGAGGAAGTTCGAACAAAATTCCTTCGCGATCGCCCATTTTCATAGTAGAAAAAATTGGTTTTTAATTCCAAAAAGTTTTCCGTGATTTCAATAATTTTCCGCCAGCATGAATATTAAAAATCAAAGATTTAAGCAGTTAAGATGTAGTTAACTAAAAATTAAGGAAAATATTTTTCAGAAAGATACAAGCATATTCCTATATTTATTAATGAACAAAACTCTTTCTTTCTTTCTATATATATATATATATATATATATATATATAATTATTAGTACTTTCAGGTTTGCTAAGAATCGGAGTCAAGAGAGGTTTTGTTCAAGTTGACTGGACGAAAGGTAAAATTATGGTCAGAAAAAAAAAGCCTCTGGCAATCAGGTGTGATTCGATTTGGCCCAGATTGTCGGTATCCCTTTCCTCGTGTGTGTGTGTGTGTGTGTGTGTGTGTGTGTGTGTGCGTGTGTGTGTATAGATTTGAGAATACGATCTTGTGTTTTGGTTTTAATTCGGTGAAACGAGATACTACAACCCTCCATATATATAAAATCATGTTTCTTGTGAATAAATATAGACACTTACAGAAATCCTTTCCTCGTGAAAGGAAAAACAACGCTTAATGATTAATTTCTTATATTGAATAATTAAAAGGAGAAAATTCATTTTTGTATACATTATTTAGCATCATTTGGTTTAAATTAATATACGTTTGGCATTTTTACTGATTTTCATTCACATGATATGTACAGATGCGTGTGCGTGTGTGCACGAGTTGTTCATTCGTTTATATATACAAATACAGATGGGGTGAGGAGATTGGGGGGAATGGTCGACCGTGCTTTTTGGTTTTAGTTCGGTGAAATTCAATTTATATATATATATATATATATATATATATATATATATATATATATATATATATAAGGGTTGCCAAAATTAAATAGACACGATTATGATTCTTTATATATATATATATATACATAAACACAGATGGGGTGAGGAGATTGGGGACGAGCGTGTGTTTTGGTTAATTTCAACTTTCTTCGCAAGGTTTCTTCTTTCATTTTTCCCACTGTTATTCGGTATTTAAATAGGAATTAAGTGATTTATTGGAGCGTGTGTTTAAATAAACAGATGAATCTTCCAACAATTAATTGATTAACTATATAAATATATTGTGGTATTTTATATGGCTTTTGCTATCTGGCAACTGAATACATGGCGCTATCTGGCAACTCAGCCGGAATAGAGGTCTATAAAAGAGTGAGAAGCTGATGACGGAGTCATTCAAGCTCGGCTCCCAGCCTAGCAAGGACCTCTGGTCCTTTCTCTTTCTGTCCCTTTGGGAAAACTACTTTAGAGGCCTCTTAGGTTAGGTAAACGAAAATAGCTTGGGGGAGAACTCCGCCTCCAAGTTGAATGCCTTGCAATCAAAGGCAACTATCTCTCTCTCTCTCTCTCTCTCTCCTTCAGGTGTACCCCTCCCCCCTTGGCTCAGCCAACTGGCTGATTAGGAGCCTATAAGACAACGCATACTCGGCTGAAGTCTTAATATGCGCTTGGCTCCTGCCAGGTGAACACCTCTCCTCCTTTCTCTCCTTCCTCTTGGGGGATAACGCGCCTCCAAGTTTCATGACCCCCCTTGTTGCACCTGCAGCATCCCCCACCCCCCTTTGGGGGATTTTTTGCAACACCCCTTGCAACAACCCCCACCCCCCTTTGCAACATTGTGACATTACGTAATAAATTGCAACATTCCTGAACTCTCCCCTTTTGCGGCTATACTACTGGCGTGATAAAAAGATGGCATTATTAGTATTACAACTTCTGAAGGCATATTTGTGTTCTTTAATACGGGTTTCAATATTTCTTCCAGTTTCTCCCACGTATACTAACTCTCAACTTTTACAGGGAATGCTGTAGACACAGGCTTGTTCCTCTTTTGCAACGTTATTCCTAACCAATTTACTTTTCACGGTAGACGAATATTTAAACGCCAAAGCAAACTTAAAATCTTTCGTCAACGGTTTTACTCTTTCTAATCCGGCAATGTAAGGCAAACTCACATATTGTTTTTGGTTAACTGAAGGTTCCCGAGGGGCATAAAAGGATTTTCTGGCTTTAAAATACGCTTTTCTGATAAACCACTCGGGATATTTTAAATCCTTAAAAATGTTCCAAATCTTTGAATTTTCCGGGTCCAGCAAATGTGGGCTACAAATCCTGAGTGCTCTCAGAAACATGGAAGAAATAATTGAGCTTTTAACCCCTTCATCATGATATGAAAAATAGTGAATGTACGAATTACAATGAGTAGGTTTTCTATAGACCGTGAAATTGGGCTTTCCGCTTTCGTTAATGACCAAAACATCTAGAAAAGGTAATTGTTTGTCGTTCTCCCATTCATATTTAAATTTAATAGAGGGAACAAGATTATTTAATGACTGAAAGAAAGTGTCAAAGTTGTTCCAGTGGTCAGGCCAAAATGAGAAAATATCATCTACATAACGAAACCAAATTAGATTCCTGGGACATATTGTTTGCAACAATTCCGACTCATAATATTCCATGTATAATGTACTCAGTATTGGGGATAAAGGGGACCCCATTCCCATACCAAAACGTTGCAAATAAAATTCTTCACCGAAGGAGAAGGCATTATTGGTGACACAGAGCTTTATCAGTTCCAAAAATACAGATGTGGGCATGCCTAGTTCTACGTTACATGTTGGCAATTTTCTATCTAAAAAACTAAGTACATCATCAATGGGAACTTTCGTAAACAAGGACTCTACGTCAAAACTGATCATTCTTCCCCGTTTTAAATCTAAGGACATAACTTTGTTAATAAAGTCACAGGAATTAGTGATGTGCGAGCCTGAAAATTTACCAATCAATGGGGATAATTTATCTGCACGATATTTAGATAACCTGTAACAAAAGGAACCCGTGTGAAATAATGGGACGGAGTGGTATATTAATCTTATGGGTTTTGGGTAGGCCGTAAATGTGGGAGAGTTTGGGGTTAATCTGTAGAAATTAACCCCACGGTCGGTCCCTGGACTGTTTTTCCCTCTTGTTTTGGTTCATTCGTGTTTCTGTATCCACCCGAGGAGGATGCCAGTGGGCGTCGAAACTGTCGTGGAAATAAACTCTGTCTATTAGAGTGGGTTTTTATTTTCATATTTTGACCTTCACGTAGAAAAAAGTGAAGTTTTTTGCATTTATTAAAAAGAATATAATGTTTCTGCGAATACACTTCGCAGACTTTTAGTAACCGATCCAGACCTTTAATAGAGGGACTTATTAACACCATATCATCGGCATAAACTAAGTTATTTATCCTTGTGTTATCTATACAACATCCCACTGTTGCCTCATTAAGTGAAGCAATTAATCTGTCGATATACACATTAAACAGCACAGGGGAGACAAGGAGCCTTGTCTCACCCGCAAGAGGAGCCAAAACACTCGGATAGTACATTGCCCCACCTAACAGTGAAAGATTGGTGGGAATACCAAAATTTCAATAAATTTAATATGTACATGGGAACCTTCCTGTCTTCTAATTTTGCAAATAAAATATTGTGGTTCACCCTATCATATGCCTTACTTATATCTAGGAAACAGCTATAAATAGTTGAATTACTGTCAATGTATTTAGATATTGTTTCTTTAAGTACATAGATACACAGGTCAGTTGAGTGGGACCTTTTAAAGCCAAACTGATTAGGAGATGTCCATAGGTAATCATTTAATCGGCGTAACGAGTTTTTCTAGTAGTTTCGAGAAGCAGGAAGCGACAGCAATAGGCCTGTAATTATTGATGGACAGAATGTCTCCGTACTTATTTTTGACCAGGGGCAAGATATATACCCTCATGAACTCTGCAGGTATATAGCTATGAGCCAGCATGGCTGATAGGAGCAATGATATATGCAGACATACTACGTCATTTGCATATTTTAAGTGCTCATTCGATAAGTCATCTACCCCTGACGCAGAACCAGTCTTTAACTCTTTAATTAACCTCTTTACTTCAGAAAATGATATCAAAGTATTTTCCCTTGTCCCTCCCACAATCGTTTCGCTGCAATCTATCTTAAGATTATCCCTACTCACACTGTTAAGAATGTTAGAATAGTGGTTTTTCCACAGCTTTGCAATTTCATCTTCCCCCGTCACCCCATCGATTGTCGGAGGGAGGACATTTTTGACACCCGTTTGATTCTTAACAAATTTCCAAAATTTGTTGTTATCGTTATTTATGCGAGCTTCACAGGCTTTTGATGCTCGAATAGACACTTCTTCCTGTTTACATCGCCTTATGGCCGCCTTATACTGACCCCGATTTCTACACATATTCAAGTATACTGGTCCTAATCTGGGTCTACCATGAAAGCACCACAAATCATAGGCGTCTTTCGATTCCCTCTTCAGGGGGGCAATAAAATCATTCCATCCAGGAATAATCTTAGTATGATAGTTGTAAGATTTAATCAGGGGGCTTCCTGCTTCTCTTAACAGGGATATTATCTTACTATAATACCTATCTACGAGTTTACAGTGAGAATCATTTGAGCAAGGATTACTACAGGCAAGATGCAAAATTTCTAAATTATTAAAGAGATGACTTGTTCTGTCATTGTATTCTATTCTCTGCTGCATCGTAACATTGGACCAATCGACGCGATTATTCTTACCTATTGAGTTCTTGTTAAGTCGTGTTGCGCATAAATTGGTGACGTTAATTAATATTTCTAATATATATATATATATATAGATAGATAGATAGATAGATAGATAGATATATCTTGCTGCTCAAGAATCATGCACCAGGATTGATAGTAACGAGGTGTCTGTAATACAAAGTAACAAAAATTGCAACAAATTGAATACGAATATGGATGTTCTTCTGACTGGACTAACACAGAGCATTGTTGCTTTCAGTGATGATGAACCACGTACAAAAGCCTCGTCAGTACTTTGACCCCCATATTTGCTTGGCAATACTGCTGCGAGCTGCTCGTACCCTGAAATGGGCGTATGAGCGGAATGTAAAAAGATGTTTAATGCTTCATGCTTTCACTTGAACTATGACTGCATCGTGTGTGTGGGTTTCCTAGGGAACTTTAGATGGTTATTATGACCATGAACTCTAACCCTTTGGTCCCAGTCGGAGTGTTAATAGGTTTACTCGAAAGTTCATTCGTTCTGAATTTGGTTTATCCTTCGTTGACAATACTTCTCGTTACTTTCTGCGTTCACAAGTTCACAGATTTACAGTCATTTAATCAATAGTTTATCGTGTAGGTTATGAAACACTCAGATATCAGATATACAGGGTAGCCAGTAAATACTTGACATATGTGAAAGTAATGTTAAATGGACCTTGTGAAAGGAAATGAGATTAATCACATACCATACTAGACTACAACCTCAGGAGATTTATTACATTATACTGATGTTTGTTTTTTGGTGGTTTAGATCTTGAAAATAATGCTTCATAAATGTCCATCATCCTGTTGTATACATTGACGCACACGGACCACTGTGCTTCGCATCAAAAGTCCATACTTATAGTATATTTATTGAATTATATGTTCGAATTGCATACCGGAAAAATGTTTACGAGTGTGAATTGTGGTAAGCATGCTAGATCGATCCAACAGTGGAAAACACATTGTCGCTAATTTTAACGCATGCCTTGATTTTTTTTTCAAATGATCAATGGTGCGTGGTTTGATGAGTAAAACCACTGACGTGAGATAACCCCCAAAGAAAATGTTTCTCCCAAAGGACGTCAGAAGAACAACGAGCACAGAGTTCAGAAAAATCATCTTTCCTTAATGAATCCTCGCCGAGCCCCTGCACTAAGAACTCAGAACTCCTCAAATTGCTCTCACTGTTTCATCTTCGCGTACCATTCCTTCGTTAGTACGTCTCTGGCCACATCCTTGCCTTTCACTTATTTCGACCGCAATTTCGTGTCTTATATCGTATATATTTCGTATATTTTGCTCAACCTAATTCTCTGTAATTGTTATCTTGCATTTTATAATTACTAGTACAGTTCCCGTCGCTTCGCTGACGGTTAGACAGGCTAAACTACAGAAAAGAACGCAGCCGTGAAAATTTTGAGCTTCACATTGTGTCAACATTTCTGAATCTGGTATCTCCCAAAACCTCCTCACCCCCATTCATGCAACTTGGGGGCTAACCCCCTCCCCCATTACCCCACCCCTCCCCATTACCCCACCCATCCCCCATTACTGCCCGGATAAATTTCACAAACAGACAGGCTAAACTACAGAAAAGAACACAGTCATGAAAATCTTGAGCTTCACATTGCCGCCCGTAATACAATTTCTGAATTTTTTCTCACAATTTTTTCTCACAATTTCTGAAAGTGTGACGGACGGACAGACGGACAGCTCTCTTATTATAGTATAGATTAAAATTAATTTGTATCATTAACGGTTATTTCGAGAATCTATACTATAATAAGAGAGCTGTCCGTCCGTCCGTCACACTTTCAGAAATTGTGAGAAAAAAATTGAGAAAAAAATTCAGAAATTGTATTACGGGCGGCAATGTGAAGCTCAAGATTTTCATGACTGTGTTCTTTTCTGTAGTTTAGCCTGTCTGTTTGTCTGTTTGTGAAATTTATCCCGGGCAGTAATGGGGGAAGGGTGGGGGGGATGGGTGGGGTAATGGGGAGGGGTGGGGGTAATGGGGGAGGGGGTTAGCCCCCAAGTTGCATGAATGGGGGTGAGGAGGTTTTGGGAGATAACCAGGTTCAGAAATGTTGACACAATGTGAAGCTCAAAATTTTCACGGCTGCGTTCTTTTCTGTAGTTTAGCCTGTCTAACCGTCAGCGAAGCGACGGGAACTGTACTAGTTGTTATAATTTGTGCCGAGTAAATTTAATAAAATAAAGAGTAAGAACATCCACCGTTATTTTCCCACCAAACAATGCAGAGGGTCGACAAAAGTAAATCGACACCTTCGGTTTTTCCATAGTTTTTGATTTGATAGTAAAAATCAATAAATAATAAGAGATTTATTGACTCATTATATTTAGGATCGTGTTCGTTTCCCTTTTCAATTATGTAAAGCTGACACACGCTCTGGCATTCCATTGATGAACTTTGCCTTTTGTTCTTGAGGATAATCATCGTGGTGTCTATTTACTTTTGTCAACCCTCTGTAAATATTGACGTTGTAAATTCTGGCAACGCAGCTATAGATTCAATAAAGTAAATATTCTATGCATACGGGCTTTTGTTACGTGCAAACAAATTTTTGGTATGCAATTTGGACATTTAATTCAATAAAATAAATATTCTATGAGTAAAGTGTTTTATTACACCCTGAATATAAAATCTTTGCTCGTGCAATCTCTTCATATAAATTGCTGTATGTTCGTTTCAGCGAGATAAATTTTTTTTATTCTCATTATATTTCCCTTATTACATTTTAAGAAAATACAGGGTGATTCAAAAAGGTGCACAGAAAAAAATGTACAGTAAATTATTTTCTGGAATCTTTTTGGATCACCGCATAGTGTATTTCTATTGATTTTTCATTTCATTCACAATACAGTTGGAACGAATAGAAAATGTAGTGATGGGATTGTTTAACTTCTTTTGCCGCGTGTAAGGGCGTATGACGGAGAGGACCTATAGCTTCACGTGAGATTCGAACCACGGGTCGCAACATTATCCGAACGCGGAAGACGGTAACCCATCCAACTATTCTCCATATCCAATGTCACTTCGCTGATCGACGGGAAGCGGTGTTACGATACTGGACACGACGTAACTCCCGATAAATCATAAACACGAGTTGGAAAATACCTTAATTAAAGTATTCTGAGTGGAATGGGTCGATCATGATTTCGTCTGTATCCTCAAAGGATGCAATTTACGTTGTTATGGAATTGGTTTTGGAATATTTCGCATATAAGTTTAAGACCCCGATCTCGGATTTTTCACTGTTGGGCTCGGAATAAAATGGGAATTACATCGAGTGAGGTGATACCGCCAATAATTCGAAGGATTATCCGACTATCCGTCACCCATCATAAGTGGGGCAACACCCATGATAAAATGTCCACCACAATACAGATTAAAGAGATTAAATCCCACAATTAGAGGGCAAAAATGCAAAGCCTTTGAAGCGCAGTAATCGACAAATATCGCTTCTAAGACCGCGCTTTTGCCCTTCAATTCCGAGTCTTTTAAAGATGGATTACGCGCGTTTTAAAATTTCATTTTGGGCCTTCATTTAATTTAGAAGATTTCTGCGATTTCCGTTAATAAATATAATCGGAAATGAAGGAGGTCAAACTTCCAGTTTTGGAGGAAAATCCATTTGAGCAGTTATTTACTCGAGACTATTATCTGTAATTAAACGATCGAGTCTTCTAAAGTTTCCGGAGGGATATTTTCTAGTATTAGCAATTATTTTGTTAAATTTTATTCGTTGGCAACCGTGAAACTTATTTTATCTCTTAATTCAGAGACGAATAAATGACATTTCTGCCTTTTTTTTTTTTGGTTTTAAAATGTTCTCGCGCGACTACAGAATAAGTAATCATTATTAATCTCAGGATTTACTTTTTTCCCATAATTTTTTAACGCTTTAGTAACACGTTTACCTTCCTTGAAAAATGTTTTAACGGTTACAGTAAACATTCAAATTTGCGCTGAAGTAATTTAGAGATAGGCTGAAATAAATTACTCGGTTTTCTTGTTTGTTTGATTGGATGATTTAAAACGCTTCGCAACATCTAAGGTCGTATGACGGAGAAGAACTACGGCTTTAAGCTGGATTCGAACAACGGGTCGCTACATAATCCGGACGCAACTACTACCCAGACCCAATGTCGCTTTGCTGATTGACGGGAAACTGTTACGATATTGGTCACGACATAGCCTATCCACTTCGGTTAATCCGTTACTTACATTTCTGATTCTTTCCGTAACTAAATTTACAATAATTATCTTTAATAGAATTATCCTTCATTTCGCCATCGTGAAAAAATGCAACACATTTTGTTTTTTCAGAAAAAAATTTGCCTACAAACATGGAATACCCCAAAAGCATAAAAAATTACGAATCAATAATGATTTGTTTTTGTTTTTTAATATCTTATTACTGTTCCAACAAAGAATAAAATATCGAAACGAAAACACAATATTACTCATTAGTAATTTTTTTATACGCTTTAGAAGTTATACTTTCCTCTGCAAACTTCTTTTTCTGAATCTGTACCAAGTTTTAGAGATAAAAGGAGGAGGAGGAGGAGGAGGAGGAGGAGAGTATAGACACCAATCGACCAGGGAAGTACTCTGGGGTGGATGTTAGACAGGAGAAAGAGGGAGTGCTGGAACTCCCGTTTCTCCTGTCACTGTCCTCTTAGCTGATCTTTTTCCGTGTCTAATCTACCCTGTGAACAGTCCACCATGCTCTCAAATACACACTTCTCCCTCTATTCCTCATTACACATACATGCATCTTACACACTACACAACCTTTTCAAAATTTGTTAAAAAAAAAGAAAAATGGTATAATTGAGCCTTGAAGACCTTGATTTTGGCTCTGTCTTTTATGGAGGGGTCACTTTTGCGGGCATTCGCCCTTAGCCCCCCTCCTTCCTACATAAAAAAAAAATACCGTCAACTGGGAATACTTGAGAGTGGGGGAGTAACTTGGGACATTTAGTTTTGGGGGCTTTAATAGCATTTTTATATTAAACAGTGTTGAATTTAGGGACATTTTTTATTGTTTTACATACAGTATAAAGTATTTAACTATAAATACCAAGAAGGTCAATATATAATATATGTCCCAAGTTACCCCACTATCCCAAGTATCCCCAGTTGATGGTACAGTTCATAATTAAACTATCCATTTAACAAAATATATGCTTGAAGGAAAGGGTGGACGGTTTAAATTATGTTCATAATAATGAAAAACTATTGTTTTGGATCTATAACGAAATATATTTATCTCGGCTTAATTGTATTATTATTATTATTATGATTATTATTATTATTATTATTATTATTATTACATAATAATAGTAATAATAAAATAAGGCAAGCAGTTGTTATAGTCATAACTGACAGGTACTTTCCAGGCACAGCTTCTCTGTCGGTGTTTAAAAAATTAATGAATTGAAAAAAAAGTAATCGTTCTCCGTATACTAAAGTCAAAGACTTTTGAATTCACCGTTATTTCTTCCTCAGAAAACGCGGCTCTAAAGCAATCTTGCCAAGAACGGTCTGCTGGATCCCTTTACCGGAATTATTACGCATCTCTAGTTTAGAGGGAAGTTTTCTCTTTACTACTTGATAGCTAAGCGTAATAACTGAAGATTTGTCGTTTTATCAAGCTTAGAAACTATCAAATCGATTTCATATAGATCATATGCTGTGGAAGAAATAATAATAAGAATCTTCTCATGCGAGGAGGGAGATAGCTTACGCTCCATTCCTTTTGTAACTTATTTAATTGCTTCACATGAAGCATAATTTTAATAATCTTAACCAGTTCTGTTCACTGTAAATTCAGTGTGTTCATGTTTAGGTGCTAAAATCACTTAATGCTTTTCTTTTATAGTGTTCTTCAACACTATTTTGAGCCCTCTTCAAAAGTGGCGCATTGTGCTTTGAGGCATACAGTGACATTCTATTCTGAACTCTCCATAGTTTTGTTGTTAAAATGGAAAGTAATGCGCACAAAGCTTTAGACAAGTGGTGGCCAACTTTGTTTTTAGGCGTGCCAATTAATGGGCACATTTTTTGGCGGGCCACTGTTTTACTAACCCTTCACCCCTCTAATTTTAATGATTTCGCATTGTTACTTGTCTTAATTGATTTTCCACTCGATTATTCTTTTTCGTTCGTTCATCACGCGAGACATTTCAAATACCGTGGCGGGACTCGGGTTGGCCACCCCTGCTTTAGACGAACCATGGTCACTCTTAGCAGTCAGTGGAGGGTGTAAGCGGGTATCGTGAAACGGAGCTGTTTACTTCAAAAAAATAAACAACTTCCTTTCGAGTATCCTCGGATCCAGAGGTATTATCTGAACTTAGAGAACATTTCTCGCTCGAAATGGTAGACATTACAGTATGTATCAATAATGAGTCAGAAGGACTGAGACTAGCACAGCGCTCAGGCTAGACCAGGGGTTCCCAAACTTTTTTCACTGCGACCCTTTCCAGGGCTATCATCCGATAAGCGCATCTCCACGCTTTTGCGTTAGACAAGAATAGAGCTCTTATGTATCTGCACATTACTTCACTCTCGCGTGCATTATTACGATTATCTAATTATATATATATATATTATTAATAATAATAATAATAATAATTAAATAATCCTAATAATGCATGTGAGAGTAAAGGAGGAGATTGTAGGCACTAATCGACCAGGGAAGTACTCAGGGGCGGAATATTAGGCGGAAGACAGGGAGTGCTGGAACTCCCGTTTCTCCTGTCACTGATCTTTTTCCGTGTCTCATCTACCCTGTGAACAGTCCAGCATACTCTCAAACACTCGCTTCTCCCTCTATTCCTCACTTAACTTAATGCCTCTTCCACACTACACAACCTTTTCAAAATTTATATTAAAAAAAAAAGAAAAATGGTATCATTGAGCCTTGGAGACCTTGTTTTTGACCTTCTCCGTCTTCTATGGAGGGGTCACTTTTGCAGGCGCTCGCTTTTCGCCCCCTCCTTTCTATATATATATATACTGTATATATCATGTAACTAAAAGTGTCATTTATTTTGAAACAAAAAAAAAATGAGGAGTTTAAAATAACCACTGATATATTTCTTTAATATATTTATTTATTTATTGGTATACATTTGAGTTGAGGTCACAACTTCATCAAGATTTTTACCTGAGATTTTGTGATTCAAGTGATTAATTTTGTATACCTAAGGGTATATTTCGTCAGTGAGCAAAGCAAACAGTCTTCTAAGATGGTTTTTGAAATGTGGTTACGATATTTAGATTTGATGTAAACCATGGAAGAGAAAGCTGCTTCACAGACATACGTGGCTCCAAATTGTACAAGCACTTGAATTGCTCGATTTTTAACTATCGAATGTCTCTCCTGCAAGCGGGTCCAAAATATTGCGAGGTTATCATGTATTTCAGAATTTATTGTTGCTTCATTGTCAGCCTGTAAGTCTGCCATTTCAAGAGCGAGAGGACCGCACTTTGTTGTATCACACTTGAAAGGGAATTGCAGAAAATCAAAAGACTCAATGAACAACTCATGAAATCTATCTTGAAAGTTCACTGAAAGTTTATGCAGATACTCCAGTAAATTTTGCTTCTCCTCCGTAAGTTCCACTGCTTCATCAAAGCCCAAATTAATTGAGGCTGTGGAATCTAATTAATGAGGGAAATGAGAGAAATCGTCGGCTTCAGCTTAGCTTCGAATTACCCGCAGCTTACTGATAAAAGCCTTAATAGCATACTGCAGGTCAAACATCCACTTGCCTTTTAAAACATCTGTCAGGAGTGCAAGGTGAGCAAGGAAGTGGGGATCACGGAAAAAATGAGCAGTCCTATGATTCTGTTCTTGCAGAAAATTCGCCAGCTCATTGCGACGAAAGAAAACTCTTTCTAGAAAGCCATCTCACAGCAGTGTACAACAGCAGTGTTTGGTGCTCGCTATTATCAGCAATGCACAGCTGCTTGAACACGCGACAATTCAGGGCCCTAGTCTTGACGAAGTTCACAGTTGTAACTACTGTCTTCATCACATCATTGAAGCTCGGAGACAAATCTTTTGATGACAGACTTTGGTGATGGATAAGGCAATGGTTTGTTTTGATGTGAGGCTGTATTCTTGATAGAATTCCACGCAATTCTATGTTCTTCACTATCATTCTTCCAGTCCAAGTTATGGTCTGTGAAGAGTTTGTTTATGGCATTGAAAATGTCCTCCACTTTGGTGGTGGTTTCGAGTGAAATGCAGGAAAGCAGTTCCTCCACTACTGAAAACTCCTTAACAAATCTTCCAAAAACAAGAAGCTGGGGCTGCGATGTGATGTCCGTTGATTCGTCAACTGCTAATGCTGTCCACGGGAAACTTCTGAAGTCGTAAAAAATTTGCTCACGCAGGTCCATTGTAATGTACTGAATGCGGCGTGTCACTGCTGTTGTTACTTAAAGCAGCAGCTTCAGCAATTTCCGTGATCTTGGCAAATGGCTCGCTGTCAAATATTTTAACAAAGTTCTTTAAAGCTAGCTTTATAACGGGCTCTCCCTCTGTGAAGGGGCGTTTTTGCTGGGCTATGAGGAAAGCCGTCTTGTATGAGAATATTTCCGTCTTCTGTTTTTGAGTCAGAGCTCTGATCAAGACAGACTGGGACCAGGTCAGATGGCTGTTGCGCTCATGAAAACTCTCCTTCGAGCCTCTTTTAACAGTGAAGCTGCGTTGGCATGAGTGGTCATGTGTCTCCGCATCTTGTTGGACTTCAGTGATTCCTTGGCAATTTCTTTATTACACACGACACAAATACCTCTTCCATCGATGTCGGCTATGCCATACTTATCGAGAAATGATGGATTGGCAGTGCGTTTTCGTTTCCTGGTGAGCGGCTCCGATGACTTTTGTAAAAACTTGTCCATTATGGCTGCAGAATCACAGTGGCAAATATTAAATTCTAAATGTCTTTTAGTTTTGGTTCTATAATTATGACACTGAAAAATACAAATAAAAACAAAGCACTGAGTAAGTTTGAGAAGGCGCGATGTCTTGACGGAACACACGCTGGAGTTTGACTGCCACTTAATTCATTCCCTCATTCCAGCAGGCCGCGCGCCTGTTGGCGTGATGTGGGGTGCGGCGTAACGCACCAGTCAGCATCGAGGCTGCCACATGACTTGCTGGACAGCCAGGACTTGGAAAATGGCCAATATACAAGCCACAGTGTACAACGAATAACAATGCCAAACACGCATAATCAAAGAATCAAAATGATCAGTGTGTGATTATAAAACGCAAAATACAAAATTTACGCCTAAAAATTGTTTAACTGCGTGCAAAGGGCTTGCGACCCCAGCGACCCCATCAGCTCTTTATGACCCCCTTATGGTGGCCTTGCGAACCCTCGTTTGGGAACCGCTGGTCTAGAGGAATGCGGTTCATTGCGCTAACTTCTGGATTACTATTAACCAGGCCCATCAGCAGTCGAATCCCGAACCTCCGTATCTTCATTTCACTTATAGGGAAATGAAGGGCGACGGTCGCTGGCACGTATTATAGTTGTTAAATAATAATGATTGGGGTTGTTTAACCTTCGCAACATCTAAGGTCATATGACGGAAGGGACCTACAGCTTTACGTGGGATCCGAACCACGGGTCGTTACATAATCTGGACACGGAGGACGGTCTCCCATCCAACTACTACCCAGACCCAATGTCGCTTAACTTCGCTGATCAACGGGAAGCGGTGTTACGACATTGGCTACGACATAGCTCATATAGTTGTTAAAACTGTAACTACAAACAGCTCGAGATAACTTTATTGACACTACTTTTAAAATCAAATCAAAGCTATTTTGGTACATTTTGCGCCCTGTATGTGAAGGCACGGGAATGACTAAAATATCCGAAACGCAAGGTAGGTTGAAGGTCTATAATAACTGACGAGCAGGAAATTATTTGAACAGTATTATATTCTCATAAAAGTATATCGGAAAAAATTATATATACATAAAAATAAAGTACAATATGTAGTTCCGTGGCTGATAAAATAGACTTATTTCAAAGGTTAAAGTTGGGTTTTCTATTAAAATCAGAGAATGTAAAGTTAGTGAGGAAACTCTAAGATTCCTCTTTTACTCGGTTTACGATAGTTACCGACCTTGTTAAGGGAAGTGAATTTTTGTTCATGTTTTTAAATTCTCGTCAACTTTTATGTATTAAAAGCTATTCTTCAATTCCTAAAGGGCGTTTATTTTTATTTTATAATTTACTTAGCGGAGGAAAGTTTACATTTTGTAAATTTTAAGTTGTTTTCATGAATCTGAAGCATTTTTCTATATTTTTACATTTTTTTTCATTTGGGGAAGGGGGGATCATTGCATGGTACTTTTATGAGTTTATATAGTACCATGTTTCACTAAGGTTATATAACCCCATCACTCCACCAGGGTATGGTAGTAGCAAAGTGTTTGGCTGTTAAACCGAAGGTCCTGGGTTCAAATCTCGGCTCGGAATTGAGATTTCAGCGACTGAGGTACTCCTCCGGGTCTTCCTTGGTTGGGCAGTAGCTGTTCTGACCCCACGTAAAGCTGTAGGTCCCCTCCTTCATATGACCTTTTCGTTAGGAGGAGGTTAAACAACCCCAAACATGATTATTATTATTATTAGTTAGTTAGTTATATAATAATATATACCCAAATTGTCATGAGATTCGTTATAAAGTTTAAGTATAAAAAAAGGTTTTCATTTACAAAAGCTTTTATTTGCTGAAAGTATTATCCCGTTCATTCTCAAAAAAATTTAATTTATCACGTGGACTCAGATTTTTTTTAATGAGGTAAAGACCAAGTTTTATTTGGGTGTGAAGAGACGGGGGGTCGGGGAAGGGGGTATTTTGGCCTTACTTCGAGAAGGTGAGGAGGGAGAACGAGGAACGGCGGTGTCTCTTTCAACGCTCTTTTCCAGTCCAGTGAAACTTTTGGGTTGGCCTTTCCCGATTCGATGGAACGTACTTTTTCTGACTTTATCTTTTTTTTTCAATGAATACTGTATTTTAGGGTAGAGGAATGCGAAAATTGCTGACTTTTACAAAACAAGACGTATCCCTCGCGCGCACACTATCTCATTTTTACACGTTAATGCGTTAGCACCAATACTTCTCTGTAACCTTCATGTAAATTTCGGTATAGCGTCATACCTTTTGGAAGTTAAATTCCATTATTTGTATGGCTAGTCAATAGTCACCCGTTCAACTACTGAACAGTAGGGTGGCCCACTTTTCAATTTTTTTTTAAAAGTATAGGTTATCGTAGTTTTTCCCATTATTTGGCACTATACTAGCACATTGGCACCATTTTTACAAAAATTGATCAATATTTCGGGGTCTCGCATCGACCTTGAAATTACGAGGGTTTTTTTTAAAATGCGTAATTTTTAACTTTTTACTGAATCAAGATAAATCATTAAGTAGGGATGTTTTCTGAATCCTCTTGATGAGAGAAGTCGTTTGGTGTGCCTTCCAATGCCATACGACTAGCGGTTTAAACGTTGTGCCTGTATACAGGTAATACCAATGTGCTAGTATAGTGCCAAATAATGGGAAAAACCACGATCACCTATACTTTTCAAAAAAATCAGCAAATAGCAGACAAATAAGGAAGAAAGAACAATAACTTAAACAATCACTTTTGCATTGTATTGACCACTATCACACGTCACTGGCTGCAACGTTGTCCCTCTGTGCTATGTCATCGTGGCGAGTGATGACTTCTTGAAGTCGCCGAGCTCTTTCCGGTTCTTTTCCACCACTTGCAGAAGATCCTGCAGCTGTGCCTCGTCCTTTGTGACCGTGTTCGCATAGTCTTGTATCAGTTGGACTCCTCTTTCAGCGACGTCATTGGTGACCTGGAGATTAGAGATCACATCCTTCAGACAACAAAAGTCCTCGTTTCTCGTCCCACTTATCAGTTGGCAGGGTGAGCCACGAAGACCCATACATCTTCAGACCTGCAAATAAGAACCAGGAGGACTCGTCGATCAGGTCAGGGAGTAGCGTCATCTCGTCGACTGAGACGTTCTCGTATGTGAAATCTTTGGGTACAGGGAGGTGGGACAGCTTCTCTGCCATCTGTTGCTTCACAGTGCCATCCACCTTGTTGCTGCATAGAGCGAAGATGACGGTCTGAGGCCTCAGATACCAGAAGTACCGCCTCATCACTGCCAGTGACGCTTCTGCCACCTCGCGGTCCACTGCCCTATACCTCAGAAAACGCTGGTATAGTACCAGGTCATTCAACGGCGCATCAGCTGCTACAGGGGCCGCCAACCAAGCTGGTACGTACAGAAGAGCGATGAACACCACGATCCTGTGCAGTTTGTCGATCAGCTCGGCGTCGAGCTCCAGCTGCTTACTGAACATCAGCAGTTTTTGTAGTAGATGACCTGAAACAGAATAGGCACCATTGTAAGTAAGACAGGTTTATTGTTACCAATTACTTTGTTTGCGTTATAATGAAATGTTTATCTTTGAATAACATTTAAACTTATCTCTAGATTATTTTTGTTTGAAAATACTAACTTTAGCCATCCATCTTGCGTGGTGGTAGGCTCCTGGGCGCATGAGGTGAATGCCACGGCGTGGAGTAAGTGCCACTCTTTCCACAATGCCTCTAGCTTCCGTTCGCAGTTGAGCTTTGTGATTGTTTTAATGCGGGCCATGTTCCAAAACTTTAAGACGTTGTTTACGGTTTCTTTGAATGCGTCTTTCCTGTTAGCAGTGTACTGGATAACACTGAAGAAGTATTGCAAAACCTGCCGTGTTGTTCGCAATTTGCTACCACTGATGGAGGACGACGGTTAGCCAACTAAAAAAATTTCCGAGGCCGATCTTAGAGAAGGTAGTGATGTTATTTTCGCCTTTCCTTTTGATGACTCTATTTGTAGCTTCAAGAGTTCTTCCAGTTATGGTTGCCATCGATTTGTCCATGACAAAGGATGAGGAACTCAGACAGAATTTCAAAATGTTATGATCTGCAAAAAAAGAAATAGGTTAGGTACCTGGCACAGGCATAGTGCATTTTCTAATTACCTATATACATTATACATTCCGCCCGGGTATGGTGACTCATTTTCTTGAAAAGTATAGGTGATCGTGGTTTTTCCCATTATTTGGCACTATACTAGCACATTGGTATTACCTGTATACAGGCACAACCTTTAAACCGTTAGTCGCATGACATTGGCAGGCACACCAAACGACTTCTCTCATCAAGAGGATTTAGAAAACATCCCTACTTAATGATTTATCTTGATTCAGTAAAAAGTTAAAAAGTACGCATTTTTTTAAAAAAACTCGTAATTTCAAGGTCGATGCGAGACCGCTAAATATTGATCAATTTTTGTAAAAATGGTACCAATGTGCTAGTATAGTGCCAAATAATGGGAAAAACCACGATCACCTCTACTTTTCAAAAAAATTGAAAAGTGGGCCACCCTACTGTTCAGTACCATCGCCGTTTAACTTCAATAATCAAATGGGAAGAGGTGTTGCGGCATGGCCACGAGTAGCCCAAGATTTTGCAAAAATGTTTGAATGAGATTTGAGGAAACATCGAAAACTGATGTTTAGAATTAGCATTTATATTCATATGAATAAAAATTTGAAGTATTTAATAATAATAATAATAATAATAATAATAATGAGATTATCCACTATTATTCAATATAAGATATTGTAAGAGTCATAAGCGGATCTTTTTTCTTGAATTTACCTATCAAAAGTATTTGATATGAGATGACGCCGCTTTTGTTGCCATGGATACACAATAAAAGGGGGAGTATTATTGCACTGCAGTTCACTCGTCTTTTTAATTCAAATGTAATATATATATATATATATATATATAAATTATATATATATATATATATATATATATATATATGAACACACACACATTGTATTCTTAAATTTAGACTCTTCATGTTTAGTAGGCATTACAGCCACTCACCTTGTATTTTAAACAGCTGGCAAGTTTATAATGTTATTAAATATAGGCGGGCCCGGACTCATCCTTAATAATAATTATTATTATTATTATTATTATTATTATTATTATAAATATATTAGAGATTTTATGACTATTGTAGGGAAGGATAATAAAAAAAAAAATTCTTTATTTTAATTCAATTTGAACTTTGCTTTTAATAAATGATAATGAATAAAACAAGAAAAAAGTATATTTTCACCTTTTGTATTTAGTTTTTTACTTTTAATTAAAACGACAAACTTATAATCGTAAAAACATGTTTTGCATTCAAGTATTTACGAGTAAATACAAGTTTTGGATCCTTTTACTTAGAATGAATCGCTGAAATTTATGTGGATTATTATTATGTGCATTCTACCAAATATGCGCTACCGATCTGCATTCATAACTATGATTTTAATACATTACTGGCTACAACTGGCCAAACATTCGTAATTTCCTTGCCAGTTTACCAATTACGTTATATTATACAAAACCTACCACCAAATTAGGAGCTTACAAAAGTGGTGCCCATAACTATATATATATATATATATATGAATAGAAACGACATAAGTGTTAAGGAACGTTTCTGCACAAGAGGAGGAGAGATAACGTTCCTTAACACTTATGTCGTTTCTATTCATTTATATACTGCGCGGTCATTGCAGTTATATGCATATATATATATATATATATATATATATATATATTATTTATTTATTTATTTATTTATTTATTGTGAAATTTAGTAGGATGTTAGATTTGCCTCATTTATTCCTAATTGTTTATTAGTGAACATAATGGCTGACCTCCGCGAGAAGGAAATACAGACGACAAAGAAGCCGACTCGAGAGGTCTCTTTGCGCCCTTCTCCCGGCAACGAGAGGTCGGCAAACAACAAACAAGTGTCAATAGAGTAATTGAAACCTGTCCATCCGTATCTTGTTAGCATCCGTATCTTGTTAGCATCCGGATCTTGTTAGCATCCGGATCTTGTTAAGTACGCGCGACGATATATAAATAAGTGTGCATAGAAATGGGATCCGGTTCTTATAATGTAATTTCGCTTTCATTTCGGAATGTGTGTATGACGTGTACACGGAATTAGTGTTTATTGGTCGGGGTTCCTTCAGGGGGGATTTCGGAAGGAAGGTTTGAGAGGTTTTTAAGTATCGTGTCTCTGAAGCGTTGTTAAGGTTTTGTTTTGAGAAGGTGAAGTAATTGGTCCTTAAAAGCGAGTGGATGCATAATAATAAGTCTCTCGGGAGGAAGCTTAGGTCGAAGTACGTGCTTTTATTTTAATGAATGTCTTGTAAAGAATGATGCATAAGGAAAAGGGGTCATTTTTAATTTGTTTAGCCAAATAACCGTCCTTATAATGCCTTCGTTAATTTCACACATATATACAGTACACCTTGGTAAGCCTCTGTTTTGCTTCCGCCCGAATTGTTCATTCTGATGAAGGTCAAACTTGTTGCTCCACCCTCGACCTAGAGCTTAATGTGGTGGAGTCGTCGCCCGGACTCGATCTCACGACCGCCCGATCAGCAGCACTGCATCTTACCTTCTAAGCTATTCATGGTACACGGATAAACAGCTGGGTGAGCTGTTCGCCGCCTGCCGTCGCCGAGAATCGAACCCGAAGCCGGTGGATTCGTAGTCAGCGATGCTAACCACCATTTTATGAAGGGTTCGAAAGATTCAGAATAGACCCTTCTGCAGCCTCCCCCCCCCCCCGCCTCATTTGCAGGATTCGGTGGAGGGGAGAGTTGGTTTCCGATTTCCTCCTGCCCTCGTTGCCAGCTACGCATGGCTGGGTCATGGATTTTGCGCAAGAACCTGCGCAGCTGGTTCTTGAAATTATTCAGGTTGGTGTGTTGAACGTTCCTCAGTTCTTTCGGCAGCACGTTCAATAGTTTCAGGCCTCAAATTCTGTGGGTATTTTCCATCCTCGTTTTCATGTTCCTTTTAATGAGAAAAGACCAAAGTTCGCAGATATATGTACTCCAGCAATACATATACCATCCACATGTCCAACATCACCAACATTTAATTGAGCCGCCTCTCTCTCTCTCTCTCTCTCTCTCTCTCTCTCTCTCTCTCTCAGATATATATATATATTCTTGTTTCATGCTTTAATTGCTGCAGATGGAATAATATCGTGTGTGGTTGAAGTGATTCCCGAATTTTAGGAAGAACTGTGCCCAGTATATAAATTAAAAGAAGAGTTGTAAATTGCATATGATACGTCCGCATAAAGATTCCACGTACCCTAGCTGAAGTTACCAGTTTTCAGGTTAATTTTAGCTAATGTTCTGGTTAATTCGGAGATTGTACCAGATAATAGCTTTTCCTCAGAGTTTTATAAGTCGAGATAAATGAGAGGATGCGATTGACGTCGAAATGACAGGAAAATTGTTTGAGGCCGACAGCGAGTTTCATCATGTAATTAAAATTATAATAAATTTAAACTGTTGTTAATTTAAACGTCCTTCAGGAACTAAGCAGCGTAAGTCACAAGCGGACGATGATGGTAAATTGAGATAAAAACTGACTGTAATGAAGGCCAAGTTCCGCATGGGCTTGCGATGAAGGTATACGAGTATATGCAGATTTGGAATTGGAATACGGCAAAATACGTTGCTTTGTGCGTTTATTCGATGCAAAATACATTGCATAGTGCAACGATTCCCAACATGCATGTGGTACGCGCAGCTCTTCCAGGTAGTACGCATGAGGGTTTTAATTCGCTGCTTGCTAATCGCTAATTACTTTAATGATAATGTATTTAAAAAGTGATACTTGGAACAACATGGTTGTAACCTAAAAAGGTTAGAAACCTCTGGCAGTGTATTTTCGATACAGAATAAGAAGTACGTTTATTGTACGTTAGACGCGAAACACACAATAAAACACCGATATACTAATATATGTGTGTGTGTGTGCACACACACACACATTTATTAAATAGGAATGCAGTATAAGGGTTTTACATTATTACAGAGGTTTCAGAATGAAGTAAATAACAGTGTAATGTGTAATTTTCCCCTCGTAACACAACATTTAGAAATGTATTACTCGCAAAATTAATTGGAATCATCATTAGAGCCCGGATATTTTGGCAAAATGCCATAAATGCCTTTTCTCGCCTATTTTGCTTTTTACAGGAAAGTGCTTTTTCGTCATGTAGTGCCTAAGTTTCCTTTTTTCCATCGGAAATTTTAGATCGGAATTTGAAGGACAAAAAAAACTCAACAAACTTTTTAATCTAGTATATATTTTCCATCAGAATCAATGACACTGCCAACGTCCTACAAGCTTTCCAATGCCATGTTTATAAAATTCAGGCGGTTTGGAGGTAAAAAACGCACAAAGACTGGTGTGCAGGTCATCTAAAGAAGTATACTGTTTCTCGTCAAGATAGTTTTGCAGACTCCTGAAGAGATGATAATCTGAAGGCGCAAGGTCTGGAGAATATAGAGGATGTGGAAGTTTTTCCCACCGAAGCTCCTCAATTTTTGCAGAAGTGATCCGAGCGGTATGAGGACATGCGTTGTCGTGGTGGAACACGATTCCTTTCCGTTAACCAAAGAAGGTCTCTCTTCTTTTAGTGCAGTGTTCAATCGATCCAGTTGTTGACAGTAGACTTGAGCGGTGATTGTTTGGTTGTGTGGTAAGGTTTCAAAGTGTATTACACCACCTTTATCCCACCAAACACTAAGCAACACCTTCCGAGGGTGAAGATTTGGTTTTGGCTGTGGTGTCGCTGGTTCTCCGGCACACAAACCCACTGTCGACGGCGCTTAACATTCTGGTACAGTATCCACTTTTCATCAGCAGTCTCTAAACGCTGCAAAAACGGATCTTGGAGTTCACGGGAATGAAGAGCTGTGCTAATGTTTACTCGCACCCTCAGATTGTCGACTGACAATTCATGTGGTACCCATTTTCCTAACTTAGGCACTTTCCCGAGTTGTTGCAAATGTCGATGGATGGTGGACGGGGATGAATTGAGTTTCTGGGCCAATTCTTCGACAGTTGTTGAACAGTCTTCTTCAAGTGCGGCTAACAGCAAGTCATCATCAAACTCAGCAGGGCGTCCAGAGCGTGCTGCATCTGTTAAAAGGCAGTCACCATTCCTTTTGAAACCATCTTTGACATTTCCTCACATGCAGAATATCGTTGCCATAAACGTCCTGAATGTTTCGCGTTGCTTCAGTAGCACTATTCC